>OY757909.1:5000-255000 GCA_963585895.1 Sepioteuthis lessoniana
ACCGTCTTTGTTTGTCCTAGCTCCTATTCGGTCATTGCTATTACCTCACGGTCGCTTCTTAGCAAACCCTTTAATCTCCTATATCTTTCAGGGACTGTTATGTCCTCGTCCCTTAATTCGTTAACCTCTGTCCTATTCCTAAACCTATCTTCATTTCTGATCCTCACCTGATCGACTTCTCTTACAGGGTAAGCATGTGCTAACTTCCCCTCGCTTTATTCTGATGGTTTTGTTAGCCGAATTAGTCAGAAGCAGGGGTACGGTCCCTGATCCCTTCACTAACGACTACACACTGTCACTTCTCCCTCATTGTTAGACCGTCATTCGGGTCTCCCTCAACAATAATCTCACCCTCCCCAGATACAGTGGTTCTAGGGAGTAGCCTTATATCTACCTGGGCTACTACAGTTAGTCACTCACAATTGTCTTCTCCTAGCGGTATCTCTTCTCCGTCCAAGGTCAAGGTGCCTGGGTCGAAACGGATCTGAGCCTTGTGCTGCCTAAACCAGTCACTCCCCAAAATCAACTCGCCACACAAGTCAAATACTACATATACCTTCATATCGCCTCTAGTCCTTGCTAATTGAAACGGCAGTCATGTCATGCCCTCTATCCTCATTCTGCTGCAATCAGCCTGGTTTAAATGTAAATCCACAGGCCTCAATCTTTCCTTTCTACCTGTCTTAGAACTAACCAGGGATACTGATGCTCCAGTATCAACCAAGGCCCTAACCTTTTTGCCTCCAAATAAGATACTACAGGTGAAATCTGGCCACTCTTTTAGCACTTGGTACACACGGGCTTCTCTTCTATTCCCAATTTCTTTTCTATTCGCTTCCCCCCCCCTGGGCCACCGCGAAGCGGGGGCTAGACAGGGAGGTTCCTTATTTCTTCGAGGTCCCATTTCTCGTCAGGGGGGTCTTCTGGTTGGGATGGGGGGTTGGATGACTAGCCTTTCTGATCTACCCCTCTGTCCCTGTGGTTTATTCCCATCCTGACCGGTTTGTCTTGTGGGGTTCCTTCCCTTGTGGGGACAGGTTCGCCTTATGTGGCCTGTGCCCTCACAATGCCAGCATCTTCTCCGCCGACAGTTGGCCGAAAAATGACCAACCACCCGACATGTCCAACACTTCAGAGGTCTTGTTCGAACTGGGGCTGTTATATTTTGACCTTCGACCCGGCCCAAAAATACTATTCCAAGGTAATACACCGGAAGGAAGTGACACATTCCAACGGCCAGTAATCGAAAGAGATCGCGTGGGCGGATTAAGGCTTATGATATGGGACAAGGTGAAGGTCCCATTGTGCCATTACAGTTATGCACCGGAAGAGAGTAACCTCTGAACTGCATGACAGTTATTTCCGCTTGATGACGATTAAACATCCGATTCAAAGATCCAGTAGGCGATCGTGTGGGCGTTGAGTTATTATTTAACTCAGTTGAGTTTGGGGTGCCAAAGCAGTTGCCAGCAGACTCCCAGAGGGTTAGAGACGAGATGTGGTAGGGAAGGCCACACCAGACCGAGGGGGCCCTCGGAAAGCCCCGATGGAGTAGACCCCAACATCAGGAGAACAATAAAGACACAACGTGACGGTCATAACAGTGGGGTCAAAATATGAAGTTTATGTTCAGTCGCCAGCACCCTCTCACATGCAAACTTTGAGTAACCCTTTTCAAACCTTGCAATAAAGTGAGAGGTAAATATATTTGTAAAGAAGCCTTCCTGCGTCTTTATCATGCGTCCTTTTTTCTTGCGTCTTTGTCCTTGCGTCTGTATTGATATTGTGTCGTTGCGATGCTGAATGATGATGTAGATGACCCTGCCTCTTATTTATTCACGGGTGACCCAGCGGCGTTTCCCAGGCCCTTTGCTTTCCTGGTGGGCGGCAGCAGCGTATTGACCCGCTTAATTCCTATTTTACGGTCTCCTGCAACCATATGCCACCGAGATTGTTGCCCGTATTCACCATCGATCGTAGAGTTGGGTTCTAGAGACCTGGGGTCCCTTCCCCAATTGGCTGGACAATCCCGAGAACTGTGACAACCATAGTTACATATACAGGTCTGGAGTGGGCCTATAAACTCTATATCACGGGTTCCATTCTCATCTATTTAGATCTGCCTCCGATTCCCAACTTTCTTCTACTTCTTTCGGGTCATGCGTCCGAACCTGATGCTTCTTTTTTATTATATTGGTCCCCCTGGGGTCCCTGACCATACTACCCCTTATTCTGACCTAAAGTCGTTCACTATTACGAGCTGCTTCGATGATCTCTGCCAGGGTGCTCGGTCCTTCTCTTGGCACGTCGTCCTGCAGCTCCCTATCGCTTAATGCATCCATATATGTGTCAGCTAGCAATGCCTGTATCGGGCTACTGTTTCGGATTTCCAGTTTGGGGAACGCCAGCGCCGCCATGCCTGCTATTCTTTCACCCAGATCTCCCATGTCTTCGCTCTCTCCCTGTTGGAGTCTGAATAATTTCCTGACTGCCTCTATAGCCGTGCGCTCACTCGCGTACTGTCGGATCAGGGTAGACTTTAGCTCTGTCCAGGTTAGAGCGGGGTCCTCTCTATGTAGACCTCCTACATATTTGAAGACTGGGCCAGCCGCTGCTTCGTATGCCAGGAGGACCATCTCCTGGTCTGACAAGCCATATATTACTTGTTTCTTCTGGATGGATTGAATCCATTCCTGCAGCTCTGTTGGGTCGCCCTTAAACAAGGGGAACCTCATGCCTCGTATCAATTTTTGAAAACCCATCGTGATTTCTCTTTGGTCGACTGTGATGTCCGCTACACTCATTCTAATACCTTACTGTTTCTACCTTCCCCTTAACCACAAGAGACAACAGAAGAGAAAAACCCAGTTCACACCAAAAATCGATACTTCAACAGCATGCAAAGTTGAAGAAATCAAACACACACTGTATACTGGCAGATTTGCGTGCGACAAGCGAATTCAGGGCCAAAAAGGTGATTTACTTTTCTCTGCTTCACACTTTCTTTGCTTCTCTTTTTTCTTCTCTCTATAATGTTTCTTTTTTTTCTTCAAAACTTTTCCTCTTTCCTTTCTTTTTTCGCGGCAAGGAATTTCGTTTCTCTCTCTCTCTATCCTTGGCAACTCCACGGGTCACAGTCGTGGCATAAGAATCTAATTCCGACGTAGCTCACGGATCAGGTCCTGGGTTATGTGATGACAGCTCTTGATCGATCCGGGTTGCTAATTTTTGACGGATATTCTTCTGCTCCTGGGTGTGATTCTGCAGAGTCGAAATCCTGGTCTAAGCGGCACCAATTCTGACGTTGCGAATCCAGCCCTGGCCGATACATCTAGCTCCGCCTGGGAATTTTCGCCGACATTCAATTCCTTGGTTCTGCTTGCCAATCCGAGATAACTGTTACCATTCGCCACGTTGTGTATTTTGATCCGAATGGCAGGGTTTTAGCTACCTCAGTTCGTTTCCAATTTTGGCTGGAATCCACGCCAAAATAAAATCGCTGTTGGGAGAGAGATTGTTACCCGTCGCGGTTCACAGTACACAGGAAGAAAGAAAACAACGCTTTCAAATTCCTCAAAGCTATTGTTTTTATCTAACTATATATGTATTTACAGAAGTGTGTAGAATTCAATAAGGAAGGAAGGAAAAGGTCTTACAAAACTTGTTCGTCTGTTCGGAAATGTGACAGATCAAACAGGTGTAAGGGAGACAACTATTGCCCCTTGGTTATCTTAACAAAAAAAAGTAATTGTTCGTCTCGGCTTTTGCTTCGAACTCCCAGTTTTAGGCTAATCTTGTTTTCGCCCAAAATTCAAAGACTATTCTCGGATGGGTTCTGCACTGGGCCTTTCTCTGTCTCTCTTGATCTCTTGTCTTCCTTGATCTCTTGTCTTCCTTGATCTGATCTGTACTGATCTATGGGCGTCTTACCGTGCTTATATAATTTGTGGGCGGGATTTCGATGATCTCTGGCCACGCCCATGCATAATGATATGTAAATCGCCAAGCTGACCAACTTTTTTCCACATATAGTCGACGCTGTGTTTAAAGAGATATCTAACATTTAGATTCAGCACCCCCGCTGATTCTTTGCAGACGGTCAGTACTTGAAATAGGGTAAATCCACTTATATCGTCTCAATCTTTAGCTTAAACTTATTCTTACTTTGACCACACAGATTTCATAACTATTTTTTTATCATAAGATCCACTAAATTTGTTTTTGTTTCTAGCTTGAACCTTTTTTCACCTCTGCAGCCTACACAGACTTTATTACTATCTCTACCGTAAGATCCACTTAAGTTGTTTTTATTTCTAGCTTGAACTTTTTTTCACCTCTGTAGCCCATACAGAGTTCATAACTAATTTTTATCGTAAGATCCACTTTAACAAATCTTGGGACGTCGATCAAAAGTTTAATAAATAAATAAATAAATAAATAAAATAGGATAGGAAACGAAATGATAAGAAGAGAGAGAGAAAAAAAAAGAATTTTCTTAATTATTTCCCCAGAATCGTTAATTAGTCAGTCTGGGGGTGGGGTGGAGTTCTCTCTGTCACAAATTCTAGCAAGTGGAAATAGAATATGAATAGCACTCTCAAATTTCAACAAACTCTTTTCAACCATGACAATTCTGATATTGCTTTTCCTGCTTTCATAGGAATTAATCTCACTTTAACACTCATCTTGTAACCATTCTAATCATTGCTTTACTTTGTCGACATTTTTGGGTTTATTGGTTCAGTTGGAATGTACTATAAACAATACATTAGCTTAATTATTTCTAAAAACTCAGCATATTTTCTAATTGAATTAGAACAATTAATTGCATGATAATTATCTAGAAAATATATACATAATCTGTTATCAATACTTTCAGATTATCAATAACAAATAAATACATGCCAGAACATTGCAATATAATTATTGTGCAAGGTTTATCTAAGTTAATGCCCATTCCATGGAACATACTCTAATTTATTGCAAAGCAAATGCATATTTTTCTTTTCAATAAACAAGTTTCATCAAATATTAATGAGTTCTTTAACATTACTTCATTCGATAAGGAATGGAAGCCAATAATTTTACTTATAACAGAAATACTGAAAGAAGTTTTACATTTTAATTTATAGATGAAGGTTTAGTAACTTAATCTTTAAAGAATTTTCATGTTAAAGAAAAAAATCGTCTTTATTTTCATTATTACCTATTCTTTATATTTTTATAATGACATTAGTAAAGTTTTAATTTACTGCAGTTTTTATGTGGGAGGGATTATTACATTGATTGCTATATATCTAATATTAAAGTCAGGTAGTATTTAAATTCAAAGAAGGGATCTTTTACCATCATTTGAATGTTTTTAAAATTTTATATATATTGTGACGTGGTAGGGGAAGGTTAATTAAATCTTACTTTTCCCCAGAGAGGGGAAAAGTAAGATTTAATTTCCCTTCCCTTTCTGTGTCTGAACTAACAAGTTCCAAGGACTGACCGCTAAGGTAGTTAGAATGCAGGTCAAAATACCTGCACTCCATAACCGGGTGGACGGAGAAAGAATGTAGGTCATTGAGTAGCATGACCGGATGAGGTGGAGGAAGAGGAAGGAGCCAAATGATTGGCCCGAGCCTTTCGTGCCAAAAATAGGGCCTTTTGGTCAGAGGAAATTTGGAAGGGGGTTTTCAGTTTTAGGACAGCAGTCCTAAAACTGAAATGAGATGTGCTGAACAGTAGCCAAAATCCTGGGTACCTCACCCGCAAAAAGAATTGAGTTCTGGGACAGACATTGGCAAGAGATCCACGCTAAGTTAGCCAAGCTCCGAGGAAAGAGTGGAACAGAATCTTTGGACAGAACATAACAGTGCATTTAGCCAGATTCTACAGAATGCCGCTCGCCTGAAAAAGAAAGGAATCTGCGAAGTAAACCCGTCGAAAAGCTAAGTACAACTTAAAACCGTTTTTCCTTCTACCCTTCCTAAATATTGAAATTATATACAATCTCTCAAGTTAAAGAAAGAAAAATATAAAGAATTATATGCATTCAGAAAGGAAAGGATAGAAAGAGGAAAGAAAGGAAAAAAGAAGAAAGATATTTGTGTTTCACACTGCCGACCTGGCTTAACAAAACAGATAGTTTAAAAGAAAAGAATGACAGAAGAAGGAAATAAAAAAAGAAAAGGACTGTCGAGAGAGACATTTGTGTTTAAGACTGTCTGTTGGTGTAATATAGCCGGCACCTTAGATATTTGTTTGTTCCTCACCTATCAAAATTTTGTTATAGTTTAAATGTTTCCTTATGTTGAAATATATTCGTTATGTTGTTTATCTGTCGAGTTGCCTTCTTTTGTACATATCTTTTTCAGCTTCATTTGCTTTAATCTATTCACTGCTAAATGTATCATTCACCTTAAAAACATTATACGGGAAATTGGAATTTCCGACTGCAGTGAATAATATTTTGTCTTAACCTAGAAGTCCATGTTTTCCGTTATCCAAGGGGGTAGGAAAACGAAGGGACTTGGTGGGGTATGTATAACGGGAAACTGGAATCCCCCTTGCCAGCGGCGGTCAGTCTGGCCCCAAATTAACCCCATATTATTTGCCAGTTCCCATATGCCCAAAAAGTGAATCTTAACTTGGACTTATTTTGCGAGGGGTCAAGTGCCAGACTGCTCCGACGTCACACGTGCATAAAATAAACTCCCGCGTTATGAATAAATATTTTAGGCACCGTTACAATATATATATATATATATATATATATATATATAAACACATCAGTAAAGATAACAAACCATCAGATATATTTTGGAAGAAATTCATAAAAGTAAAAAATAAGATTTATAAAGTTTTCATGATAATTACTACACAGAACTACCATTATGAAATACATGGAAAGATTTTTAAATTTTATGTTAACATTAACGGTAACTTATCTCAATTTTTCTTCTTTCAAAAGGATCATATTAAATTATCGATTCAAATATCAATCTCAATGCATTCTGATGACATACATAATATATTAACATTTAGAAATATTTCTATATCAAATTGCTACACATCAAATTTTTCTTATGATGCACATCTATGAACTGAGATTCAAATTACCTACATATATGACACACATTACATATAATGGATGTAGATGGCAACTTAGCAAAATCAGAAAATATCATTTTATTAAATATCCTTCTGGGTTGCTCAATGCTAAATACTGCTTAGATTATATATATATATATATATATATATATACATATATATACGTGGTGCATTCAATAAGTTTCCAGACTTTTCTGTACAGGCATTTAAAATTGTCGTAGACTCTTGAAAATTCACTATGTTATTGCTATACATCTTATGAGATGACTGACCAATTTGTATGATTTCAGCTTCAAATCAACAGCTACAGTAGCAATTGGAATACACCCTACTAAAGCCGGATTATCACAGCTGGTGAATTTCAAAAATGCAATCTGACACTTTAGAAGAACGATATACCATAAAATTCTGTTTTAAACTTGGAAAAAAAGCCACAAAAACGTATATAATGCTTCAGACTGCTTTTGGGGTATCTTGCATGAATTGAGCATAAGTTTTTGAGTAGCATAAGAGATTCAAAGAAGCCAGGGAGTCTGTGAGGGATGATGAGAGGTGTGGGAGGAGTAAGGAAGTCAATACAACAGAGTTGATTGGCCAAAGAGTTAGGGTTAGGGTTAGGGTTACTATGTTGAGGTTTTAAGGGAGTTCAGAAAGAGATTCCTAAGGAAGAGGCCAGCACTCTTCTAACCGGCTGAGTGGCATTTCCACCAGGAAAATGCACCAGTCCACAACTCCATCCTTGTCACAGACTATTTGACCAAGATGGGCATCAAGACAGTTCTTCACCCTCTCTACAGTCCAGACCTTGCTCCCTGTGACTTTTGGTTATTCCCTAAGCTCAGAGGCTGTCGTTATGAGACAACTGAGGTGATGAAAGAGGCTGTGACGAAGGTCAATGACACACTCACACAAGAGGACTTCCATGGGGCTTTCCAAAAGTCGTTGTAACGGTACAACAAGTGCATTGCAGTCGGAGGAGATTACTTCGAAGGGGACTAGAGTTTCATGTGTGTACTATCAATTAAAGTGCCCATACAAAAAAAAAGTCTGGAAACTTATTTAATGATCCTCGTATATATATATATATATATATATGATTGGTAAGTTTGTGGGTAACATTTTCAAATTAGCCAGAGCTGATTTGTTTACACAGGGTTAAATAGTTTCAAGTATTTCTATGAAACACTAATACCTCTATTTAATATTAATCATTCATTTTCACAGTTACATGTTTTCAAATATTGTTATTTATTGTTCGCATACAGATACATGGTTTTAAGTTTGCTAGTGAACTATAATATTACTTTTTAATATTAATCATAGTTTACACACAGTTAAATAGGTTACCACCCTCCCCGACCCCTCAGTGTTGTAGCTATTGAAAAAGGAGCCTTCGAGTTGCCCTTGACTCTGGTCACCAACTTTACTTACTATTGCTATTTAACATTATTATTTCTATTTATCAAGTGTTACAATCTTACATAAAACTTATCATTTGTTTGCACATATTTACATTTCAAGTGTAACCATTTAACACATATATTTCGATTTAATATTGATAATAATCCCAAATAAAAGGTTGAATATTTCTATTAGACCCATAAATGGGTACTACCATTTATGGTCAGAGTAGACTTGAGAGTCATGGTAATGAAGGAGTATTCCACATTCCAGAAACTGCAAGACTGGAGTATCAGATGCAGTTTAATGTCATATCCAATACAATAATTGATTTCAAAGATAGCTGTCTAACACTGATAATTATATTCAACATTATTCATTTATTTGCACAGTTAAATGGTTTAAAGCATTGGTACATAATACTAATATTTCAATTTAACTTTTGGACATAGGGAAGTGATATATAAATGATACAGTAAAGGACTAAATACTTCTACTTTAGCCAGGGACACTAACAGATACTACCTCTTTGGGTCAGAGTCGAGTGGTTTAGTTCTATTTAACCCATAGTTAGGACCCTTATCAGGTGCTACCACTCCGGGCCTGAGTGGATCTGGGAGAAATAGCAATAAAGGGGTACTCCATATTCCCCAAAGCTTTAGCATTACTGGAACCTCACCATCAGATTGTTTAGTGTCATATCCAGGACACTCATTGAGGGGATCTTACCCCTCTGCAGAGGTGCAGTCGGTGTATTCTACAGCCCCAGCTGACTGGGCAATTGGTATTTGCTTTTTTTTCTCATATAAACATTCTTTATATAATGATTGCTTAATGTGAAAATAACAAAGTCAAATTTATTTTCTATTTCAAAGTATGGTAGTGATTGATTATCATGAAATAAGGGAACATATATTGGGCCTAAAAAATGTGGTTGTTGTCACCAAAAGTTAAAATGCATTTCACATATACCAGAAATGATATATGCAGTTACATATCATTAAAAATTCCTCTTAAGTTTCTCAGCTTACATTTTGAAATGACAGTCTTCTTTATTCAATGTTCATTACATTTGTTTTACTTAAATAAAGGTTTATTGATAGTAGCATAAAGTAACATTTCTAAAGAACATAAAATATAACATTTCCCTATTTAAATGACTTTGAAGATTAATAACTATGTATCAACATGGCTGCTGATATATCTGCAGCTTGTCTGAAGTTATTCTGCAAATTAAATTAACCTCAGTAAGTCCAAATGTTCTTAACCAGTATTTCTTAAATTTAATCTAATTCATTTACACCTTTAGTAAAATATTTGACCAAATTGTCTGCCATTTTTCATCATTAGTTTTTGAGATATTTTGAATTTACTAAAATGGACTGAGATAGGATAATACGAAAATTCAACAAATATTAGCTTAAGGCCTTTGTCATATGTCCATAATATGTTGAAAAATGTGTAAAGGGACAGATCTAACAATTGCTGAAAAATAACAGAATTATTGTGTGAGAAAATGTTCCCTTGGGAGATATCAAAAGAGCTTTAAAGAAATCATCAAATGATATGATGGAAATTTATATAATTCAACTTAAAATATTTTGTTAATTTTTTTAACCAACATAATACTTACTTTTTTTATGTGAAGTTTTATAAGAAAAGTGAACACATAGCTAAGTCAAATTTATATTGCACATATTCAAGTACTTATACACATATATACTTATATAAACCCAAATAAAAGCACAACTAAATTAATACTTTGCTTAGGTTTCTTTGTTTTCTTTTCAAAGAATAGTTGACTTTAAAGTTTCATTACTTTTTTCATGTGTAACATTGGTTATTTCAAGCGACGTCATTCCATGTCGAAAAGTTTTTGTTGACTGTGTTGTTATTTGTCATACATGTCTTTTAAACAATGTCTGCTTATTTATAGTTATAAAATTAATATTTAAACAAAGACAGCTTTTTATTCTCAACCAATAAAAAACATCCTTTTAATTATTCTTAAAAATTAATACTTATGAGAAGTTATATTCATTTTATTAATTTATTTAAATTTTGTAATTTTGTTTTATATTGCAAAATTATATTGAAGGAATATATATTTCTAACATACTCCCCCATAAAGATTGCAATTTTATTTTATTGCAATTCAACTGCAGTAATTTATTTTGGGCAATTATTCATTTACTGTATTGCACCAACATTTATTTACTTATTTTATTGCAGCAACAACATTTATTTATTTTATTGCAACATCATTTATCTATTTATTTTATTTTTAAAGATAATCAATTTCTTCCTTGATCATTTGATGGATTTTTGCAGTGGCTTTGCGTTTAGGTCAAACTGAGATGTTAACTTTGGGTTGAACAAGAACCTTGTTTGTGCTACAACTATCAATATTATTTACTGTTGGAGGTGGTCTATCCTGAGACCTTTTATTGGAACCATCCTTGACATCCACTCGGGAAGATACTATTTGAGAATTATTTTGGGGACAGGATATTTCCAGTGGGTATAGGTTGGAAATTGAGTGATATTCTATAGCCCCATCACCTTACTTAAGTTTGACGGCTCTTATTTTATTGTCAAACCCTATTATATTTTTCAAGACCTTGCCCAACATCCAGAAGGGTCTAGATTTATCTATGGATTTGATTAATATTATACCCACTACTTTTATTCTATTTTCCCATCAATTTTGGTAAATGTTCCTGCCATATTCTCTTAGACTTGATAAATAATTTTCATACCATAAGGTTTTAAAATTTGTTAATAATTCCTCCTGCAATTCCAAGCTTTTTTTCAATGATTTTGGATCAGGTTGCTCTTGTCATACTCTTCCTCTTCAGATCTTAACATTAAAGAGGAATTTCCATGTATTCTTAAAAATGAGTTTGGTGTTATAAATTCAAGATTAGCAGAGCTTGATCTATAAGTTAAAGGTCTAGAATTTATAGCTAATTTAATATTGGATAAACTTTTTGAAAGTTCAAAATAACTAAGTCTAGATCTTCCTATGGTCTTAAATAAACAATTTCTAAGAACTCTTATTAATCTTTCCAAATCAGAGCCAACCCAAGCAGAATATAAAGGGATTCTGATGTGTCTTATATCTAACCTTTCAAATTTGTCCTGAAACTCCTTTGCCTGTAAAGAATTTTCAAGAATACTACCTCCCTTTATAAAAGTTTTAACATTATTGCCATACAATATTTGATGTAAGGAGTACATATTACAAAACCTTTGAAAGGCTAACACAAAATTTTGAGTTGACATATCAGGTAACAGTTCAAAGTGGACTGCTCTTATATTTAGACAAGTAAAACTCAAAACAAACATTTTAACTGTACTTCCACTTACTTCATCCTTGACCCAAAAATGACCCATGGAGTCTACTCCAACATGATTAAAAGGTTTTACTAAATTCATTTGATGTTTAGGCATAACCACTACTTTAGGATATTTATAAGCCTTGGTTAGGCAACTAGTCTAGGAGAAGGAAAACTCTGAATTCAAACCTGTTAAACTCCACTTAAAAATTGACCTTGTGTCATATCCTGCCCGAGCGGAGGGGTTGGTAAATATGATAAGCCAATGCATTATACTTTTAGCAGTTTGTGCAATTATTTATTTCTGCTTTTACAGCAGTTAAACCTCTGGAAATCCACACGCCTTGCTCATGCAAATACTTTAATGTTGTACCTGTTCCCATATGTTGCACTTTACCACAACAATGTTTAATAAATAAGGAGGTAAATTTATTTCCCTTGGGAAATAACACAGGATTATATACATCATAATTAAAATATAAACATTTACTTATCCTTCCTTTGGATCTCAAAATTACATTGGAGTCTAGGAATAAATTTAAATTAGAGACCAAAGTAGGGATATTTGTATTACTTTTGTCTTGTAATTTTAAAAAGCTAATTTCCTTTGAGAAATTTTCAGTTTGAGCCATCCTTATCCAATACATTTTGGCCTTTTGTAATGAATTACCATTAATTCTTTTTACAAAATGGTTTAAATAACATACTTGTTACTTTCAATAATTTATCAAAATTAGAATATTTATTAATATCTAGAATTCCAGTATTTACTTTAACTATTTGATTAAAGTTAACATTTACTTTACTCTTATGATCAGGGGATATACTCATTAAAGGAGATTTAGGCCAATCTTTAAATTCATTAGTAAGCCAACTTGGACCTTTTAACCACAAATTTCTATTTCGTAAATATTTATCATAAGATATTCCTCTGGTTAACAGGTTAGCTGGATTTTGATTAGTATGCACATATTTAAAGATTATTGGCATTTCAAATTCATCCTCAAGAGCTTTAATTAACCCATTTACTTCAGATATTCTATTTTCCACAAATTTGGATTTTACTTTACTTTCCTCTGTAATTAACTAATTTTAAAACTACCTGAGCATCTATACAAACATTAATAAATTGAAACTGAATATTTTTATAAGTTTCAATTAATGTTGGAAGACATCTTAATGCCAATATTACTCCCATTAGCTCCAAAGTTGGTACACTATGTTCATTTCTTTTCCTTAAAGGAGCCAATTTAGATTTAGCAAATAAAAATGAACTTACTTTTTTATTTGTGCATGCATACATTAAAATACCATAAGCTTCTGTAGAGCTGTCACAGAATATAGGTAAACCATAGGATTCATCATCATTAATTGCAATTCTTGGAAAAGACAACTCAATCAACATTTCAAAATCTTTACTTATTACTTTCATCTCATCACTTATTTCTTTAGGCACTTTTTGATCCCAATTTATATTTAATTTTCAAACTTTTCTCATTAATACCCTACCTCTTATTGTGACAGGCAAAGTAAAGTTCAGAGGATCATATACTTTTGAAATTTGTGATAGCACTTGACGTTTTGTATTTGCTTCATCCAACAAAAAAGGTGCTAAGTTTAAACTATCTTTCTTAATATTATATCTATAGCCCAACACTTTTTCATCTGGACAGTTATGTTCTACTAATCCACCTTCAGCCTTCATTAGATTTCTTTATTCATCTGAATTGGAGTTCCATGGCCTCAATATGAAGCCACCTTCCAGCATTCTTTCATAACAATTTTTATATAAATCCTTCATTTCTCTCATATCATTGCCAGTAACTATTAAATTGTCAACATAAAAGTTATTACCCAATATTTCACTGCATTTATCTTTTGGGTAAGACTTAACATGATGTTTCATCACATAATTAAGTATAAATAGTGATGCTGTATACCTGAACACTATAGTTTTATACCTATAACAAGCTTGTTTACTCTCTTCCAGAAAAAAACAAAACCTATTTTTATCATATTCACTGGCTAATTTTATCAAGAAAGCCTGTTTAATGTCAGTAAACATTACATATTTATTAGTTCTTAGATAGAATAACAACTTTAATATGGATCCCATCAAATCTATGCCTGTATAAGCTGCTTCATTAATTGAAGGCAATTCTTTGTCATTAATGAACAGTTAAACACAGGTCTTATTTTAGTTGTTACCTGCTCTGCTGTTCTTATTATGGGCCTATGTGGAATCGAAGTATAATTATTATAATTAGAGGGATGAACTTTTATTTCTTCAATGATTCCATCTTCGAGTTGGTTATCAAAGATTTCCTCATATTTTTTAATTAATCCCTTCTTATCCCAAAATTCCACTGTTCGAGCCAAAACTTTAAGTGCTATAAAATGATTTGAAGGCACATTTTCAATTCTATCTGAATACCAAGGCAAATTTACATAATAATGTCCATCTATTAATTGAATTTTTTTTTTTCAAAAAATTTTTTTTTTTTTTTTTTTTTTTTTTTTTTTTAGACAACATCCTTAGGAAAAACCAAAATGGCTTCCGGAGAAATAGATCCACAACCTCACAAATACTGACCATCCGTAGAATCCTGGAAGGCGTTCGGGCAAAAAACTTACAGGCGACATTACTATTTGTCGACTTTACCAAGGCATTCGATTCCATACACAGAGGGAAGATGGAGCAAATCCTACTAGCATACGGCCTACCAAAAGAAACCGTAGCAGCGATAATGATTCTCTACAGAAACACCAAAGTGAAAGTACGTTCACCAGATGGAGACACGGAATACTTCGACATAGTTGCAGGAGTACTACAAGGAGACACACTAGCCCCGTACCTCTTTATCATCTGTCTAGACTATGTGCTTAGGACTTCGATCGACAAAATCAGAGAAAATGGCTTCCAGCTGACTAAGAGAAGAAGCAAAAGGTACCCCGCAAAAACAATCATGGACGCCGACTACGCTGATGACTTGGCGTTACTAGCGAATACGCCTAATCAAGCAGAGACACTACTGCATAGTCTGGAACGAGCCGCAGCTGGCATTGGCCTCCATGTCAATGCAAACAAAACCGAATATATGTGTTACAACCAAACGGGCAACATTGCCACACTAGACGGAGCCTCTCTGAAACTAGTCGACAAATTCACCTACCTAGGAAGCAGCGTCTCATCAACCGAGAAAGACATCGACACACGACTGACGAAGGCATGGACAGCTATCGATAGGCTCTCGATCATATGGAAGTCGGACCTAACTGATAAAATGAAACGCAGTTTCTTCCAGGCAGCGGTTGTGTCGATACTGCTATATGGATGCACCACATGGACGCTTACGAAGCGGCTGGAGAGGAGGCTGGACGGAAATTATACAAGAATGTTGAGAGCAGTATTAAACAAGTCCTGGCGACAACACCCCACGAGACTCCAACTATACGGACACTTGCCCCCCATCACAAAAACTATACAAGTTCGACGAACCAGACACGCAGGACACTGCTGGAGAAGCAAGGACGAGCTCATAAGCGATGTACTCCTGTGGACCCCCACACATGGATGTGCAAGAGTGGGACGACCAGCACGAACTTACATACAGCAGCTATGTGAGGACACGGGATGTAACCCTGAAGACCTGCCGGAGGCGATGAATGGTAGGGAGAAATGGCGAGAGACGGTCAGGGATATCCGCGCGGGCGGCGCGACATGATGATGATGATGATGATGATTAATTGAATTCCTTCTTTAAATTTACTAATTTGTTGATTATCAAAGGAAATAAGTTCTTGATTATTAGTTTTTATTCCCATTGACTCAAAACTAAAGAGATTTTCTAGTTCATTATCTACCTCTCACTATCAGACAAAATATGTTCTAATGGATTAAAATATGACTTAAGGGGATCCATAATCAAATTTACTATAGCCTTAGTTTTTTTGCTTGTATCATTTTGCTCAACTGATTTCAATTGTGAATCAAACAAGTCCTTTCTTTCACCTGAAATGAGAATACTTAAAATATTCCTGACAGGAACTACTTTATCGTCTATAATGAAGTTAAATCCGCCACCAATCTTATTTATGGAGAATGAAAAATATTGTGTTATATCTATACCCACCAACATATCCAACTCAATATTCTCATGGTCTTTATTTAAATAAAATGAACTATCAACTAAACTTACATTTTGAGATATTAATTTATTGATTACTGTATTCATTCCAGGTATTTTATAGTTTATATTCATATTTTCATCTACCAATAAAGGAACAAAAACTAGTCTATCCTTTAATCTGATTCCTGTAGACATTTGTTTAAGCATTTTACTTTGTTTTCCAATATAAGTATGTACATGTTCAAATGAGTACAATTCATCATAATTTGGACATAAGTCTTGAGCAGCTTCTTTTGAAATAAAAGATCTCTGGCTACCACAATCTATAAGACATCTAATTTTTCTTTGTCTTTTACTATTTTTTAATTTCAAAGTCATTGTTGGTAGCAAATTACATATATCTATATTCCTTAAAGCATAACATAAGTTGGTTTGAAAACTACCTGATTTTGAACCATTATTTTGTTTTGGACATAAAGAAGTTATGTGCTCTTTTTTTTACATAAGAGACAGGGAAATCTTAACTTACCTTTTTTTCCATAACATTCTGATTCATTGTGACCTGACCCAGCACATCTAGTACATAAGGATAATTCCAAGAGTTTAGCTAATTTTGCTTCATAGTTAGGATAGGTTTCATACTTTCCCATGGTGTGCCCTTCTGAAGCACATAGTTTGCACAGCATTTTAGTACCTTTACTAATGGCTCCTACTTCAACATTTTGTATTGTAGGTAATTTACTTTTTGCTTTTATTTCAAATATATGGTTATTATTATTGCCACTTGAAATTTTCTTATCCTTTATATTTTTTCTGCCAGGCACAGTTCTAATTAAGGTTTTCAAAACCTCCTTATAGCTGTTAAATATCTGCTCTAAACCAGGATAATAATTATTAATTTTATTTATTAATTCCTTTACTACTATTTTAGGTAGTTTATTCATTATCATGTGACTAATTAAATTATTTCCAGAAGAACCTTCTTGAAAAAAATTAACATTATATTGTTGCAACTCATACAAATAGGACTTAATTTCAGACAAATAATATTTAATATTTAAGAATTCTGGATCATATTCTGCACTCGGCATAGCTTTCAATATGTTCTTTAGAGTTTCATCAATTATAAATTCTTTGTCCAAAATTCTTCCTTTAATAAATTTAAGGTCACCTTATAACTTGAATCAGTTAGGGACAAATGACTTAATTGCTTTAAAGCATAATCCCTTAAATATCCAATTAAATATGATAGCTTAGCAGATTCTGATAAATGTTTCTTTGAATCAATAACATTATTAAATTGATTTAAAAAATTATGAAAAGCAAATTTATCTTTCTCTTTTCCATTAAAAGTACCACAAGTTAAAGGAGGAGGTTTTCCATCACTTAATATTTCATTAATAGGTATAAGTGCAGATGCTTTAGTATTTTCACTAGTTAAATAATCTTCATATGTGTCTATAATTATTAGATTATTTATACTATATTCAGCCCGACAGTCTAATTCTAGATTATAGCTTTCTTTGTCTTTGATATTACAATTGGTATTTTGCATGAAAATGTTAATTACTTCATTCCAATTATTAACCTTCAAACACTCTTCATCAATGGCTTTTAATTGGTTTTGACACAAGGAAGAAGTAAGAGTCCCGTTGCCATGCATTTGTTTTAAATAATTTAAATACATGGTTATTTTACTTTTATGAGTGGCCCCATTTCGCTTCAAAGTGAGTAGCCCTTCTTTTATTTGTTCTGAAGTTAATTCATCAGCCTTATTTTCCATATAAAGTTTAGAGAGAACACCTTCTATACTAATTTCTTTCGTTGAAGCCATTTTAATAATTAAATTTATATAACAGTAGCACACGCGTATAGCTTCACCTTCTTTTATTTTTATATAAGTTTTATTTCGGTGTTGTTTTTATAAGTTTTTTTAATACTTCCATTACTATAACAATATTAGCAAAAATATTCATTTAGGAATAAAATTATTGTTAAAATACAAAGAACTCAAACTATAACACTCTGCATATGGAGACACCTTTTTACACCCGTCCTTCTTACACTCTCACATAAACCAATATGGCCGTTTATTTACATACGGTCCTCATATAATGCTCTCTCATCTCGAGAGTATCAAGAGAGATAGCTGGCATGTCTTAACAAGTCTTCCCCCTTTTTCTTTCCATTTCTGTAGGGCATAAGTTCTGCAAAAGAAAATAGGAGAGTGTAACAACATTAAACAGAGGACTCTTTTGGCTCAGACATGAACCCCAGGATCTTAAATGAAGGCATTCCTTTCT
The DNA here is from genome assembly GCA_963585895.1 of Sepioteuthis lessoniana. NCBI lineage: Eukaryota > Metazoa > Mollusca > Cephalopoda > Myopsida > Loliginidae > Sepioteuthis > Sepioteuthis lessoniana. Next base: position 23,271 of record OY757909.1, read on the forward strand.
TTGTCAAGGAGTTGGCAATTTGTGTGTCAGTTGGTACCCAAGAGATCTCTGTAATTTCTTTTCTTTCAAGCATCTTTCTCAGAATTGTCATCTCCATGCAAAGCCTCTGTTCATTGTAACATTGTAACTTTAATTAGGGTCTTTCTTTTTTTTCTTTTACTATTTAAAATCTTCTTCACTGTCACTGGAATCAAAATGAAGCCGTATAGCATTCATATTGTTTAGCAAGGTTGTATTTTAACACCATATATATCAGAGTATCATCTTTTGTCACTAACTATTTACACATACAAAGTCTGTACATTGTGTATGGTGTGACCCCACCCCAATATTAGTTTAAAATTTAGGTTCCAGAAAGTCATATAATATGCGAGTATATATATGGTATATTCTGGAAGTGCCCATGGTGTAACGGTTATCATCCTAGGAAATGGAAATGACAACACAAGTTCAAATTCTGGACGAGGCTGAAGGCATTTCACATAACACTAATACCCTTAGGAAAGGTACGAATCCAATTAATTTGCTTCCAGCTATGGCTAAATAGTGTGGTAGACTAGGCTCTTGAGCCTTGTTTAGGCAACTAGTTGAGGAGAAAGAGAACTCTAAACTCAGATTAGTTAAACATTGACCTTGTTTCACATCCTGCCCATGAAAAGGGGTTGGGTAAATACATATATAAGGTACATTCTGTTCACTCGGTTCCAATATTCAGCTAAGTCATTATTGGATGATACTATTTTATTTTATTTTTTAACATTTATTGGACAAATTGACTGCATAAGGTGTGTTGTAAGTAAGTGGTCTGAATTGTTGAATGGCAATAATTCCCTTTGTGATTGACTGACCAAGATGAGAATGATAGGTTAATGGCTAAAAATATTTTGCATTCAAAAAAAAAAATTTGAAATTGAAATAACTGGTGGAATTTTGTAGGTGTGTGCTTTCTTTGCTTTCATACTAGCAATGGATTTTTTCTTTTCTTTTCTAGGTGTTGGGTGTATAGCAGTTCAGCAGGGCTGGATTTACCAATTGGTATAGAAGGCCATTGGCTTAGGGCCAATGGATATTTGTGGCCCACTGAAATGTCTACTGTTGGAATCGGCAGAGAGAGAGAGAGAGAGAATGTCCTCTCTCATGTTGACTGGTCTGTCCTGCTGCTAGCAAGGAGAAAGTGAAAAGAGATTGAGGGAGCAGTGCACAGCCTTTTTATGTTGCCTGGGGGAGGTGACCCACGCAGAATGGCATCAGTCATTCTAAAAAAAAAAAAGAAATTAAATCCACGAGACCGAACAGGTAACATTACAGTATGTTTTAATTGTGGCTGCTGGTTTCACTGGTCTTATAGATTGTCCTTACAGTCATAGTAACAGGAATAAACATGGCGTCAAAATAGAGGAAGATTTTTCTGTGCTGCACGTGGTCTTAATAAGTAAACAAAAATGTAAGAACAGCGGGGACATTTTTTTGAGTGAGACACTTGGCTCTGCAGTTTTAGATGGTGGTGCATCCAGCACTGTTTGTGGAATAAAATGGTATAAATGTTTTCTTGAAACATTAACAGATGCACAAAAAAAAAATAGTAAAAATAAAAGGAGTGAGAACCTTTAAATTCGGCGATGGAAATAAACTGAACTCACTCTATAAGGTGATTCTACCATGTGTTATCGCTGATATTGAAGTCGATATTATCACTCATGTTGTGGACTCTGACATTCCACTTCTCTTGAGTAAAGACGCCATGAAAAGGGCTGGAACTTGCCTCAATTTTAAAGATGACACTGTTATGATGTTAAAAAAGAAAAGATAAACCGTGCTGGAAGATGACAGGGATATAAGAATAAAATATGCTCCACTAACAAAAAGAAATTAAATCAGAGACTGCTTGGGACGTCATTAGAAGATTTTCTGATTGAATTTGCCTGACTTGTTGCCAAATTAAAACACTAACATTTTTTTACCAGAACCTGTACTCGATTTCAGAGCACTAAAGAGTGCCAATATCACCAAGGATAACAAAAAATTGGTCAAGGCTACTGTCAGCGAGTTAACGCAATCTTCCATGTCAGAACAGTCACGGAAGATTATGCATGGACATACTTCTAGCAATTCATTACCCAATACTTCACCTGTCATGGTAAAAAACAAAATGGACATTGTTAAAATACAAAGAACTCAGACTATAACACTCTGCATACGGAGACGCCTTTTTACACCTGTCCTTCTTACACTCTCACATAAACCAATATGGCCATTTGTTTACTTCCAGTCCTCAAATAACACGCTCTCATCTCGAGAGTATCAGGGGAGGTAACTGGCATGTCATAACAATTCCTCCCCCTTTTCCTTTTCAATTCTGTAGGGCATAAGTTCTGCAAAAGAAAATAGGAGAGTGTAACAACAATTATTCTTTGAAAATATGTTGTTATTGTAACTTTTCTTTGAAATATTTTATTCATTATTCTTTGAAATTATGTTGGAAATTTATATAATCCAACTTAAGATATTTTGTTAATTTTTTTAACCAACATAATACTTACTTTTTTATGTGAAGTTTTATAAGAAAAGTGAACACATAGCTAAGTCAAATTTATATTGCACATATTCAAGTACTTATACACATATATACATATATAAACCCAAATAAAAGCACAACTGAATTAATACTTAGCTTAGGTTTCTTTGTTTTCTTTTCAAAGAATAGTTGACTTCAAAGTTTCATTAGTTTTTTTATGTGTAACATTGGTTATTTCAAGCGACGTCATTCCATATCCAAAAATTTTGTTAACTGTGTTGTTATTTGTCATACGTGTCTTTTAAACAATGTCTGCTTATTTATAGTTATAAAATTAATATTTAAACAAAGACAGCTTTTTATTCTCAACCAATAAAAAACATCCTTTTAATTATTCTTAAAAATTAATACTTGTAAGAAGTTATATTCATTTTATTCATTTATTTGAATTTTATAATTTTGTTTTATATTGCAAAATTATATTGAAGAAATATTTATTTCTAACAGATAAAGAAGGTTGCTGAAAATATAACTAAGTTGAGAACTCAAAGCAAAAGAAATAACTTTAAGAAGTTACTTCCTCAAGATGAATACAAATTATACTGACTTATAGCAAAACAATCACTTTAACAAGTGCTCAAATCTTTGAAAAACCTGAAATTAAAGTAATCAAGGACAAAACATGTAAAATACTTTGTGAATTAGGATCTGCAAAAAAAAAAAAAAAAAATAGTAATGCAAATATTTTAATATGTGAAATTTGGGCCAAGAAATAAATGAAAATTGACTTTACAAAAGTAATTTTCAAAAACTAATCAAAAAGTGCATTTGATTGACTGGAGGGTTGGGCCAAAGGATAGTTTTTGTTCAATTCACACATGCTAGTGAATAAAAGAAAACAAGGAGATGGTAATGTGATGAAATAGACTAGAATTGTCAACCGAACCATTATTAGATCATTCAAAGTTGATGAAGGAATTAAACTGAACAGTGTTAACTATTACAATTTTATGAACAAGACTTACTTTGTATTATGGCAATATGACATACTTACTGGTGCTAAAAACTTATGAAATAAATAATACTTTTCTTTAAATGCCAAGTAACAGCAATTTTTAAAAATAAAAATATCAGAATACTGACTTATTTATGTTTTCAGTACACATAAAAAAATTCAAAAGTGATTTTAAAAGGTCAGTGAAGCCCGCAGCAAGAATATTATTTAGGGTCTGTTATTGCATTGACCCATTTAAATTCATCATTATCATTATCAGGTCATGCTACGAGCACAGATTTCCCTGATTCTTTCTCGCCATTTGTCTCCATCATCTACCACTTCCAGCAGGTCTTCTAGACTATATCCTGTGTCCATACAGAGCTGTTGTAGATAAGTTCTAGTTGGTCATCCAACACTTGCATGTCCGTGTAAAGGGGTCCATTGAAGAATGTCACTTATGAGTCCATTCTTACTTCTTCTGCAGTGTTCTGTATGTCTTGTACATCTTTTTGGACAGTTTAAGAGATGGGAGGTAGGTGGTCGAACAGTTGCTGTTTTATGGGATGTTGCTTCCAGGATTTGTTCAATATAGCTTGTAGCATTCTTTAACAATTCCCATCTAGCTTTTTTTTCAATATGCTTAATCAGAGTCCATGTAGTGCATCCATTTAGTACAATTAATACAACCACTGCTTCTAAGAAATTGCATTTTATTGGATAAGTTCGACTTCTATATATAAATACATTTGATTTGATCTCAACCATATAAATCATTTTCTAAAATCTAAGTTATTTTTCTAATGCTTTTTAATCTATGAGAGCAGTGTTGCAAAGTTGTTTCTAGTTTGCTTTCAAATTTCTCGTTGAAATCTCATTCATCATTCAATCGCTCATTCTTTGTGAAGCCCAAGTTGTGGATACAACTGAACAACCAATAACTAAATATGTTGAAATATGATTTTGTGGTGCCTACTATTACAACAATAATCAATGGCCTCTGAAAAAGTACAACAATTAATCACTTTATTCTATTGCTATAAGAAGACATTAGAAAAATTCAGTAAATGTTCTATGGATGATGATGGTGCTTTCAAAAGAATCATTTATTATCACAAACAAATCCTTCATTAGATCATTAATATATAAGCAATTGAGTTCCCCATGAGTCTATGTTGTTTTGGTGTTCAACAATTAATCTTTTCTTTGCTTTTCTCCAATGACTTGTAGGTTTTCGTGAATGACAAACTATAAAAACTATACTATAGTATAGTTTAAAAACTATACGATAACATAACACTCTTCTCATTCTATCTAATATGTTAAGCTGCTTACATGTTTTTTGTATTGTCATATTTTATTATGAATGTCTTTTGATAATTTCTTTTGTTAGTTATAACACAGTTCATTACACGTAAACTTCCTTCTCAATAAAACATGATCGTCATTATCTTTTTTATTTTTTAATCAAAGTTTGAAAAAAAAATTGTTATATAAAAGCCAATCTTTTTGTTCTTGCTAATAATGAATTGGAAAAAGACCTTGAATGTTACTATACTTGGGCAAACTTGTCTTTTACTTGTTTCTTTTAGCTAATTCTAGATGATGGAAGGCTTCCAAGTTTTTCTTTTCCTCATTGGTCTTAGATTGTATTCTTTAGTAAACAATCTTGTTTTTACCAAAAATAATAACTAAATGCAACTATAATATTTAGTTGATATTTCAATGATTCATTTTAAACCTAAAGTAATTGCAAGGTATGAGTGTTTCAAGTTTTATCATAGGCTGTAAGAAAGAAGGAAAACTATATCAAAGTTCATTGCTAACATTTTGATGGCTGTTTGGTTAGTTGGTTTGTTTGTTTTTTTCCGTCTATCAGCAGCCTGGGAATGAAATCAGGGAATAGCAATTTTTTTAAAAATTCAAGTATGGAAAATTTTAATTCATTTCTCTTATCATTGTGATTTAATAGTCTTTGACATCATGTTATTGCAAACATAAAATTGTAATAATTCCAAATTTGGTGAGGACTGCTCCTTTTGAGAAAAAGTAAGAGAAAAGCAGATGTGAAGGGTGCAAAATAAAAAACAAGGGATTGTCACCTTTGAAGAAGAGTTCCATAGAGAGAGCATGAAGTGACCACTAGATTCATTTCACCCTCGGCCCTAACCTTAAGCCAGACCACCCAAAGTGGAGAGGCAGACAAAAGCCATATTTACATATTTCTTAGACATGATGTAGACTTACTAATACACAACACTATCAAAAAAGCAAAGAAAGACTGAGATAAATGGTAATAAAATCTCATGGCTTCCTTCAATCAACTTCTAGTCCTTCATAATCATTTAAAGTGTTTGTGCTTCTTTTTTTCTTTTCATAAATTTATGAATCTTCTCTACAAAGATTAAAAGAAAAAAAATGTAGAACAATTTTTGAATAGAGAATAAGGTTCTGGCCATCATTAATGTATGAAGAGATCAAGCCATCAAGTCAACTTCTTTATTTATATTTCTTTTACACTGATTACCACTTTTCTTTGCAACCAATTATCTAAGAAAACTCCACCTATCTACTAAGTTTTTGTAGGGTGGGGATGAGATGAAACTCTAAATTGAACAATCAATGGAAATGCCAAATACCAACACAAAACACACAGATCAACAAACCTGATATGGCAGAATAGTGAGACAAGTGATGTGACAACATCATGACAGAATTTTCTCTTTTGTTAAATGATTAGCCAAACTCTAGGCACATTCTTTTTTAAAAAAAGAGATGGCATGGCAGTGAAATAAAATCTCTAAATGATAAATGAATATTACAGATAACATAAACTTATATGATCTTCTGAAAGTCACAAACTTTTTCCATTTTGTAGCTTTTGAGCAATAATAGCTTTTTATCCTATATAATAATATAATTAAACCTCATTATTAATTTTATTGAAGACTTTTGTCCTCATCTTGGTAGGGTTTTTTTTTTTTTTTTCTCACTACATTTCAAGATGAGCACAAAAGTCCAGAATAAAATTAATAGTCAGATTAAGAAGCCTCATCTCAAAAAAAGGATTCCCAATAAAGACAATTAAAAATTCAGTACGGACCAATGATAGGAGACCAGATAAGGAGAACAAATAATTGGATTCATAAGAACAAAAAATCCAAGATTGATTGCCCTTCGGAGTCTGTGGCACAGCGAATAGAGGCATTAAGTCTCTACGGTTCCAGCTGAGCATTGTCAGAAGATAGCAGTTTCAATTCCTACCCAAGCCTGCCAGAGGGTTACTTGGTCAAAAAACGTGGTGTGATAGACAACAACTATGGAAGGCATTAATTACTGGGGATACGGTTACAAGACTCAGCATTCCTAACCGAGGTCGTGGTTTATCACCTGAAGATGGCCAGAGGTGAAACCTGGCCGAAACTATTTGAGAAAAACAACAAAAAAACCTACCAAGATGAGGACAAAAGTCCACAATAAAATTAATACTCAAAACCTTGTTAGTTTGTACAACCATTATGCTTAGACAATAATCCTATCAGTCAAAACTAGGTTAGCAAGAACCAATCAAATTAGGGATCTTATGAAAAGCTTTATAAGGCATCATGGCCAAAGTAAGTATTACCCCCCCACACCAGCTCATCTTTAACACAATAAACCTGTCAATTAACAAATAGCTAGATAATGTAATAAAGAGCAAATCAATTAAGCAATCAACTGAGCCAAGAAAGGAACCGAATAGCTAATCAATAAAGCAATCAACCAAATAATCAGCAAGTAATGAGCCAAAGAGTAAAAAAGTAATGTAGTCCAGGGCAACTAAAAGGTTTCCTTTTCCAATAGCTACTACACCAAGGTGTAGAGAAGAGCACCAACTCCTTTCCTTGGTAAGCCAACACACAAGGAACAAAATAGCCAACCTATCAAGTAATTAACGAACAAAATAGCCAAGCAATCAAACAACTTTCAAACAAGTGTTATGTTTTGACCTTCGACCCGGCCCAAAGAAATGCTATTCCAAGGTGATGCACCGGAAGGAAGTGACACATTCCAATGGCCAGTAATCGAAAGAGATCACGTGGGCGGATTAAGGCTTATAATATGGGACAAGGTGAAGGTCCCACTGTGCCAATACAGACTGATGCACCGGAAGAGAGTGACCTCTGAACTGCATGACAGTTATTTCCGCTTGATGACAATCAAACATTCGATTTCAAAGATCCAGTGGGCGATCGTGTGGGCGTTGAATTATTATTTAACTCAGTTGAGTTTGAGTCCAAGAAGCAGTTGCCAGTAGAATTCCAGACAGCTAGAGACCAGATGTGGTAGGGAAAGCCACACCCGACCGAGGGGGCTCTCAGAAACCCCAATGGAGTTTAGGGTCCAGAGAAGATGCTGATAAGATGCAATAAAGAAAGCCAGCATCCAGCAGTGGGCCCTAGGCCTCCGGTTGAACAGCACTAAAGAACGAGAAAGACACAACGTGACGGTCATAACAGTGGGGTCAAGATATTACAGTTTATGTTTGGTCTCCAGCTCCCTCTCACATGCAACCCTTCAACAACCCTTTTGAAATCTTACAAATAAAGTGAGAGGTAAAATATTGTTAAAGAAGTCTTCCTGCGTGTTTATCCTTGTGTCTGTTTTATTATTGTGTCGTTATGATGCTGCATGAACATGTATATGTGTATATAAGCATATATATTTATTATGTGAGTATATAACACAAGGAATCAAGCAACCAGCCAATCAAGGAACTAAACCCAAACCCTTATCCTAACTCAAATCTAACCCTGCCAAAGATGATTTGTTTAACCAAACTCTTTAAGAGAACTTAGACATTTCTCATTTCCCATTGAACAAAGATAAACATCAAATATCTTTTAACGAGGAAGAGTACTTTCCCTTACTTTAACAAAATTTTAATTGTGGCTATATCTCCACATGAAAGCGAAATCAATCATTTTTAAAAGGAGTTACCTCCCTGTCAATGAATCTTATTTCTATGCAATTTTTAAAATTGAGTTATTTCCCTTTATTTTACTAATATTAATCCTTGTTTTCCAGCCTGGTAGCTAAATCAAAATTAATTTAATGGAATCACAGATTTTTAAAAGATGAAATAAATATCTCAATTGATAACACAAGTTGTTTCCCTTGGAGTAAATTAGAGAAAGTGTATGGGGCTAACTTCCGTAACAAATCCCAACACATCACTCTAAAACCTAAACCTGTCAACAATAAGTTTAATATTGATATATATAACACCAAGATTTCCTTTAAAAGCCTATTCAATTAAACTCGGCCTGTAACCATGCCCAATTTATATCTGGATTCTTGCAAACAAAACCAAATCCCAATCATGAAAAAGCAATGAGTCATAATGATAGCAATCAGAGAAAATACATCGTCAAATGTGAGAGAGCAATAGAAAAAATTGGCTGAAAGAAAAAAATCAATTTTGAAAAAAGGATAAACAAGGCAAACATATTTGAATAGTTCCAAAGTAAATTTACTCACTCAATGAAATTTAATCCTATATGTTGTGACACTATGAACCCTTGGTATAGTGATTTGGGAGGAGTTCCCACACCAATAGCATATGTCAATTTAAGCTCAGATTATACCTGAAATATTTCTCAATGATCAGTGTTAAATCCTGAATAAAAGCCAAAACAAAAATCTAAGTTACACTCAACAAAATTGGAAGCTTGCCATGGCATAATCTTCATTTTTCTTGTTAGTCTTCTGCAGTAGATAACCGAGAAATTCATACTAGATGACCAAGAAACATTTTCTTTTCTCATTGAAGAAAGGCTCCATGACACTTCCATAGAGAAAAGAACACATGGCATATTTATCACTTTATTTTTAGAAAATGGGATAATTCAAACATTATGTTGGGCATGAACACAGATCACATCAAAATTATCCTCCAATCACAATTTGAAGTCATTTTGCTTTATTCTCTAAACTAGAGCATCATACATCTTACTATGATAAAAATCATTATGGTGTGAAGCTTTTTGCTGGGTCATGATCAAATAGATAAATTATTGGTATAGGTTTGCTTTTGTGTCCTTCTCTGAATTCTACATAAAATTGACTTCTGCCATAATAAACAATTTTATGAGCAGTCTGCTGTATTGTTATCAATTTTGCCACACTTACAAAATGCCACATTGTAAATCAATATAACCACCTAAAAAGGAACTCAATTTTTAACACAAACATTTTCTGATACTGATAAGCCAAATAATTCACAAACACCCTTTTCTTACTTTGAATATGTATTTATCTTAATTTTCCTGCATATTGTTATTTATTCGCCTATTTCAACAAGAGTAATAATATACATTATTACTTTATGTCACATTGTTAATAATACTTCATATTTCTGCAATTATGCATATATTCAGTGAGATTAACAGGAGTAAAGCTTTATTGCAAGCAGCTAAACATTTTTTACTGGAAACAGTAAACAAGGATGTTTATAATATCCAACTATCACATATATATCTGTATAAACTTCAATATTATAAAAAGGTCTTTATTTATTGATTCCACAAAAAATTCTTTAACTGATAATGATACTATTATTTATAATATAAACTTATCAATAATGAAGATTTGATATGCAATTTAAAAAAAAAAACTGTATAAATGTTTTATTCTTACCTGAAACGAAAAGATTTGCCAATGTTCAGCAGGTTTCAACATTGAATTTGGATTTCAATGGGCAAAATTAGTCCAATGATTTCAACATTTATGTTTGAGAATATATTCTTTGTTGTGCTTTTTACTTAAATTTGATTTCCACAAATTCAGTGAAAATGAATATAATAAAATCTTAAGCATACTTACAAGTTGTATTTGGAGATTTGTATTTAATTTTGTGATCTTTTTTTTTTTCCTCAGTAAAAGGACCAACCTTACTTCATAAGTGGTCCTTTCAGTGATTTCCTTATCTTGGCTGTTTTCTTATCACAATTCATTACACTGGAAAAAAATAAAAATTATTCAATGAATTTCAAATCAGTCACATAACAATTTTTAAAATGATTTATTCTGTTCAGGTCACAAAAATTTTTCAGCACACACTTCAAACAATTTTCTATCGATATAAATTATCAGAAGTTTTAGCAATTCATTTTGAATTTTATCTATTTAACTGGAAAGCAATAATTAGTGTGAATTGTAATTAAATGTTTAATATAAGACTTGTATTTTCAAACACTTCCTGTTAACAAAGTTTACATATAATCTCAACATAAATAATGTAAAAATATTTTTACATTTCATATATTATTGTAGAATATTTCTACAAATTGAAATCAGACCCAAAAATCAACAAGTTCAAATCTTCTTAAACTATTTTTACTGATACAATATTTAATCTTTTCTGTGTTATTTCATTTTCCAAAAATTTTGGAAAGTGAAAATACAGCATGATGAGTACTCTCAATTTTCAATAAAGTTCTTCCCAACCATAACATTTCTTCTATTACTTTTCCTGCTTTCATAGGAATCATTAATTAATCTCACTGTAACACTCATCTTGTAACCATTCCAATCTTTGGTTTGCTTTGTCAACATTTTTGGCTATTACTGGTTTAATTATAATGTACTGTAAACAATACATTAGCTGAATTCTTTTTAAAAACTCAGCATGATTTCTATTTTAATCAGAAAATTTAATTGCATGATAATGATTTAGAAAATATACACATAATCTGTTACCAATACTTTCAGATTATCATTTACAAATAATTACATGTCAGGAAATTGCAATATAATTATAGTGCAAAGTTTATCTAATTTAATGCCCATTCCATGGTACATACTCTACTTTATTGCATGGTAAATGCATATTTTTCTTTTCAATTAACAAGTTTCTTAGATATATTAGTGAATTCTTTAACATTACTTCATTCAATAATGAATGGTAACAATTGATTTTATTTATAACAGAAATACTAACAACAGTTTTAAATTTTAATTTATTCATGAACATTTAGTAACTTAATCTCTACAGAATTTTTATATTAAAGCAAAAAATGCTCTTTACTTTCATTAATTCCTCATTCTCTATTTCTTTAAAGATACAGTATAATCATATTAGTAAACTTTTATTTTTAGTCCAGTTTTTATGAGGTGGATTATTGCATTGATTGCAATATACCTAATAATAAAGTCAGGTAGAATTTACATTCAAAGAAGGGATTTTCTTAGCATCATTTGAATGTATTTTAAAATCTAACATGTGCATATACATGTATGTATATATATATATATATATATATATATATAACACCAGTAAAAAAAAAAAACAGATATATTTTGGAAGAAATTTATAATAGTAAAAAAGATTATATCATTTTTATGGTAAATACTACACAGAAATATTATTATAAAAACAATGAAAAGATTTTTACACTTTATGTTAACATTAACTGTTAATTATTTAAATCTATTCTTCTTTCAAAATGATCATATTAAATTATCCACTTAAAAATCAATCTCAATGCATTCTGATGACATACATAATATACTTACATTTAAAAAATATTTCTATATTAAATTGTTACACAAAGTTTTCTTATGTTACACATCTATGAACTGACATTGACTAAATCATGAAGGTTATTGTTTGAAGTTTTCACATACTTCATTTTCATTCATGTATATATCTTTACAATTTCAAATTGTAATTGGTTTCAGAAGTCTCGTAGAAGAAAAATCAACCTATTGGATGCTAGTCAACTCGCTTAACTTGCAAAATGAACTGATGGATGTGCACCAATCAGACATCAGCAAAATGCTGCAGTTTTCCACTTCAAACTTAGTCTCTTTTGTCTTCATCAAATCTCACCACTTCCACTATCTCGTTCTCCTCCATAAAACAAGTCACTCCTCTTGCTTCCTTTTCTTCTTCTGATTTCCGTGTGCCAACAGCAGAGAGAGCACACCTTCTGTTTCTTTGAGGTAAGATTGTTCGTGGCATTACTACTACACAAATAATATTCTTATCATTATTTAACAGTTTACCCAGGTATATAAAACACATTATATATTATGGATGTAGATGGCAACTTAGAAAAATCAGAAAATTTCATTTTTATCAATTATTGCAGCAAAAGAGAATGGCATTTCATCAATTAAATACATGCAGGTATCCTTTAGTTTGGTTGGGCAGTGTTTTATAACCTATCAACCCTTCTGTGTTATTCAATGCAAAATCCTATGTATATATATTATAAAACAATGGTAAATTTGTGGGTAACATTTTCAAATGAACCAAATCCTATTTGTTTACACACAGTTAAGTAATTTCAAGTATTTTTATCAAGCACTATTACTTTTATTTAATATTAATCATTCAGTTTCAGAGTTACACGGTTTCAAATATTGCTATTTATTGTTTGCACACAGTTATATGGTTTCAAGTATTGCAATTGAACTCTAATATTAATATTTAATATTAATCATTGTTTACACACAGTTAAATGGGTTCAAGTACTGCTATTTAACATTACTATTTCTATTTATCAAGTGTTACTATCTTACATAAAACTTATTTGTTTGCACATATTTACATTTCAAGTGTACCTATTTAACACTAATATTTTGATTTAATATTGATAATAATCCCAAGTAAAGGTTTGATTATTTCTATTTGACCCATAAATGGGTACTACCAAATATGGTCAAAGTAGACTTGAGAGTAATGGTAATGAACGAAGATTCCACATTCCAGAAACTGCAAGACTGGAGTATAATATGCAGTTTAATGTCACTTCCAAGATTATAAATGATTTTAAAGGTAGCTGTCTAACACTGATAATTCTATTCAACATTATTCATTTATTTGCGGTTAAATGGTTTAAAGTATTGGTATGTATTACTGATATTTCAATATAATTTTGCACATAGAGACGTGGTATATAAATGATACAGTAAAAGACTAAATACATTTATTTAACCCAGTGACACTAACATCTACTACTACTTTGGGTCAAAGTGGACCTGGGATGAAAGGAAATGAAGAGGTACTCCACATTCCCCAAACCTCCAGAACTCGAGACTTACCATCTGATGGTTTACTGACACACCTAGGACACACGTGAGTGGGTTGGATGGGTACAGTTGGCATAGTCTATATCCCCAGTTAACAGGGCAGGCAGGTATTCTTGCATATTGCTCATAAACATATTCTAAGGAGAAATTAAACATCAACATATAATTGTTAAATTATCAGAAATTATACTTTCAATCTGACTTTGAGTAAATACTTTGTGTTGAAAAATGGAATTTTAATGATTTTCATAATCTATCATTACTTGTCAACATTCATGACCAAATATATCAAAAATATTAGTTAATATTATTGTATATCAACAGTTACTGAATAAGCTCAGTTTAAAAAAAAAACAAAAACAATTAAGGAATTTGAAAATTCATATCTAACGATCCTATTATAAAGATTTTTCACTTTTCTCTAAACAATAGATTTTATTTTATTATGTTTTACATAAGTTTCCTTTCAAGCATAATAGTGATGATATTTTTCAGTCACTCACCTTACTAGTAAACAGTTTATAATTTTTTCCGCCCTGTTTAATTTAAAAGAATATATTGTGTACTTTTCAACAGCTATTACGCCTCATACTAATTTTGAAGTTTGAGCTGGACTGCTGCAAATCTTAATGATATAAACAATTTTATAAATTTTATAAATTTCATAAGTGTATCATTATTTGTATCTTGAAAACTATCCTGATATCATATATAAATATTGTACCTAATGACTAATTATAAATTGTTTGCAATATACATGCAAATATTCATCTTTCCTTTTACTTTAGCATTTAAAAACTTCATTTGCTCAAGTTATATATAGGTATCCAAGTTACCTCCCTTACATTTGCCCTATGTCATTCATTAGTGTATTCAGCAAGAAAATTGCATTTTAACTTTAAAAAATCTAATGAATGTCTCAATTGTTTATTGATTTTTTTTAAATTCTGTCACAATGCATTTTATTTCTTTTGTTTTTAACACATTTACATGGTGTGCCGTTGAAAACTTTAAAGTGATATGATTTTTAATTCTATCATCATCATCATTATCTTTTTCCATATAATTTACTTTTAATTCTATTCCACAGTCTATATGCTAGTTTTGTTGTCAATCTAATTTTATATTAATTTCCCAAAAATATACTTAAAATACAACAATAAAATTAAAAATAGTTGCTTGAGAACAAATTTAATATCAGTTATATAAGACACGATTTTACATAAAAATAAAGCGTTAATGCACAAGTAGTTAAAAGATTAGCAAAAATACCTAGTTTGTCCAATGATTCTGAGTAAATTGTTTGTTTTTTTTACATCACATTAGCTTACAATTCAATCCAGCATGCAAATTCTTACCAGTATAAGAATTACTTCTAAATCATTCTGTGATGGTGTTTCTGAATAACCAAATTATATATTTCATTTCACTAAAGAGTTCTTAACTCTTGCTTATAATATGGAATAATTGAAGTTTATAGAAATTCAAGCACAATATCAAAGAAGGTGCTTGTGTTGAGGTGAATGTATCACTTCAACATAAAAGGTCACTTCAGTTTAAAATGCAATCATTATCTTTATATACTCAGTATATTTTATAACCAAATAAACACCAAATAATATTCATGTTTTAAATTTTAACAATGATTTATTGTACTTAAAATTTTAAATCATTCTAATTCAATTTTGTCATTAGACTAATTGTGTGTGTGTGTGTGTGTGTGTGTGTGTGTGTGTGTGTGTGTGTGTGTGTGTGTGTGTGTGTGTGTGTGTGTGTGTGCGTGTATTTTATTAGTGATAGAGTTAACTAGGTACTCATGGTAAAATAATACATAGAAGAAAATACAAAAGTTATTCGTAAAGAGTACTAGATATAAATTTACTTGCAAATATTTTAAACATCATCTTTCATTCTAGAAAACTAATGACTTTATGTTAATTGTTGCTATTTATTTCTTGAAGAGACCTACAACCATGTAACTATTTATCTATGAAGTCACATTCATAAATAAATTCATTCACTTTTTTTTTTGCTGGATGTCAGCGTTTTCCTCTCATAAACAATGTGTTCTTTAATGATTATTTAATATGAAAATAGGAAAGTTAAATTTATTTTCGGTTTCAGACTATAGTAATGATTGATTATCCTGAGATAAGAGAACATATATTAGGCCTAACAAATGTGGTTGTTGTCCCCAAAACTTAAAATACATTTCACATTTACCAGAAATGATATATACAGTTACACATAGTCAAAAATTCCTCTTAACCTTATCAAATAACATTTTCAAATGACAGTCTTCTTTATTCAATGTTTATTACATGTGTTTTACTTAAATCAAAGTTTATTAATAGTAGCATAAAACAACATTTCTAAAGAACAGAGAAAATAACATTTCCTTATTTAAAGGACTTTGAAGATTAATTACTACTAAGTATCAACATGGCTATTGATACATCTGCAGCTTGTCTGAAGTTATACTGCAAATTTAATTAACCTCAGTAAGTTAAAAAGTTCTCAGTCAGTATTTTGTAAATGCAATACCATTCATTGACACCCTTTGTAAAATATTTGACTAAATTTTCTGTGATTTTCATAATTAGTTTTTGATATATTTTGAATTTACAAAAATGAACTGAGATAGGTTAATACAAAAATTCAACTAATATTAGCTTTAGACGTCTGAAATATGTTGAAAAATATGTAAAGGGACAGATCTAACAATTACTGAAAAGCAGAATACGACAGAATTATTGTGTGATAAAACATTTCCTTTAGATATATCAAAGGAGCTTTAAACAAACCATCAAAGGATAAAGAAGGTTGCTGAAAATATAAGTAAGTTGATAACTTGAGGCAAAAGAAATGACTTTAAGAACTTGCTTTCTCAAGAAGAATATAAAATTAAGTGAGTTACAGAAAAACAATCACTTTTGACAAGAGCTCAGATCTTTGAAAAACATGAAATTGAGGGAATCAAGGACAAAACATGTAAAATACTTTATGAATTGTGATCGGCAAAAAAATCTAGTAATGCAAATATTTTAATGTGTCAAATTTGGGCTAAGAAATACATGAAAACTGACTTAATAAAAGTAATTTTCACAAACTAAGCAAAAAGCACATTTGATTGACTGGAGGTCTGGGCCAAAGAATAGTTTTTGTTCAATTCAGACATGCTCATGAATAAACGAAAACAACAAGGAGATGGTAAAAGTTGTTAGCAACAATAATCGAGGGCAATGCAAAGGTTCCCTTTTCAATAGCTACTACAACAAGGTGTAGGGCACTACTCCTTTCTTTGGATTGCTCCACTTTACCCTTGATACATACCTTATAATCCTGAGTGTTAAGGAATGAAATATGAAGTACCGTTTTTTGAATCTTGGTATGACTTGACCTGGGATTGAACCCTGGTCCACCAGGCCATTGGCAAACACTCTACCTAATTGGGGAATGGGCCGGTCAATCGAACTATTATTGGATCCTTAAAAGTTGATGAAGCAGTTAAACTGAACATTGTTAACTATCAGAATTTTATGAACAAGACTTACTTTGCATCATGGTAATATGATATATTTATTTTGATTTAAAAAATTCAGGATTTGGTTTGTTTACAACAATTCAATTTTCATTGTTGTGTGTTTGATCCACTTCATGCACATGGAGTGATGTAGTAAAAACATGGCAGATGTATGATGGTAGGAACCGAAATGGGTATCCTTTGTAAAGAAAGTAGATTTGGGTTGGATTGCTTCTCTTGGACTTTGGATCATGTTATGACATTTCCCAACCTTTGTGATTATGTTTTATTTTTAAGTTTTTGTTAGGTTTTATTTTTTCTATTTTTAGTTGGTGATGTTTCTCATGTAAGTATGTTTGTATATATGTATGTATCTAGTTATTATGTTATAATTGTATTACGTCTTTTAGTTCTTGAATTTTTCTGTTATCCTTCCCGATCTCGTTGTGCAGCTTTGTTGCTGGTATATTTTCTGTACTGTTGATGTTGATGATCTTTCTCTTGCTGTGGTTGGGTATTCTGCTGGATTTTTTTGTGTGTTTGATTCTTTGTTTGCAGTTGCCATCATAATAGCCTTCCTTTTTTTGTGTAGTGTCTGTGTTGGGTGCTGGAGATAGTATCTCCTGTCTTGGTATGTTGGTTAGGTTTGTGGTAGGTCTTGGTTTGAGGTGTTCCCTTGTTCTTTTGTATACCTTACCTCTGACATTTATTAGGTATGTCTTTGGTTCCCTGATGGATTGTGGTTTATTAGGAACTGTGCCAGTTATCCATATGTTGCTTAGTGTGTCCCTTGCATAGATTGGCTTTATGATGTTCAGTATTTCTTTTCCCTGGCTGGAATGCCTGCATAATTCTGTTTCTGCTTTGCTTGGTTTTGTTAATTTTTTTGGAGGTGTCTCCTTTCCAGAGTGACAAGATTGTAGCCTCTCCCTTGCTGTAGGCAACATTGATCTGGGTTTTCTGCTAAACAGTAGTTCATATGAGGATGGCATATCATTATCTTTTGGGGGTGGTTCTATACATCCATAATGCTGTGTATGGGCACTTCTTTTTCTGTTGGGCCTTCTTCAAGAGGGCCTTGAGTTTTCCTGTAGTTCTTTCCACAACTCCATTTGTTTGGTGGTGGTATGGTGAGCTGGTTTTTAGCATTATGTTTGAGTTGTGGAATTCCCTCTTAAACCTTTCACTCGTGTATTGTGAGCAACGGTCAGTCATGATAGTTGTTGATAATCCATATTTTTTTAGAACCTGGGTGAACTGCTCACAGACGGTAGTAGCCGATGTGTCTGGAAGTGTTATGAATACTGGGAATCTTAAGTTGTAGTCTACCACTCGGAGATATTTACATTGATCTTGCTCACAGATGTCCATACCTATTGTTGCTTGAAGGATGTGTGGGGAGGCCTGGCTGCATCAGTGGTAGTTTGGGTTGCACTGGTGGATATTTGCTGCATATGGTGCATACTTTTACCATGTTCCTGATGCTCTGGTTTATCCCTGGCCAGAAAATAGACTCACTTGCAAGTAGGCTGCATTTTGTTTTTTCCTGGTGGCATGTGTATAGTATTTTAAAGACTGGGTGTTTCAGTGCTTCTGGGACAACAATTCTGTCCCCCTTGAGGATTAATCTACCTTCTAGGATGAGGTTGTACCTGAAGGTCCAGTATTCCGAAAGTGTTGTCAAGTATTGTTTTCTGTATTATGGCCATCCTATGTATATTGTGTCCTTCAACGGGTTCATTGTTGGGTCAGCTATTAATGCCTCTTTTACCCATTCTGTGTTTATTATTTTCATGTTTGTCATTATGAAGTTGATGTTGTGCTGTTGTGGTGTACCTTTTCTATTTTCAGTGAAGCATACTCTTGACAGGGCATCTGCAACTGGGATTGTCTTCCTTGGTTTGTATTTGACTTGGATGTCAAATGTTAGGCACTTTAATATGAACCATTGAAATCTTGATAAGGTCACAGATTGATTTTTCTCAAAGATTTGTTCAAGTGGTCCGTTTCTACTGTTAACTTTCACCCCAGTAGGAAATATTCAAATTTTTGTCGGCCGTATGTGACTGCCAGGCTCTCTTTTCTGATGTTGGAGTACCTTGACTCTGTTGGAATGAGACACTTTGATACCATTCCTACTATTTTTTTCAGCACCTATTTCATTGATCTGTTTTATCCATGCCTCCACACCTAGGGTACTGACATCACATTGAAATATTGTTGTTTTGTTGGGGTCTATGACATAGTAACTGATTATCTGTGCCTTGCACGGTTGTTTTTATTTCTTCCAGGGCTTATTGATGTTGTTGTTGCCATAAGAAGTGCACATTCTTTTTCATCAGTTCTCAAAGTGGTGCAGACATTTGTGATAGTTTCACTGAGAACCTACTGAGGTATGCAATCGTTCCCATCAAAGTGTGGAGTTCTTTTGCATTTTGGGAGGATTGAATGTCCTTTATAGCTTGAAGCTTATCTTCTGTGGGTGATATGCCATGTTCTGTGATAGAGGTTTACTCTTTTTTGTTTATATTGGAGTTTATCAGGATAATATCCAATGTTGTTCTCCTTGGTTCTTTTCAAGACATTGGTCATGACAGTCATGTTCCTCTTCTGTTGATCCTGTTACCAAGATATCATCCATTATACCCGTGACATTTTTAATTCTGGAAAAAACTGTATCCAGGTTTTGTTGGAATATGTCATGGGATATAATTAAGCCACATGGTAAACATTTGAATCTGTATCTTTTAAATCACATGTTAAAGGTGCAAAGCAGGCTAGATTGATAGACTAGTTCTTTGTGCCAGTATCTCTTTTTTACATCAATGACGCTAAAAAATTTTTTCCATGTAGTAAGGGTAGTAGCCTATCTAAGGTTTAGATAGGGTAGTGTCCTCTTTTTATGTTTGTGTGCAGGTTCCTGGGGGTCCATACATAGCCTGATTTTGAATGTTCCATCGTTGATTGTGGTTATCTGATAGATGATCGAGTTTAACAAATCTATTGGGCCTGTAACTTTGCCTATGATGTCCTTCTTTTCCATTTTTGCCAACTTTGATTTGTAGAGTGGGAGAATGTGTATAGGGACTGATCGAGGTGGGTATATCACTGGCCTGAGATTTTCTATCATTTTCATTTGATATTTCTTCCCTTGGAAACATCCTATGTTGAAGCAGATTTTGTGTTTTTCTATAAATTCCTCTTTCTTCAGTGTTTCCAGCCCTGTTATGCTGTCTTTTTATCTCATTTAAGTTGACAGAGGATTCTTAGTTCTTGTGTCTGCCTGCATCCAAGAACAGAGGGCTGCTTGGGGTGTTTTTATGATGTCCAATCATGTTCTTATTGTTTTGTTCTTTCAAATTATTTTTAGATCGGTCACCACAATGTTTGATATTCTTGAACACTCATATCTCTTCAGTATTGTATTGGTTATCCTTATCTTTAGTTTGAAGGGTAGCAGCTACATTTGATTTTCTGTTAAGATGCATGTGTCTGTATATTTAGAAAACGAGTGTATGCACTTGCTGCTTGAGCTTATTGTCCCAATGCTGCTTGATGGTTGTTCTGGTTCATCTTCCTCTGAAAAAGCCTCCTTTGTCTGGTATTCTTCCTGGTCTTGGACTTCATGGAGTTGTTGCGGCTTTTTTTTTAATGCATGCTTACAATACCTGCACTGGGCTGATCTAGCATGACATTGGTTTTTTTATTGGTGGTTTCTTCCATATCCATAACATTCTTTGCCTCTTGTTCCAGGTAAATTGGGCTGTCTACTAGCCTGATTCTTGTTTTGGGTGGGGTTGTGCTTTGGGGATCTGGTCATTGCTGTTTGCCCAGGACTGCATTTGATTTTGTCGATAAGGGTTTTGTCCCTAGGGTTTATGGATAGAACCTCCATCTGTGCTATGGTGCTCTCCTCCATTTTTGAAAAGTTGTATACTTGTTTATAGGTGAGGGTATCACCTATCTTGATGGCATCTCAGCAAACTTGATCAGTTTCTACACTAAACATCAGTGTATACCTCATAATTTTGTCTCATCTTTTCAGGGTACCTAGCCTCCTTGACCAATCGTTTCTCTTTGGTGACAAATTCTTCTATTATCATTTTCCATTGTTTGAGGCCTTTTATGTTGTACCTGATGAGAATTTGGTTATTTTGGGGTTTGCAGTAGTCTCCAGCTTTTCAAAGACTGTGTTGATCCTTAGTCTAACCTTAGGGTTGTTGAAGGTGGCTGTGTTGTACATTTCCAGCCCCTTGTCATCAATCCAAAGAAGCATTTGTCTTACCTTCCTCGCCTCCTCTGTATCATATAGTGGGCTCTTCAAAATCAGCTCCCATTTTTATTTAAATTGTTTGAATATTTTGTGAAGTCTCCTGGACTTATCCAGTCCATCTTTGGAGATGTAAATTTGTCTGCCATTCCCACACATTATTGATTGTTAAGTACGAGGAACAAGTTTTGTTTATTGATACAAGAGTTCAATATCACAATGTGTGTGTTGTAATGTATGATTTTGTTACTTCCACTTTTTTTTTGTTTTCTTCTGAGGCTGTTTTCTGGTTCTCCAGAGTCCTTGTTCAATTAGGGGTGTTTTAATTAATTCCACTTCTGACACTATGTTGTGTATTTTTTCCACTTCAAGCTTGTGGAGAGATGTGGTAAAATCATGGCACGTGTATGACGGTAGGAACCAGAGGGTATCCTTGGTTTATCTTTATAGAGAAGAGGGAAGAGTTGCACTGGGTTGCTTCCTTTGGACCTTAGATCATGTTATGACATTCATACTATCATTATCACAAATATTTCTGCTTCTATAAGTTGTACAGAGATAATCTTCATATGAAAATTGTCTTTAATTTTTCTTCTTGTTAATGGCATAAACATTATTATAACAATTACATTTCATGCAGATTTGTGAATTTGTGTGTGTGTGTGTGTGTGTGTGTGTGTGTGTGTGTGTGTGTGTGTGTGTGTGTGTGTGTGTGTGTGTGTTAATCTTTCAGGGGAAAACTTTTCATCACACAAATTCTAATGATGCATTAGAGAGGCATGAAAATCTTCTACATAGTCTAGTTTAACAATAAACAATGACTTTAAAATGTAAATTTTATTATTGAGTCAAAATATGCATATATCCTTCTTTATTTGATATAAGAACTACAATAATTTATTAAAAGATATTTTACCAAAATTAAAATCATCCAAAACTACAAATAATATGAAACAACTCAGAAGAATTCATTACACATTGGCTGATGTTGTTATTATTATAACGAGTCAGCAAAGTCTAAGCCCTATCAACAGCCTGATTGTTTCAAGAGAGGAAAAAACAGTAGTAAAATAATGAAATGGAAAATCTTTCCTATCATATAGCTACTGTCCTTTCTTCCTTCTCTCACATACACACATCGGACACCAACATACACACATACATGAACATAGACTCTATCTCACACACATTAACACAAGTATGCTCTCATAGTACTGAATAAAGGTTGCATAGTCACACAAATATCCACATTTTACTTCACCTTTATTTTAGGTGAAAGAACACCTCTTTATAGACAAAAACAAATTTTTTATTCGAATTAAAAAGCAACTTTTGCTAAAGTATTTTATCATTTATTTTCTCGCAACTGGTAAAAATATTCCTTAAAATTATTAAGAAATCATCTTTACACACAACTTCAATTCTACATTATTACTATATTAAATTGTTTTCCCTTTCTTTAACTTTTACTCCAGAACTTGCTTCATCTTCAGTATAGTATTTTACCCTATATAGTCTTTACTTTTGTTTCCTATTTTGTTTTTCACATTTCAGTAAATTTAGCATATTATTTTACCTTAGGAAATATATAAATGCTTATGCACATTAAACTTCATTATTAGTGAGATTTCATAAGTAGAATTGAATAAGGTAGTCTCACATTTTTATTACATACTATTTCTATTTTTTTTTTTAAATGTTGAGCTTAAGCAAAACTATTTTGAATCAAGTTTCTACTAAAAAGAATATTCATTTTATTCTCAGAAAGAAAGATGGACTAATTTATGTCTAGGTTTGTTTAATAACTGTGAGACATGTATACCAACTTGTAGAGATAAGTAATTCCTAAAATAGAAGAAAAAACAACAGACCTTAATGAATGGAGAATAAAACCTAACATGAAGAAAACAGTGAAATGAGACGGGGGGGGGAGATAAGCCTTCAAAGAAACGCCATTAATAGTAAGTTCAAGTTTCACTGGGTGCTCCATCTATCAGGCTTTGTGCCACAATCTATTGCAGCTTAATGAATAATTAACAGGAACAAAAGGTACGGAAGTTTGTAGTGGATGATTTGGTTATCGGATTTTTATTTCGTATCTCTAAACTAGAAATACTTTTACTTTAAATGTAGTCAGAGATATCACCACCCCTAACAATCCTCCCAATACATTAAAGTCAATATATATTCAGAAAGAACAAATTAGAATATTAGAAATATTAGGCCTTCGATGGGTATGCAAAACAAGAAAATAATTACTCAAAAAAACACCAATTAAAGAATTTGTAAATATTTAAAGTTTTATGTAAAAAAAATTTAAATAGTTATCTTACAATGAAAGTGTTTACAGACAGTTAATTGTTTGTTTTTTTTTTTGTTTTAAAATGAGCTGGTTTTAGAAATTTTGTCTTGTACACACTAAGTCCATTTAGTGGATCATAATTCTGAGGAATTACATTCAGATTGAACAGGGATATTTTCACTCAAAGTTCTTTTTTTTTTTTTACTTTTAGTTTTTCTCTACATTTACATCTCCAAAGTAAAAAAGTAACTGACATTGCAAAAGTCAAAGAAAAATCATTTAGCTATCATCAGATATTTTATGCTGTTATGAAAGAGTGGCATTTCCAAGACAAAAAGTGACAGCAAGTTTCTTTATTAAATTTCAATTCTTATTGCTATTAGCCATTATTATTACTATTATAATTTTACATGTATATATATTTACATATTTCTGAACATTTCAAATTTGGGCACATTTATTTTCATGACAAAATAATTTTACACTAATTTCTTTATGTGACTGTAACAAGAAAAAATGAATTGATAAAAATACTATTATGTTCAATCCTTAAGCAATAGGTAGGATCATCTGTTATTTACTAAGCTAAGATAATTTGTTGCACAAGGCCAGAGATTTGGGGCACCCACTGAGACTTAAACTGACTATCAATGATTTGCTAGTCTATTTTAAAAACCATAACACTAAAGTAGGATGGTAGGTGTTCACTGTTACAATGAATATGAACTAGTTATTTAGTAAGCTTTGCTTACTTATGGCACAAGGCCAGAAATATGGGGCACATAGTGAGACTGAAAGTCACAAATTAACGTTTGCATTAATATACCAGAAAATTTAACAACCAACACCAAAGTAAATAAATAAATACACAAAATCTTTTAAAATATAATCTTAGCAGCAAATACAAATATAACAATAATAACAACAACAAAAAGGATTTTAATAAAATTTTCATAAATTTAGTCGAAAAAATTCTTCTTTGAAAATTTTGGAGAGATTGATTTTTAAATCCGATTCACATTTCAGTAATTTTTATCTTTTTTGCAATGATTTCATTATTGAATATACTTGAAAAAATTGTTACTCAATTCTGTTACTTTAAAAAACATTTAACTGGTTTTATATTTGTTTATTACGGAAGATTTAATTTGGATAGAACAGAAAAATTAAAAATAACAAAAAAAGAAGTTTATTTTTATGCTTACTGTTATATTAGGTGTTTTGTTTTTGTTTTTATCTAACTTTTAATTGCTTATCAAAGAAAAGTTTAAGTGACTTGATTTAATTCATGTCCTTTTATTGTTTTCTAAACTAAAACAAATTTAGTGCATTTTTTATTCTGTTGTTAGCAAAAATATTAATTTATTTCCTATAAATCATTTTGTTCAAAATATTGTATTCATAAGTAAAGAAAACCAAAATTATGTCAAAATACTTACATTTTCTTATAATAAAAATCCCGGATATCTTTCTTTTCAAAAAATGTATTTTTTCATTGTTAACAGCTGAAAGATGCTTCTTGATGATGATTTGAGTGACTTTGCAATCTAACTTTGTCTTGGGTGATCCAGAAATATCTAATAGGCTGTAATTATTTCAATGCATTAAGTTGAAGTAAATTTCTTCTTCAATGATAGGTGTGTACCAATCAAGCAAAACTTCAGTCAATTGTTTAGTTCATCTCACAGAAGAGATAAAAAAGAAACAAAATGTCAGCATGTTTCATCTGCTTCTTAGGAATTTCTTTCTCAATGTTTTTAATGTAGTCGTTGAATTCCAAGAATGAATTGACAATCCTGACAAGTTTTTATCAAACCTGTAGATAATGAGATACGTAATGAGTTAAATTGATTGATAATCAATGAGTTATATGGATAAATAAGAAAGATTTTCAGAATTAAAAATGATACATACCTACATAATGAGTGAATAAGATAAAAACTATCCATTTGTGTGGATCTTCTAATGTAGTTAGATTTAGTAAACTTTGAGAATTCCACGTGGAAAAAATTTAAAGAATTTTCAGATATTCTAAACCATAAATGGATTACCATAAATTCAACTAATACTCTTCCTCAATTAAACTATGACTACTATGGTAAAAACAAAAATTACAAATAAACAATGATTTGATTACTTAAGCATCTTGAATTGCAAAAATGGTTAAGATATCACATTTGTTTAGAAAATATTCAGTATTTCAGTTCTAAAAGAGATTTTATTTTTTAACAATTTCAGGAAATTATATAAGGATGAGAGTGACTGATTTAACAAATATCTGTCAAGCAATATTTTCATTGAGCAAACATTTTGTCAAGCATTTCAAAAATAAAATTAAATGTTTTTAAGACAGATGGTTTACTTCTTCAATAGTTAAAAAAGTGGAAAAATACTGATACATTGTTTATGAACAATGCTAGGCCATAGAAGTGTATTGGTCTAATATTCTTTCGTCCCTATTGCTTATTCAGTTTTAATTTGCTTTTTTCCCCTCCAAACCCATTTTGGGCCTTGTGCCATTTTTACGAAAGATTTTACAATAATTTCCTAAAAGAAAAGATAAAGCTTGGAAAAAAATGTAAAATTCTACCTATTATGGAAAAGTGTCATAATGCATTAACTAAGCAAAATCAATCTGAAAACAGGGAAGTAAATGAAAAATTGGAATATGAAAGTAAAATTGTAAAGCATTATTCAATTATGTAAAATCAAAAAATTCACAAAAACATTTGTAGAGTAAAAACATGATAAAACAGGTGAATTGACAAACACACCAAATGAAACAGGTGTATGAGCATTATTTTTTCAATCTGATCATTCTTTGAAAGAGTTTCATCTATTACAGGAAAATTGTTATGAGAAGTGTAAAAATTAAAATTATGGATGAAATAATAGTACAAGCTAAAGACATAAAACTAATGGTACCAGAGAGAATACATCCTGTTATATACAAGCTTGTGGTTGCAAGAAAAATAAGACAGGAAGATTTAGTTTATTTTGCTTATTGAATAAATAAAATAAATAAGTGAATGAAATATCTAGCTGGCTGACAGGCATTTTTCTGGTTGGCGGCGAGTGGTTGCTTTGATCTAGTCTGACGGTGTTAACGTCTGGTGATTCAACTGCCTGTGTGACCTCCGCTTGCCCTATTTATGTGTTCCAGACTTCAAACACTGGCTCTAGAAAATACTATTTGTGGAAAAAAAATGATTGGTTGAAAAATAGACCTTCTTTTATAACTGAGAATTTTCTGGGGATTTTGAATAGACTATGCGCAGAGCCTATGCGCAGAAGCAATGATTTTCTCAGTTTGATACAGGCCGTTGTTGGCTCAACATCCAGTAGTTGTTATTTTCTTCTGCAGTGTCAATGTCTGTCAGTCTGTGTTTTGTGTGTTCTAGTAGTTAGGTGTGTGAAGAGTTAAGTGAGTGGATCAGAAGAAATTTGATGTATTTTGCTATAACAATCCCAAAATATTTATCATCAAAGGAAGGTTTTAACAATGTAATATGTAAAATGTTTAAGAATACAAAATGATTCCATCTATTTAGAAAACAGCAATCAGAATACCACAAAATAAAATACATTTGGAAAGTTTTTAACGACCAGTTTCTTTAACCTTATTCTCTAGCGGATGGGTTTGGTAATCAGAATTTTATTTTGATATCTCTCAACTATTAGTTGTCTAAATTTCTGAAACGAAGCTTGTTGATTTTTATCATTAAGGTTTTTCAGACTATTGTCTTCATCTTTATTGTTATTTCCACAATGTTTCGGCCAATATGTCCTCCAGCCTTCTTCAGGTATTAGTCGAACTCAGGAGCCTTCACGGAACTTTGAACTCCGTCCTTTATTGAAACCACGAGGATCGCCTGTTCTGATTCCGTTAGCCATAACCGGGTACAAGTGTTAAGTATTCCTGTATATTACTCGCCTGTAGTGAGGATTGAATCTGCAACCTTCAGATGATTGTCTCCTTAGAAGCTCAGGGAACCAACACCTATAACCGTTACACCATGTGTCCTGCTGGACAATTCAGAGTGAATTTTTCGGTATTATAAACTTAATGTTTATAGATAGGAGGATGGAGGATAATACCCAAAAACTCACCATGGTATGTCTGCCTTATGTCAAAGGACTAGCTGAAAGGATCAAAAAGATATGTAGTCCATATGACATTAGGACAGTATTCACAAGTGGTTCAACTCTCCAGAGGTATCTCTTCCGGGTCAAATCACCAACGGAATTCAACATGACCAAGAACTGTGTTTACTCCATCCCATGCAGTTGTGGTAAAATATACAAAGGAGAGACTGGTCGGCCACTAAAAGTAAGGCTAGAAGAACATCGGAAAGCAATAGTACGAGGGGAGATTGAAAAGTCAGGTATGGCGGACCATATATGGAAGGAAAATGGAAATCATCTGCCCTTATGCGACAAAGTTGAAATAATTGATAGGGATGAACATTGGAGGATTAGACGCCTTAAGGAATCAGCACATATGTTGGGCTACAATGACCTGCTGAGTAGACCAAGTATAGAGTTGAATACAATATGGGAACCGATAATCAAGAAGGCTAGATAAAAAATAAAAAAAAATCTGAATATGAGCACAGGTAAAAAATCATACATAATAGCAGTAATTCTAACTAAAGTAAGAACATTAAGTTTATAATACCTAAAAATTCACTCTGAATTGTCCAGCAGGACACATGGCGTAACGGTTATAGGTGTTGGTTCCCTGAGCTACTAAGGAGACAATCATCTGAAGGTTGCAGGTTCAATCCTCAATATACAGGAATACTTAACACTTGTATATGGTTATGGCTAATGGAATCAGAACAGGCTACCCCCATGGTTTCAATAAAGGACATAGTTCCATGAAGGTTCCTGAGTTCGACAAACATCTGAAGAAGGCCGGCGGACATATTGGCTGAAACGTTTTGGAAATAACAATAAAGATGAAGACAATAGTCCGAACAACCTTTATGATAAAAATCTCTCAACTAGAAATACATTTTATACTAAATGGAGTTAGATATATAATCACAGCTAACAATCCTCCTAATACAATCAAGTCAATATTTATTCAAAAGAACAAATTAGAACATAAGAATAATTAGGCTTTTGACAAAAATGTAAAACAATAAAAATAAACAATCAAACAAATATAAAAGAAATTGTAAATTGTTCTTTTTTAGTTTTTAAAATGCGTTTGTTTTACAAAATTTTGTCTTGTACTCACAAATTCATTTAGTGGCTTATAATCCTGTGGATTTATATTTTAGATCATGCAGGGCTATTTTAAATTTAAAAACTTTCGTATTTAATTTTATTGGGGGGGGGGGTACATGTCTAAAGTCAAGACAACTTACTTTGCAAAATCCAAAGAAAATCAAAGATACAAGGTCTATCACAGGTAGTCATTTATCAAGATTTATTTCAGATAATTTGTTATGTCCTTTTTAAACAAATAGCTAGGTCTTTTGTCTGATAGGCATCACATGAGATCAAAGAGTTTTCTTTCTTTATGTATCTATATTTATGTATTTTTTAAACATTACAAATTCTGGGTTCCATATATCTTTGTGTAAGGTTGAATATATCACATATTAAATTTTATCAAGGATGATATAAGTTGTAATTAAGAAGGTTTCTTCAATAGTAAATTATCATTGTCCAAATTTTGGAATGGAAAGGGAATCTGAGGATAATATATTTTCAGATTTTAAAAAGGTATTTTATACAGTATCTCATTATAGTTTACTAGGGAAAATGAAAAAAATGGATGGTTCTAAAATAATATTAAATATTGTAAGTTATTTTTTTATTACATAGAAGAACAAAAGTCAAAATTGGTAACAATTATTCTGAAATACAAAATATACTCCTAGCGTTCCTCAGGGTTCAGTACTGGGGCCATCATTGTTGAATAGAAATTAAACAACAGGGAAATCAAAAAAGTAAACCAGGAATGCAATGTAACAATTGACTTTTATGCTTCATTTAAAGGTGACATTCATATTTTCTTGGTTGTATCAAGGGCAAATGGTGAATTTCATTTCAAGAGAAGCAAATTTTGTTTTAGAAATATATGAAACCATAATATGACCTTATATAGATTACTGTACATCGGTTCCAGCATTGTAACATTGTGATTGCAGCAATAATAAAGAAAGACGAGATAAATGAAAAAAAACAAAAAGGTAAGGATTAATTATAGAGGGATTAGAGAAATGAGGATTCACCACTAAAAAGAATAATGAGAGGTGATCTAATTGAAACTTTCAAAATGATTTGTGGAATTTCTAATTATGGGATAGATTTTTTCCAGATTTTTTCTCACAAAATAAATTTACTATCAAGACAGATGTTAAAAATTAAATCTACTAAACAAGTGGAATTTCTTAGCTAATATATTTTTGAAACAAAATGCCTAATATAATGAAAAACAGCAATAGAGTAGACAAAAGATTAAATTGGATGATTTCAGAAAAAATGCTAAGAAAAAGAAAACAAGAAGGCATTTTTGGGAATAATCAGTTAAATTTATAAATAGATTTGCAACTGCATATAGATTTTCTGTGCAAAGAGTCTCTTTCCTTTATGGTAAGGTTTATATTAGAAGATGGAAGACATGACCAAGGAGGCATGAAAACAAATGAATAAATAAATAGCAACTCAATATACAATGTCAAGCAAAATTAGTTTATGTGGTACAGAAGGATAAACATTTCAAGTAGATAATAGTCCTAACTGACTGCTGTTAATGAAAACTGACATATCTTTTTCAAAATTATTATTATTATCTGGACGAGTCCTCCCCAATTTTTTAAGGGTCAGGTTATAAATACAGTTGCTATATCTTCTACAGGTATAATATCAACCACTTTTTTCAAGAAATGCAAATATCTTATTTCCTTTTTTAGAGTAGGCAAGAAAGACATTTTATTTCTATATTGTCTTTAGTTTTAACCTTTTTATTATATATATATATATATATATATATATATATATATATATATATAATCATTTCTTGCTTTTCTTTATTACATCGGATACTTACATGTCATCTACATGCTGAATATTTTCCATAGTTGCTTCTTTTATTGTCAATGTATGAGTGTTGGAGTATTTACCTTACATTACTGGGTTCTTATGTTCCAACTTTCATGATCACCATAATATATCTCTGTAGCGAGAGAAGAAACTTACCTCCTGGATCAAAGTGCTTAAAACTATGCCTTGCATGTCAAGCACTAGAAAATATGTTCACTTCTGGAAGCAGAAGTTATAGTGGGCTGATCTCGTCTCTTACGAGAAGAAATCTACAATCCATGTAAATTTTTATAGGCAGAACTTGCGTAAAAGAGCATGCCAGCAGCAGGAGCAGGAGGTTGGTGTTCCTTGCAGACTGCTTTTTGGATTGACAGAATGAACGAGTTGACCAGAGGTATACTGAGGAAGGGCTGCTAGTCACAGGTGTTGTAATTTTTGGTCAAATGAGGCTACCCAATTGTCTGAGGACCGGCTATTGCTCTTGTTTGGACAAGTTCTACAGCAATCTCTTGCCATTCTTGTCTGCATTTTATGCTTGTCTTCAGCTTTCTTTTGCCTTTGACTTTAGAAACTCGTTTACTGAAGTTTTTTTTCCTGCTAATCCCATTGTACATTCAGTGCATGATGTGTCTATCAATATTGTTTTGTCCTGTTTTTTTTTACTTTCAGTGTCCTTCCTTGGCTTGATATTCACAGATTAGATTTTCATAAATATCATGCTACCTTCAACATCAAAAGCAACCTTCTTGGGTTAAGTAACAGTCAGCCATAGCAAGTAACTATTTCAGCAATTTTTCAAGGGATACTGTTAAATCTGTCAGTTGCAACTTATGGCTCTTGTCTTGTGGGAGGGACCATAAGAGTGACTACATTGTTTTTTGGCTTGTCAATCACTGTCAAAGATATGGAGAATTTATAATTAATAATGAACATTAGAGTGTAATGTGAATATACAATATCATGCTTTGATGTTTCAAAGATATCAATATTTATCCAACCACTGGAATTGATTTTGCTTTCTTCTTCACATAATATCTATCATATTAACTAAAGCAAGATGATGAATGTAAGACCCTGTGACACCATCTTATTTGAGACAGCATGCAAGTCTATTTTCTCATCCAAACACAACTAAATGCATACTTGATAAATTACATGCATAATACAAGTTTTATCAATCAACATCAATGTTGCAGTAAGATGAATTTTAAAAGTTAAAGGTTTACTTAATATGCAATAATTAATGATTCAGTTAATCAGAAATCTGTCTGGATATCATTGACTAACTAATAGCAAAATATTATATTTTTGTATGAAAATAGATTTTTATGATATACTTTAATCTTTTCTTTTTTTTAAAAAAAACATTTAAATTCTTTGGCAAGCGGCTTTCCTTTGGCAATTTCTGTCATTATTATCAAAACAGGTAATTTTATTTTATTTTTTTCCTTGGAAACATAGTATTCTTTGAATGTTTTGGTTGATTGGTTTGTGTTAATGGCATGTCAACCTGTCTAGGGTTATTTTATGCATGGACACTAGAAAAACTTGTGCCTCATAAGAGGTGTATATGATAAGTTTCCAGACTTTTTTTTGTATGGGCATTTAAAACCGTTGTAGACTCTTGAAAATTCAGTATGTTATTGCTATACATATTATGAGATGACTGACCAATTTTTATGATTTCAGGTTCAAATCAACAGCTACAGAAGGAATTGGAATACACCTTACTAAAGCCTGATTGTCACAGCTGGTGAATTTAAAAAATGCAAACTGACACTTTAGAAGAAGAATGATATGCAATAAAATTCTGTTTTAAAGTTGGAAAAATGCTTTTGGAGCATCTTGCATGAATCAAGCATCAGTTTTTGAGTGGCATAAGAGATTCAGGGAAGGCAGGGAGTCTGTGAGGGATGATGAGAGGTGTGCGAGGAGTAAGGAAGTCAATACACCAGAGTTGATTGGCCAAAGGGTTAGGGTTACTATGTTGAGGTTTTAAGGGAAGTCAGGAAGAGATTCCATCGGAAGAGGCCAGCACTCTTCAAATTGGGTCAGTGACATTTCCACCAGGACAATGCACCAGTCCACAACTCCATCCTTGTCACAGACTATGTGACCAAGATGGGCATCAAGACAGTTCCTCAGCCTCCCTAAAGTCCAGACCTTACTCCCGGTGACTTTTGGTTATTCCCAAAGCTCAGAGGCTGTCATTATGAGACAATTGAAGAGATGAAAGAGGCTGTGATGAAGGTCATTGACACACTCACACAAGAGGACTTCCATGGGGCCTTCCAGAAGTTGTTGGAACAGTAAACCAAGTGCATTGCAGCCGGAGGAGATTACTTCAAAGGGGACAAGAGTTTCATGTGTGTACTATCAATAAAAGTGCCCATACGAAAAAAGTCTGGAAACTTATCGTAGGCACATCATATCATTTCTATTTTATGTTTGGTTGTTTTGTAAGCATTTTTTTTTTTTGGCCTCACAGTTATATGATATCAAGTATTTCGATCTAATAGAAATAATTTGCACAGTTGTATGATGAAAAATATATTCCTGTCTAATACGAGTAATTTATACATAACTACATGGTTTCAAGTAACTATTCCCTATTAATAATATTCATCTGTTTAGAGTTATATAGTTTCAAGTAACTAATAATAATAATCCTTCATAAGCTTCAAGGAACAATTCTTAATACAAATAATTTACACAACGTTACATGGTATCAAGTATTCCAATCTAATACGAATAATTTTCAAATAAATCTATATGACACATAGATGAAAGTCAAACAAGTAATACCACTCCGAGTCAGAGTAGACTGTCAACGAAGGGGTAGTTTACACTCCCCATAATTGAAATCTCACAAACGGATGCACTTTAATATGATACCCAGGTCACCCCTTTTATTTGTGCGGTAAGTGGGGGCTTATTATTCAGCAAGGAATAGAGTAAGAGGATTTCTAAACCCCTTCGACAGGGTGACTGAATGTTTTGACACATCATAATCTATTTCATATTATTTCTCCTCTCTCTCACACACAGAGAAAAACACATGCATATACTCACACTGACATACACACACATATACACACACACATACATACATACGCACTCACTCACAGACACGCTCTCTCTCTCTCTCTCTCTCTCTCTCTCTCTCTCTCTCTCTCTCTCTCTCTCACACACACACACATTCTTAGCTTAAAATAAAAGTTGCGTTGTCACACATATATCCAGTCTTACCTCCCGTTCATTTTAGGTGGAAGAACACATCTTTATTTACATAAACGATTTTTTAAATTCTAATTCGAAAGCAACTTTTTGTTTCCCATTTTGTTTTTCAAATTTCGGTAAACTTAGCATATTAATTTACCTTAGGAATTATATGAATGCTTACGTACTTTAAACTTCATTATTACTGAGACTTCATAAGTAGAATTGAAGGTAATCTCAAAATTTTTATAACATACTGTTTTTTAAGCACAAATCATGATCATATGAAAAACTAACTTATTTTGAATCAAATTTCTATTTATGAGAATATACAATATTCTTCTCGGATAGAAAGATGGACTAATTTATGTCTGGGTTTGCTTAATAACGATGAGATTTGTACACTAATTCGTAGAGATAAGTAATTCCTAAAAGAGAAAAAAACAGAGCTTATTGAATGGAGGATATAACGTAACACGAAGAAAACAGTGAAATGAGGCAGGGGAAAAAAAGTAGTATAAGCCTTCGAAGAACCGTTCAAGTCTCATTGGGTGCTCTGTCAGGTTTTGTGCAATAACTTATAAAGCTTAATAAATAATTAATATTAGCAAAAGGGACGGAAGTTGTCATGACATGAAATGATTTTGCAATACAATTTTAAGTTAATGTAACAAGAAAAAACTGTAATATTTGTGGGGATTTAGGAATTAGCAGTAAAACACCCAACCGGATATTGACTCGTCGGCTGCCAGATACAAAATGTATAAACGCGTCGCCACGCATAAGGCTCCATGCATCCATCCGGTTAAAATCAGAAAAAAGAAAAATAATAAAATGTAAAGTAGCCAATGAGAAGCGGTCGCGCCAAAATTAGAAGAATTTTGGAGTAGCGAATTTGGAGCCGGTGAAGAGAGATAAATACTCAGGTTTTCTGTGAATCGACCTCTTTTTCGGGTAGTGACGTCGAACCGACAACACCGATTTTACTGTCGGGTGTTTTGGACACCACGCTATGTTTTGGGACGTAGCGTTGGTTAGTCCATTCACCAAGTAAATAAAGGAAAGTATGAAAGAAATGTTTTCGTCTCTTGTCTATTTCTATCTTTCCCTTTTTATATTTCTTTTGGACCTTCTTTGGGCAAGGCATTGCACCGGCCAGTCAACGTGGGGTAA
The DNA here is from genome assembly GCA_963585895.1 of Sepioteuthis lessoniana. NCBI lineage: Eukaryota > Metazoa > Mollusca > Cephalopoda > Myopsida > Loliginidae > Sepioteuthis > Sepioteuthis lessoniana. The sequence goes on from OY757909.1 coordinate 58,403, forward strand.
AATAATATAACCAAAATATGGAGTCAGATATCTTACGGCAACACAGCCTTGCCCTTAGACACTGACCTTCATAAAACCCCTTCAAACCCCACATATTCATTTCTAATCGATAAAAACATTTATGTTCATCCCTTAAACAGCTTAGATTAGATATACAACAAGGCCAGAAGTATGGGTTACCCAGTGAGACTTAAGCTCACTATTAATGGTTTGCTAGTCTATTTTACAAACCAGTACACGACAGGAGGTGCCCACAGTTACTTATAATAGGAGGTAATTATTTTGAAAGCTAAGCTTAATCGTGGAACAAGGCCAGAAGTATGGGGCACCCAGTGAGACTCGATCTCACTAATTAACGTCTGCAGTGATATATAAGAAAATGTAACATTTGACGCCAAAGCAAGTAAGTAAATAGATAAAAACTTAAAATTTAATCTCACCAGTAAATGCAAATATAACAAAACATATTTTAATGAAAGTTCCTTTAATTGTGTCGGAAAAAATTCTTTATTGAAAACTTAGGTGGAATTTTTGTTTTTTCTTAATTATTCATGTGATTTACCCTGTGCCAATTTTTATGTAATAATTTTTTCATAAATATTATCACACATTGAAGTTTTCATCATTTAAAAATCACTGAATAAATCTTTGGAACTTAAAATAAAATTTACCTGGTTTCGAGTTTGTTCTTTACGAATGATTTAATTTGGAAAGAAAAGAAAAATTACAAGCAACATAAAGAAATGTTTTTATGTTTACTGTTTTGTTTTTGTTTAAATTTTAATAACATATTCTTTAAATTGGTTTTCAAAGAAAAGTTTAAGTGACTAGATAGAATTCGCATTTATTTATCATTTTCAAAAATAAAAAAAATATGTTGTTTTTTGTTGTTTTTGTTTTTTGTTGTTATCAAAAATATTACTTTATTTTCCATCAATCTTTTCTTTCCAAAATATTGTATTCGTAAGAATTAAAAACTGTAAAATTAAGTAAAAATACTTACATTTACTAAGAATGAAAATTCCGAACAAATTTCTTTTTGAAAATTGAATTATTTCTTTGTTAGCAGCTGAAAAAGACTTGATATGATGATGATCTGAGTGATTTCGCAATATAATTTTGTCTTGGGCGATTTAAAACTATCTAATAGGCTGTAATTATTCCTATACATTAAGTTGAAGTAAATTTCTTCTTCACTGATGGATGTGCTGTGATTTATTTGACCAGCAAACGTACAGGTAATTACTTTGTTGATCTCTCAGAAGGAAAACAAAACAAAAAAACAAGATATCTGCAAGTTTCGTCTGTTTCTTTGGAATTAATTTCTTAATGCTTTTAATGTTATGGTTGATTCTTGGAATGAATAGACAATTCTGACAAGTTTTTATCGAACCTGCAGATAATGAGATAGGTAATGAGTTAAATTGATCGATAATCAGTGAGTGATATAGAAAATAGAAAGATTGTAAGAAATAATAATGATACATACCAACATAATGAGGGAATAAGATTAAAACCACCAATTTGTGAGGAACTTGTGATGTAGTTAGGTTTAGTTAACTGAGATATTTCCATGTGGAAAAAATAAAGAATTTTCAGATATTTTAAACCATTAATGAACTATCATAATTTCAACAAATACCCTTTCATAATTAAAATGTGTCTACTGTATAAAAAAAATTAACAAATAAACAATGATTTCATTTCTTTAAAGTTTTTTGCCGATTCAACACACTTTTTTTTAAAGATTTGACATTTTTTAGAGGTTAATACGTGTTTCAGTTCTACATGAGATTTTATTTTTGCTTTTTTACAAATTTCAGGAAATCATATAAGCACAAGAGTGACTGACTTAAATATTTGTGAAGCAAAAATTTCATCGAGGACATTTTGTCAAGCTATTCGAAAATAAATTAAAAATGTTGTTAAGGCAGATGGCTTACTTCTTCAGTGTTTAAAAAAGTGGAAAAACATTTGAATTCTGAACAATGCTAGGTCTATTGGTAAATTATATTATATCCAATCTAATAATTACTTTTATTTGTAAACGTTTTAGAAGAAAAGTGAACACGTAGCTAAGTCAATTTTCAATTGCACATATCCAAGTATTTATATACATATAGAAACCCAAACAAAAGCACAATTAAATTAACACTTACCTTAGGTTTTCATGTTCTTTTATCGAAGAATAGTTGACTCTGAAGTTTGATTCCTTTTTTTGTGTGAAACGTTGGTTAATTGAAGAGACATCCTTTAAAAGCGCTGTCTTTCCATTTTGAAAAGTTTTTGTTGACTGCGTCTTTTAAAAATCGTCTGCTTCTTCATTTATCAACTTAATATATGCACAAAGACAGCTTTTTATTCTCAACCAATAAAAAACGTCCTTTTAATTATTCATAAAATTTAAGACTTGCGAGAAGTTTTATTTATTTTATTTATTTATTATTCATTATTATTTATTTATTTAAATTTTATAATTACTTATGTTTTATATTTCAAAATTATATTGAAGGAATATTTATTTCTAACAGGTCAAAGATATGTGTTGGTCTTATATTCATTTGTCATTATTGCTTCTTCAGCTTTAATTTGCCTTTTTCCACCACATTTTTTTTTTTGGCCTTATGCCATTTTTGTAAAAGCTTTTACAATAATTTCCAAAAAGAAAAAGATAAAGCTTGGGGAAAAAATGTAGAATTCTACCTATTATGGAAAAGTGTCATAATGCTTTAACTAAGCAAAAACAACCTGAAAACATGGAAGCAAATGAAAAATTGGAATATGAAAATAAATTTGAAAAGTATTATTCAAATATGTAAATTCAAAAGTAAAATTCTCAAAAAGGCACCTAGAGTAAAAACATAAAAAAGGTGAACTGACAAACACACACCAACGGAAACAATAAGTGTATGAACAATACTTTTTCTATCTGATCATTTTTTGGAATAGTTTCATCGGTTACAGGAAACTTGTTATGAGAATATATGGGGATTTTTATACGCCCCGAAAAGCCTGGTTTATTCCTACGTTTTGAAAAAGAATAAACCGTACTTCAACAGCAGTAGGGATTTGGATGGCAGCTTTTGAAGAAAGGAAGACGAACGACTTTTAGTGCAACAAAATTCATATACAACAACAAGAACAAACAGGTTTTTACACCAAATGGAACAAACAACGAATATGTAAGAGTTAAAAAAGAGTTCAAGGTTCAGATAGATGGTTGGGTTTTGTAAGGTTTGTAAGGTTTAGTTGTAAGGTTGTTATAAGGTAAAGTTATAAGGTAAAGGTTTAAGGTAAGGTAAGGTTAGGTAAGGTTGTGTGAAGGTTTGCAGATAAAATGCCTGCTGGAACTTAGCTGTGTGTCCTGTTCCTTTTAACTCAGCACGTGTGTTCGTCGCTCTTGGGTCCTGGCTGGTGGAAGGTACCAAATACGTTTGCCGTCAAGGGCTGCTACGAATGGACCTGTTTCTAACAGTGGTGGGAGTGGCAAAAAGAGCAAGAATCTCCACTCGTGACTTTTTTTTATAGTTGACGCCACGTGATCCCAAGGGGCTGTTGATATTCGGTGAAACAGAATCACCAGTTCCTTAACAAAATTTCTACAAATAGTAAAAATTAGGAATGATATAATAGTAAAATCTAAGGACATAAAATTATTATCCTCCAAGTTGGATGTTTGTAAAATATGGTACCAGATAGAAAACATCCGGAAATATTAACATATTTATCATCAAACGAAGGTTTTATCAATGTAATATGTAAAATCTTTGAAAATATGGAATGATTCCATCAATTTCAAAAACAGCAATCATAATATCACTAAATAAAAATGTTTAATACATTTAGAAAGTATTAACCGACCAGTTTCTTTAACCTTATTCTCTAGCAGATGGGTTTGGTTATCGGATCTTTAATTCGATATCTCAACTATAAATACATTTTATATTAAACGGATTCAGATATATAATCGCCGCTAACAATCCTTCTCATACAATATAGTCAATATTTATTCAAGAGTTAATTAGAATATAAGAATCATTAAGCTTTTGACAAAAATGTACAACAATAAAAATAAACACAAACAATAAAAGTATTTGAAAATACATAAATATATGTTTATGTAAAAACCGAATAGGGACTTACAAATAGTTATTGTACAATGAAAGGTTCACAGAGGTGAATTGTTTTGTTTTGTTTTGTTTTATGTTTCGTTTTTTTTTATTTGTTTTTTTTTTTTAATTTTTTTTTAAATAATTGAGAAATTTTTGTCTTGTACTCACCAAGTCTTCAAGTGGGTAATAATCCCGCGGATTTATATCTTAAATCATGCATGGCTATTTTCAATTTTAAATCCTATGACTTAATTTTTTTTCCGGCGTTTACATTTCAGAATTCTAAATGAAACTGATTTTGCAAAACTCAAAGAAAGTCAAGTCAAAGATACAAGGACCAGTGATACAGGGGAATAAAATTATCATTTCTTTCAGACAATTGTCTGGTCTTTTTAGAAAAGCAAAGCATATTGTTTGATAGGCATCAAACGAGATCAAAGGGTTTTTTAACCTTAAATGCTAATTGTCTAGCATTTTATTCGGGTAAGGGATGAGCGTTTATTTATGGGAACCTACCATGTGACTGATAATTTATTTTTTGCTTACAGCCCTTTAATTAATTCTAAGAGTAGTCACATTAGCTATCAGCAGATATTTTATGCTCTTATAAACGAGTGCCCTTTCCAAGAGAACAAGTGACAGTAAGTTTCTTTATTAAATTTTAATTCTAATTGCTATTAACTGTTGTTATAATTTCATTATTTTTACTATTATGGTTTGCTAGTCTATTTTAAAAAAAACAGTACACTACGGGAGTGCAGGAGGTGCTCACTGTTACTATCAATAGGAAATAGTTATTTAATAAGTTTAGCTTAGTTGTGACAAGGCCAAAAGTATGGGGCCCACAGTGAGAATGGAATTCACTAAATAACGTCTGCATAAATAAACCAGAAAATATAACTATTGACACCGTAGTAAGAAAATAAATAAACAAATTCTTTAAAAAACTTCATCTCACCAGCTAATACAAATATAAAAAATACAAAAAAGATTTAATTTTTTTTTTCCTATTTTTCATTTTCTTCCAGGTTTTCAGATTAATTGTGCTTGCTTAAAGCATTATGACTATTTTCCACACAAGGTAGAATTCTACATTTTTTTTCCAAGCTTTATCTTTTCTTTTAAGACATTATTGTAATAGCTTTTACAAACATGGCATAAAGCCAAAAATGGAGGTAAAAAGCAAATTAAAGCTGAAAAAGCAAAAGGAACAAACGATTATAAGACCAACTTCCATGGTCTAGCATTGTTTGGAAACAATACATGTTTTTTCCCTTACTTAACTTCTGAAAAAGTCAGTCATTTTTCTTATCAACATTTTTTACTTTATTTTCGAAAAGCTCGACAGTGTCATTCTCGATGCAATTTATTGCTTCACAAACATTTGTTAAGTCACTCTCATCCTTATATAATTTCCTGACATTTGTTAAAAATAATCAATTTATTTGTTTAGTTCATCTCTTGGAAGAAAAAAAACAAGATGTCTGTGAGTTTAGTAGATTATAATCCTGTGGATTTATATTCAGATCCAGCAGGGATATTTTCCATTCAATGTTCTTTAGGTTTTTTTTACTTTTGCTTTTTCTCAACGGAGTTGCGGGTCATAAACAAAGATTTCTTCAAGAAAATTGTCTGGTCCTTTTAGAAATGCAAAGCATTTTGTCTGAGAGGCATTACTCGAGATCAAAGTTTTTTTTGGGTTTTTTTTAATCTATGGTGCTTATTGCCAAGCATTTTATTGAGGTAACAGTGGAGCATTTATTTATGGGAGCCAAGCATGTAAGTGATAATTTATGTTACCAATAGTTGTTTAATTAGTTCGAAGAGTTGTCTCACTAGCTATCAGATATTTCATGTTGCTACAAACTACTAGCCTTTCCCAGAGAACAAGTGACAGTAAGTAAAGTTAGCGACCTTAATCGAAGGTAACCCGAAGGCTCCCTTTTCGATAGCTACTACACCGAAGTGTAGAGGAGGGCACTACTCCATTCCATGGATTGCTCCACTTTACCTTGATCCTGACCTTATAATGCTGAGTATTAAGCAAGGTAGCATCAAGTACTATTTTTTTGAGTCTTTGGTATGACTCGACCTGGGATTGAACCCTGGTCTCCAAGACCATTGGCGAACACTCTACCCATCATGCCAATGAAGTTTCCTTATTAAATTTTAATACTTATTGCTATTATCTATTATTATTTTTATGTATATATATTTTTATATATTTCCAAACATTAAAAAATTGTGACAGTAATAAGAAAAAAAGGAAATATTAATCCTCAATCGATGAAAACACTTTCATATTTAACCCTAAGCAATAGACAGGAAAATAGTTATTTAATAAGCTTAGATTATTTGTGGCACAGTCAGAAGTTTGAGACACCTACTGAGACTTGAAGTAACTATGAATGGTTTGCTAGTCTATTTTACAAACTAATACACTATGAGAGTACGAGAAGTACTCAGTTAATATCAATAGGAACTAGTTATTTACTAAGCTTAGCTTTTGCTCAGTCGGCTGGGGCTGTAGAATACACCGACTGCTTCTCTGCAAAGGGGTAAGACCCCCCACCCCAACGAGTGTCCTAGATATTACACTAAACAATCTGATGGTCAGGCTCCAGTAATGCTGAAGCTTTGTGGAATGCAGAGTACCCCATCATTGCCATTGCTCACAGGTCTATTCTGGTTCAGAGTGGTAACACCTGATAGGGTCCTATCTATGAGTCAAATAGAACTACTTCATCATTTAACTGTGTGCAAACGAATGAGTAATGTTGAATAGAATAATTATAACCACTTCGCTGTGTGCAAACTAATGATAATTATTGAATAGAATTAGAAGTGTTAGGTAGCAATAATTGAAACCATTCAACTATCTAGAAACAATAGCAATACTAGTGCGCAAACAATTTAGTTCTAATTTAAAAATGAAATTACCGATTATGACACGAAACAATCTGATGGTGAGGTTCCAGCAATGCTGGAACTTTAGGGAATGCGGAGTACCCCTTCATTGCCATCACTCCCAGGTCCACAATGGCCCGGAGTGGTAGCACCAGATAAGGGTCCTATCTATGGGTTAAATAGAACTAAACTGTGCTTCTTTCACTATACTTATTTTTGCATTTAAACTGCGTATTTATGATAAACAGAATTGTTTAAAATAGAACTGTTTTGACTTTGGAACTGCATACTAGTGCTGAACTGAATTGCTCAAAATAGAACTGTTTTGACGTCTAAACTGTGTACTTATGCTGAACTGAATTATCTGAAATAGAACTGTTTGACATTTAACACTGTGTATTGCCCAGTCGGCTGGGACTGTAGAATACACTGACTGCACCTCTGCAGAGGGGTAACACCCCTCCAAACGAGTGTCCTGGATATGACACTAAATAATCTGATGGTGAGGTTCCAGCAGTGCTGGAGCTTTGGGGAATACAGAGTACCCCTTCATTGCCATTGCTGCCAGGTCCACTCTGGCCCGGAGTGGTAGCACCTGATAGGGCCCTATCTATGGGTTAAATAGAACTAACAGCATACTTATGCTAAAATGAATTGTTTGAGTAAACTGAATAGCTTGAAATAGAAATGTTTTTGACAATTAAACCGTACTTACATTTAAACTGCGTGCTTATGCTAAACTGAATTATTTCAAATAGAACTGTTTTTCGACCTTAAAACTGTATTTACACTTAACTGAATTGTTACATATAACTGCTTAAATAGTTTGAAATAGCAATGTTTTTGACAATTAAACTGTGTACTTATGCTAAACTGAATTGTTTTAAATAGAACAGATTATTTACATAAAAATGGATTTGGCATTAAATAACCAACAAAGGTTGATATGCCATAAAACCAAACAAACCTAAGCTTAGCTTATTTGTGACACAAGGCCAGAAATAAGGGGCACACAATGAGACTGGAAGTCACTAATTAACGTGTGCATTAATATACCAGAAAATATAACAATTAATACTAGAGAAAATATATAAAGAAAGAAATTTAATCTCACCAGCGAATACAAATATAACAATAACAGCAGTAAAAACAACAAACAGATTTTTATGAAATTTTCGTAAATTTTGTCGAAAAATTCTTTGAAAATTTTGGAGACATTTTTTGTGATTTACCTTTTGGTGATTTTGTTCTTTTTAATTTTTCTATAATTATTCATCTATCAAAATCAAATATACTTTGAAAAATTGTCACTCATTGAAGTTTTCATCTTTTAAAATCTATGAATAAATCAATTTTGTTACTTTAAATAAAATCTACCTGGTTTCAAATTTGTTCGTTATGGATAATTTAATTGGGAAAGAAAAGAAAAATTAACAACAACAAATGTAATTTTCATGCTTAATGTTGGGTTTTTGTTTAAATTTAATGCCATGCTTTTTTAACTGATTTTCAAAGAAAAGTTAAAGTCGCTTGATTTAATTTATGTTTATTTATTATTTTCTAAAAGATAAAAACTTCCATTGTGTTTTCGTTTTTGTTGTTTTTAAAATATTACTTTATTTCCCATTAATCTTTTCTTTACAAAGAATATTCTGGAGAAAAGAAAACTGTAAAATGAAGTCAAAATATTTACATTTTCTTATGATGAAAATTCAGAATAGGTTTATTTTCGAAAAATAAATTATTTCATTGTAGACAGCTGAAAGATGCTTAATGATGATCTGAGTGACTTAGCAATTTAACTTTTTCTTTGGCGGTTCAGAAATGTCTAATGGGCGGTAATTATTTCAATGCGCTAAATTGAAGTAAATTTCTTCTTCACTGATGAATATGCACCAATTTATTAGACCATCAAAAGTTCAGTCAATTGATTTGGTTATCAATCAGAAGAAAAAACATGTCAGTGGGTGACGTCTGCATCTAATGAATTTCTTTCGTGTTGTTGAATTCTGGGAATGAAGAGACAATTCTGACAAGTTTTTATCGAACCTGGATATATTGAGATAGGTAATGAGTTAGACTGATTGATGATCATTGACAGGTATAAATAGAAAGATTATCAGAAACTATCTATTTGTGTGGATCTTGTTAAGTACTTAGATATAGTAAACAACATTCAGATATTTCCATGTGGAAAAAATTAAAGAATTACTGTATTAAAAAAAAAAAGGATAATGAAAATTTTTTTTACAAATAAACAATGATTTCATTTCATTTTTTGCGATTTAAGACACGTTTTAAGATTTAGTATTTATTTAGAAGACATGTCGTGGGGGAGGGTCAAAGTTTAGTTGACGGACATGTATGCCGAAAAGGTGGGGGGATAGGTCCCATAAGGGAGAAATTGATATTGTAAAAAGTAACTGGTACCTCTAAAGAGGTGGGGGGGGGTCCTAAAATAAAGTAACCAAGCGAATATCCGATAGAATTTTTGTAATTTATCACTAGTAGTTTTAGGTAGTTGTTAGTCTTAGACAATAAAAATAATAATTATTCTAATTTGCAATTAATTATTATTTTGAACTCCATAACCGCATCTATTTGCATGCCATAGTCAGGGTCATCCATCTTTATTAAATTCTGAAATGACTTGATTTGTTGTCTTGAGTTAAAAGTTATTAGAAAAAAGAAAGAACTCAAAGTGGATTTTAGAAGAAGAGAAATACATTACGAATGTGTAATAACGTAATGGATTTTCGAGGGGTAGTGGAGGAAAAAACCATGTTTTGTTTTATCACTGGAATTGTTTTTTTATGAAAAAAAATTCGCAAATGCTTTGATTAGAGGGCAAGTTGTCATAAGGGCTGAGTTAGGTTGATAACAAAGAGAACTTTAAAAACAAAGCGTTGACAGCTAAAAGTTATTGTTCTGGTTTCAAAGCGATTTTTAAGCTAAATTTAGAAGTGGAATTCGGTGTGAAATTTGAACGAAGGTTGGTAGCTTTTTGAAGTCACCCCCAGGCCGACCCAAACTCAGTTACGAGTACACATAAATTAACCGGAATAATTGGAATAAAGGAGATCGAGAACAAGAACCGAACGAGTACTATAGGATTTACACTCCTATATTTTAAAATGGCCGTTATGCCACTTGTTCCCGAAACAAAGATGGCGTACGTCTGTAAACTAATCAGTCTCAGGAACCTATTGGCCAGGAAAACCACGTGGTTAGTGCTCACAACTACGTCCGCAACTTCAATTTGGTCCCGCGTTTTAGGAGTCTATTGCATGACAAAGATTTCTGTAAATACTCTTATCTTCCAACATTCATTCTCTTTTCATTGTGACTCTTCTTGTTTCAACTCTACAGGCCAGTTTTTTTTATTGCTTGACTTCCTTTGCAGCTTGATAGTAAAGACTCAAGACCAGAACAAATGGATTTTACCTTCATCATTTCGTTCCGTGTCGGCTTCTCCCAGCTGGACTGAAATTTCTGACCTGGTTGGAACTTCAGATAAGTACCCCCTTCTTTTTCCTTTTTTTAACTTTAGTTTTTCTTATTTTCCCATCACCCTTTTAGTTTTTGAGTTGTCCCATCATTTATGGCCGGCTGGTCTGACGGCTCGGCCATAAAAGCCTTATTCTCCCCCAATAAGGGCGATCCTCTCCCCCAGAAAAAGAAAATCAAATCAACCTTTTCCAAAAATGCCCCTCCCCAGACCAAAAAGAAAAATCACCATCTCCACACAAAATCCAAAGTGGAAAATTACCCTCCCCCGACAAAAAATGCCCCTCCCCCTGACCATAATGTAAAATCACCATTGGTCAAAAATACCCCTGCTCCAGACCAAAATAGTAAATCCCCTAATTCTACTACCATACCTCAAGACCAAAATGTTAAAACAACAGAAAATAGTTGGACAGCGCCACCGAAAATTCAGGTCGACGTCGATGATTTACTCCAGCGGGCAAAGGCTATCTCCAGCGAAGTGCAGAAGTATGGTCTTATGTTCACTTTGGAGGAAGTAAAGCAAGACCAAAAAAAAAGAACGGTGTCTGTCTTTGTTGTGGACAAACAGTCACGTAAGATCGTTAAGCCCGCCAAAGACATGGTATTGCGTCAACTATCCACCCTGGGCGTAAAGGTACAAGCCATAATAGCTGGTACCTCTTACGCTTTCTGGTATATACTGATACCGACCGTTGAAGAAACCGTCGCCCTAACCAGGAAAACATTAGAAAACAAGGAATACTTTTTCCGAACTGAATATATGGGGCGGCGGTGGACCACAGTATCAGTATATGAGGTCCCTAGCTTCCTCAGAGACGCAAATTTAGCTGCTTTTATGTTACAATTTGGTGACATCGTCTCAGCCACACATGACAGAATGCGCAGGGAATGGAGGTTCGACATTATGTTGGATGTTAAGACCTTCTACTCCGTTCCCAACTGGTTGGATGTGGAAGGGCGCAGGCTTCCGGTAATCGTCTCTGGACGTAAACCTGCCTGCTGGCACTGCGGCGAGATTGGTCACCTCTCCGCAGTTTACCTAGGGAAGAAGGCCCCGAAAAAGCCCGACCAGAATTCCGGTACCCTCCCACCTGTTTCAACAAACAACAAAAAGGAGGCTCCCGTAGTCTCGCCCACATCAGCGGGAATTTAAAAAAAACCACTCCCCCTTTGTCATCTACGGTCAGCACCGAAGAGTCAGGGGTCGAGTGGCTGACTGTAGGAAAAGGTGGGAAGAAGATCCAACCTGCGGATCCTCACTCCCGAAAGTCGTCCCAGGTGGGCACCAACAGTTCACCCCAGTCACAAAGTCAATCCAAGTCCAACTCTACCAGTTCCCCTTCAGCATCCAAATCCTATGCCCAAACAACAATTTCCCCCAAATCTAAATATCCACCCATAACGCCCCCTAAACAGCCTACTCCTCCCAAGGCCAGCTCCTTCAGTCCAGGCCGGGAGAAATTTGAAAAAGCTCCTGGATTTTAAAAAGCGGCTGGACCAGGAGCGTAAATCCTCTTCACGGCCAGAGCCCTCTCATTCCACCCCTTCATCTCCAAAGCAGCCTAGAATCATCAGACCATCTTCCACTCCACCTCAAAAATCCATGCCTCCTCTACTAATGACCATCTTGAAACCACCAAAAAAAGGACCCCCTCCGCTGCCGTTAGATTCGCCTCCTATCAAACCTTATCCACCAGCAACAGCATCTTCACTATCTCCAAGTGTAACGCCCAAGAAACGGCAGCGGAGTTCATCTATAGACAGCTCGGGGGATGAGGTCCCGAAACATCAACGTAAAAAGGATAAATCACGTCATCATTCGGGATTGAACATTTGCTGGGTGGATGAGGGGGCCTGGATCATCTCTACAAGGTCCAGCCGTAACTACTAAAAGATTTGAGGGTCCTCCACAATTTCAAGGAGGTAAATGAGCAAAATGTGGAGGACCCAAAAAACTTTCCTAACGCGTGGATCACCACCGCCATTCGCAAGGACCGAGGGTCCGAAGGTGTGATGAAAATGTTGTGCGATGAAAACGAGGCCCTCGACCCGATTTCATATTTCAGAGACGATCTTCATTCGTGTAAGGGTCTTGCTGAGAGGGTCCCTATTGTGTTGCACCCCTCCCTTTATAGGGCCGTAAAACTAACATATCCGCGGGATATCGGGGGTCTCGCTCATGACAGAGTCATCACGAATGAGATGGCCAGACCGTCGGCGACCTGACCCCAACTATGTTCAGTCCGGGCACTCAACCCCTGTAAATGTTCATGGTGGATTTAAGGCTCGCTAGTTTGAATGGCCGCGGCCTGAGGTCAGATTCTAGAAGATCCCATTTACTTTTATACCTCCAGCGCCGCGGCATTGATATATGTTGTTTACAGGAGACTCGCTTTGACTCCAACTTCCATGAAGGTATTCTGTCGAGGAACTATTTGTCCTTCTCAGCATATTTTGATGGTCTTTCCAGAGGTGTAACCTGGCTGATAAGTAGACATCTGGACGCCACGTGTGCTCTTGTTCTTTCAGACCCGCGGACAGACTTTGTGTTCTGCACGTTACCATAAAGGATAAGGCGTTTTGGCTGATTGGGGTTTATGGGCCCAATGCTGCTAGTGATCTTCCTGCCTTTTTCCGGCGCATCTAGCCGTACGTGACACCATCAAAGCAGGTAATTTTAGTGGGAGATTGGAACGCCGTCCGGCTATTAGTGCGGGTACTAATACCTTGGATGCCAGACATTTTCGCGAATTTGTCGAACGACTTAATCTCGTTGACAAATTTCGCGAAAGGCATCCAAATAAGATAGCTTGGACTTGGGCCGGTAGGGGCGCCTCGGCCCAGCTTTACAGCTATTTGGACCGAGTGTTAGTTAGGCAAGTCGGTTTAGATTATTTAGGTGGTCCATGTTTCGATCCTTATAAAGATTCCGACCACAAATTCTTATGTGTGTCTATTAGGTTAGATAAGTCTAGATGCAGAATGTCTGGTTACAGGAAGTTCAACTCTTCCCTTTTGGCTGAGTATGACTTCCGGAACCAGCAAGAACTAATGATAAAGCGGGAACTGACGGGGACTATTATTGGAAATTGGTGGTGGGGTAACCTTAAGGATAGCATTAGATCCTTTGCTGCCGACTATAGTAGGAGACTCAAGTTAGATATGGTAGCGGTTTTGGCGGGAGATAGTGGGCAAGTTAACATAGCGAAGGCCGAGCTGGCCTCCTTGCAAGTTAAGGAACACCAAACTCTGGTAGTGAGGGCTAGATTAAAAAGAATGTCCTGCGAGGCGACAAATATGGCTCAAGAATTACGGGCATGGTTCGCATCCTCAATAAAATGTTCTTCGTCCTGGAAGCCAGTTCTGAGTGTAGCAATGTGGTACAGAGGTTGAACAGACAGGAATATTATGTGTTATAAAATATGAGTTGCAAGCCACAAATTGATCAACTTTGACCTCTCACAAAGTGGGGTTTGTGAACCTACACTTTTCAAGGAATGAATGAACTAGAATCTCTACTGAATATAACAGAACTGAAATTTCCAAATTTACCTGCCCCCCACCTCACAAGTTGTGGAAAGAGCGGTTAAATTAACAACGGAAAATTCAAATTGTGTATGGACAGGAAGCAAGGTACAAACACATAACCAAATCATTTTGGCCACCAAAAAAGACCAGCATTTTCATCAAAAAGAGAATACACTGAACAATTTAATTCTATTGTTATATATATTATATTATTTTTATTTATTCTAAAAACAAAAATTTTAGATCCAAAAGTTACTGCTGAAAAATTTCATTTAGGAATCTTTGTGTTAGAAGTTTATTTTGAGGAAAATAACTAAACAACATGGCTGCCATACGAGGTTTCTTTCCAGTAATTTTAGTCTTTCAAACCACATATTCACTTAAAGTTAATGTCTTCTTCTCTAAAGCAAAGTAATACGCTTGATGATTACTTTGATTTTTTTTCTTTCCTGTATTACTGTGACACCAAAAAAAAAAAATCAAGTTTATCATTAAGTGTAATCTGTGTATTTTTTTTTTTTTAAAGAACTTATTTTTAAACCAGTTTTGCTTGATCTTACCATAATGTGAAATTTTACACTGTTGAAATTTATTTTAAAATTTATTTTAATATTTTTCTCTTATAGTTATTTATAAGAATATATATTGATAAAATTTAATTTATCGAGCATTTAAAAACAAATGTTGAATTTTAGTTTGAAGCTTACGCTTAAAGACGTAAACAAGAAGCGAATTTAATGTTACAGAAAAAGTAATGAATTTTCAAAAGCCATTAAGCCGAGTGATTAATTTTTCTTGATGCAACATTTTGGGAGGAGGAGGAGGAGGAGAAAATGAAGGAGTTATGTGACGTCATGGATTTTTGAATTGTCTTTTAAGAATTTTCTCACTTGTCAATAGCGAAGATTACAGTTAAATAATCAGACTGGTTTTAATCCTATATTCATGAAAGAGGTAAGACCTTAATTTGTTTTTTCTAATTATTTGGTGTTTAATAAATGTCTTTCAAGGAGTACGAATATTTTTTAAAATATATTCTTTACTGACTGTTGATATAAAAATTAAATTATTTTTGGTACTTATGCATTTATTTATCAGAATACTTTGTGATATTTAACTGAAAATTTGAGTTTTCTGTCAAAAACAAGTCAGTGAATAGGTATTTCAAGTTTTTATTTTTATAACTTTGCTCTAAAAGTGTTTCGACTTTTATTAACCTCTGAAAAGTGACTATAATGGTTAGGCCAGTCTTTTTGACTTTCATAATGGCGGTTATTTTGATAGGCTTATGATTATTTTCATTTCCAGGATATAGTCGTCTGAATGTCTTAATTGTTCATGAAAACCTTTGGGCCTCTACATGTGTCTTTTTTTTTTTTTCTTGTATATGTTTACAAGGATTTACTCTGTGTTAGTGTTTGTATCTATATATAATTTTCATGGTTGTATTTACATTTCTTACTTGAATGTGAGGTAGTTGGTGTATACATTTGTGGGTGAAGTTTGGTTCTCTATGAGTAAGAAAGACGTTAGGTTTTGATAAATATAGGTTTGAATTTATCTGAGATTGTATTCATTTTCTTTAAAAAATTTTTTTTTTTTGTTCACAGTAGAAGACGACTATAAAGCAAAGTTATAAAAATCTTAACAACCAAATTCATTTACGGACCTATTCCTTTTATATTATTTACTTTTCTCTCGTTGGACCAACAAAAAAAAATATATTCGCGCTTTTAAAGAATATGGGAGGGGGCAAATTAACTTTTTTTTTTTTCTTTTGAGACACTTTATTCAAAGTGTCAATTAGTTTGGAAAGTGAGAAAAAAAAGGTTGGTATTTGGTCAGAAACTGACTTTAATTTCAAAACTCAAAGTTCATATAAATGCCCAATTAAGAATAAGTCTTAAGATTTTCGGCTAACATTATTTGATATAACAAAACTTATTTCATTAAAATTTATGAATAATGTTACACGCATAAAACTAAATATCTCTCAATGTTGCCGCAAAAAAAAAACGAACTTTCCCGAGCGTTTCCGGGTGAAGACCAAACAAGAAAGAGAAAAAGACAATTTTTTTTATGGATAATGTTACCAACCTTTTCAGGAGAAAAAGAATAAATCAACAGTCAATGTATGGTAATTTTCAATATGAAAAATAGTTTGAATTTTTTTCTTTCTATTTTGGGGGGGGGTACCTTTTTTGTCTTTTAAAATAATTTTTTCGTATTTATGCACTTATTGTACTGTGCAGGAGTAATAACATGTTAATTTAGAAATCCATTCTTACCATGGGGAGGGGGGTGTTTTGTAACTATTTTGTACTTTCTCCCAACAATTTAATAATAATCCGGGTGCTGCATTTGGTGTTACGGCATCTCCAGGCATAACTTTTTTTTTTCTTTTAGGTGGCAAGGATGCTCACATGCCTGGCAACTTTTAATTTTACCAATAAGGTTTTTTCTTGCCAGAGTTGGATCACCATTTCTGCACATAGTAGATTTTCGCTTAGCTGCGATAAATTCATGTTTACACTTGTTTGTAACTTAGTAAACAAATTTATTGAATTATTTTATCTTAAATTTGATTATCAAGGCGTTTCGGCATATTCCGATTCGGGAAAGTTCGGCTTTTTTTGCGGTAACGTAGATGCATCAGTACCAACTTATGAACAAAAAGTTAAGTCACCACCAAATAAAAACATTTGCTTTATCGTATTGTATAGTTGTCTGGAGAAAGTCGGTAAAAATGTACACCAACCAAAGATATGTCTTGAAAAGCCTTCCCTTCGACCAATATATTTTTACTAAATAAACTCTCGTCTTCTAAGATTTTGCCTCTTAATATGGGTATTTAACTGACTTCCCACCAAGGCAGAATGTGGCACAAGGCCATTTTACAGTGGGGAGCTATGCCCCAATCAAGATTCATGCGTGGCTGGTCCAAAAAATTCTTCGCCTCGTCGGCATTATCCTTTTGGGGCGTCTAGCAATGAACTCAACTCTGCAAAGCCGGTAAAGCCTGGGCAGTGAGAACGGTCCCTGAGACCAAGATTTCAATTCCCTCCCTGCTGACATAATGCCAGGGAAGTATTGTATTTGCCACTGCCTTCCACCAGACAGGGCTTGACACAAGGTCAATGACACGAAGGCCAATTATAGTAGTGATTTAGTGGAGGGGAAGGTCGGGAACCAGCCGAGGCTCGAACCCTGCTGGTCTGTGCTACTCATTAACCCATTCCATGCAATGCGGGCCTAATGAGCCAAGCTTTTTCTTGGACCCAAATCTTGGTCCTGGCACGGATGCCAGGTTATAGTTTAAACTAGACAGTAAGATCTAGTGCTATACATAGGGGACAAAGGTGTCAATGTTGCAGCTCACCCAACCAAAGGTGGTCCAGCCAAAGCTGGACGCCTTTCGGCCTCGAACCTGCCATTGATTTAGATATGCCAGATGGCCCAGCCAAGGCCGGGGAGCTATATTGCTACTTAATATTGTACTACAAATTTGTTGATATACTTGTATTTATATAGGGTGACTTTAAATAACCCACGAAAGTTGACATGCCGTTGAGCAAAGAAACCAACCATTACATACAATGTAATTAACATCACAGAGCTTAATATAATTCCTCGTCAGCTGGAGCTATTGAATACACCAACTGCAGAGAGGAAAGACTCCACCACACCCCCAACAAGTGTCTTGAAGCTTTGGGGAATATGGAGTACTCATTCATTGCCATTACTCTTGGGTCCATTCTGACCTGGGGTGGTCAAATAGAACTGTTTGATCATTTAACTGTGTGTACAAACAAATGATATTAAATTGAATCATTTGTGTTACATAGCAATAGTTGGAACTATTTAACTGTGTAAATAAAACTATTAGTGTGGAATACTTAACTGTTTAACTCTGCCAAAATTGAATTATTGGGTTAGCAATACTTGAAACCCTTTGACTGTGTGCAAATGAATGAATTGTTTTAAAAAAATCTATTAGTGGTAAATAGCAATTCTTGTCACCACTTCACTGTGTGCACACAAAAGATTAATATTAATAGAATTATTAGTATTAGCAATAATTGAAATCATTTAACTATGTGCAAACAATATCAATTCTTGTGTGTAAACAAATTAGGTTATTTTTGGGGGGTGTTAAGTGGTGGACTTATCTACAAACCATGTATGTATATCCATTTAACTAAGCAAAAATAATTAACTGATATTAAATTGAATTGGTAGTGTTACATTGGAATACTTGAAACCATTTAACTGTGTGCAAACAAACAACCTCTGGTTCATTTAAAGATGTTATCTACAAAATATGCATTTACAAATCATATATTTTATATGTATAAACAGGATTTGGTATTAACCTACAAGTGTTGGTATGCTATAAAACCCAACCAACCGATTTGACTCAACAAATGAGCATCCTCTCAGTTGGGGCTGTACAATATGCTGACTGCACCTCTGCTGAGGAGTAAGACTCCTCTAATGAAGCCACCTGTTTGCCATGGGTGGCAACCTATGATGCTTAAGGACGGGATCCTCGTGGTGGAGTAGTACATAGCTCAACACCCGAGTGGTCAAGTCACTTGCAACATGCCACTTTGGACCTTACTGAGCTAGACAGGTGGTTGAATAGGTCCAACCCAATCAAATGGCTGATCATGTCAAGCCTTAGCATCTATATATTTTATCCTAACCATACTTTTCAATCTACACTTGCAGCAAATTCCCAACCCTTATCTTTTAGGTGCTAGAAGGCGATGGCTGAGGGTCAGTTGTGTTGAGAGAATAGGAATTTGATCATTGGTGAAAACCTGAAATTGGCAATGGCTCAAAAACCTACTCCTAGCTCAAGTATACTGGTCGTGTATGTCCGTCTCAACCAAGGCGAATGAGTTGCGAATGAGTTGCTCCTTGTGTGGTGGATCACTGGGCCAGCAAAGACTAAACATCACTTCTGGTGTCTAACAAAAAATAAAGAAATTTATCTGAATTGGACTTGGAGAATGAGGCAGCTTACTTCCTCAGATTCATTGTCATTGAATCTTTGGGGGAGGTCTGGCAAGCCTAATTCTCCCCTCTTCTAATAGAAAAAGCATTATCAACTAGAGCTACACAAAACGTGAAAATAACCAAGGAATGGAAACTTACTTGTCTAGATGAACAGCTGGAGGCAAACAGAAAACATCCTCAAATTTTCCACACTGCCAAATGCAGAGCGTATCCACACGAAAGACTGAACACATCCAAAGGAGTTATCAGAAGTAGGAAGTTGCTCTTGACTTTAGCAGAGGAGATGAAAATAGTGCTAGGAAAACAGGGAGTGACAAACATCAGAAGAATCTCTATTAGAAAAGGCGAAAAACAAATCCAGACCAACAGCTACATCTTGACATTTAATCAGCTCCATATTCCCAAGGAGGTGAAGGTTGACTATTGTCTTGAGAGGGTTGAGATGTATTTCCCAACACTCCTGAGGTGCTTCAAATGCCAAATGAAAGCCTGCAGAGGACAACAGACATGTGCCAAGTGCGGTGAAAAGGATCTGAATCACATGGCAGAAGATTGCTTAAAAGAAATCAGATGTTCAAACTGCCAACAAGGCCATCCAGCTTATGCAAGATCTTGTGATATTGATAAAAAAAGAAAAGGAAATACTTGAAGTAAGACCCAAGATGAATGTGTCCTTCCAGAAAGCAAGGAAAACAGTAGGGTCCTTTATGGGAGAAAACATGCTTCTGTTGCATGGAGAGTGGATCCAATCAACCAAGAAAATGAATACAGAGCTCTTGTGGAGAAAAGGATCCAGTCGGAACCAAATGATTGGCCAAAGTTTCAGGATCAACTGAAAAGAAAAAAAAAAACACTTGGCTGAATTTCAGCAAGCACAAACTCAAGAAGTTAAAAATGAAGAGAAATCCAATGTGAGATAGTCAAAGCACTCAAACACAAACCACTCCTCCTAAAAGTTCAAAATCTCATCCAATCCATCCACCCAAAACTGTCAAAGACAGACTAAACAACTTGTCTCCCCCAAAAATGGAACAACTTGAACACAACCTACTAGCTCCCATTGACCAAAATACCGATGATCACCAAAGTGAACGATGAAAGACCAGGAAGTGCATTCAAACTGCCCTCAGGCAAATTCGATACAGTCTCTTCAACATCAAGAACAAATTCACCTATAAGAATGAATAAACAATGCAATGCTCAGGGATTGACAAAATGTCTACAAAGATCCTATAGTATAGAAAGTATGAATAGTGACACAGACCACATAGTTACCAACCTCACTCTAGAAGATATAACAAATGACTACAATACTTGAAACCATTTAACTGTATGCAAATAGATGAGCTCAATCTCTTTTAAATGTTACTTACAAACTATCCACTTAAAAAGTAAAAATGAAATTACCAAAAAACAAATCTTTTACATATGTATATCTATTTAAATGTGTGCAAACAAATGACTGATGTTAAATTGTTACTTGACAATACTCAAAACCATTTAACTGTGTGCAAACAAATTATTAAAAGTAAATAGAAAGATTAATATTAGATAGAAATACTTGAAATCATTTAACTGTGAAGAAAAATGAGCTCAGGCTTGTTTAAAAATGCTATTGCCAACATTTTTACAAATCATTTGTATTTAATGTATATGTATGAACAGGATTCGACATTGAAAAACCTACAATGTTTGATATTACATAAAACCAAACCAAACCCGCAAATCATTCACTTACACATTGTATGTATAACCATTTAGCTGTGTGCAAATAAATTGCTGATGTTAAATTGAATTCTTAGTATTATATAGAAGTACTCGAAACCATTTGTGGGCTAACTTATAAGCTCTGGCTCATTTAAAATATCATCTACCTAAGTATTCGTTAAGAAATCTTTGGTTTAATATGTGTATAAACAGAATTTGGCATTAAATAACTTACAAAGGTTGACATGCTATAAACCCCAACCAATCATTTTCCAGAAGTAACTATCAGGAAAAATACTCAAGAACACAAAAAAAAATACTGCCCCATCAGTTGGGGCTGTAATATATACTGACTGCATCTTTTCAAAGGAGTAATAGTCCCACACCAACAATAATTTTGGGTATGACACTACACTGCACCTGATGGTGAAGCTTCAGTTCTGTAGTTTGGGGAATGTGGAATATCCTTTCATTGCCGTTACTCCCAAGCCCACTCCGATCCGGATTTATAGTACCTGTTAGGGTCCCATTCATGCGTCAATTTACAAAGGATTATTAGTAATTAAATGGGGCACCCATTCAAGTTTACCAGGAAATATGTTTTCCCATAACTTTTTCTTGTGACACTGACTGCAGAAGACCCCCCCCCGCCTTACGAGTGTCCTGGATATGACACTAAATAATCTGATAGTGAGATTCCAGTGATACTGGGGCTTTGGGGAATGCAGAGCACCCCTTCATTGCCATTGCTCCCAGGTCCACTCTGGCCCGTAATGGTAGCACTTGATAGGGCCTATCTATGTTAGATAGAACTAAACTGCATACTTATGCTAAACTGAATTGTTTGAATTAGAACTGTTTGAATAAATTGAATTGCTTGAAGTAGAAATGTTTTTGACAATTAAACTGTGTATTCATGCTGAACTGAATTGTTTGAAACAGAACTGATTATTTGTATAAAAATGGATTTGGCGTTAATTAACCTATAACAGTGGATTTGCCGTAAAAGCCAACCAACCAATCATACTCGCAGCATGTTTGTTTTGTTTTTTTCTTGGGGTGGGGGGACGGGGATTTTACATTTTATAAAGGGTTTTACTTAGACATTTTCTTTCTATGTAAAAAGATAACCTATTTCTGGAAGAATTCGCATTGGAAAAGTCAAGTACCAGACAGGTCGATAGCCCAGTTGGCTGGGGCTGTAGAATACACCGACTGCATCTTTGCAGAGGGGTTAAGACGCACCTCCCCTCAACGAGTGTCCTAGATATTACACTAAACAGTCTGATGGTCAGGCTCCAGTAATGCTGAAGCTTTGTGGAATGCAGAGTACCCCATCATTGCCATCGCTCACAGGTCCATTCTGACCCAGAGGGGTAACACCTGATAGGGTCCTATGTATGAGTCAAATAGAACTACTTGATCATTTAACTGTGTGCAAACGAATGAGTAATCTTGAATAATTATAACCACTTCGCTGTGTGCAAACAAATGATAATTATTGAATAGAATTAGAAGTGTTAGGTTTCAATAATTGAAACCATTCGACTATCTAGAAACAATAGCAATACTAGTGCGCAAACAATTTAGTTCTAATTTTAAAATGAAATTACCAACAAACTAATATCATGTATATCTATTTAAATGAGTGTAAACAATTGACTGATGTTAAATTGTGACTGTTATATAGCAATACTTGAAATCATTTAACCATGTGCAAGAAATAAATGATCTCGGGTTTGTTTAAAAATATTATCAACAAAATGTGTTTACAAATCATATATATTTAATATATATATGGATAAACATGATAAGGCATAGTTGTATCGTAACCTGTCCACTAACGTACACATCCAACTACTCGCTCGCCCTAGTAAAACAACATCCGGTTATGAACGGAAGTGACGAATCCCCTTTTTACGACCTTAACCTCTCGTCTCAGATTAAAAAGGGATAAATTTGAAATAAACTATATTAACAGAACACTTCAGTCACAAACAACACTATAAAAATGGAATAAATCATCTTCGATAGCCGACGCTACGCTAAAGAAGTGATTTATCTTTACGCCCATTTTTATAACTTTCTATTTATACAAACTCTGCAGTGTGGCGTTGTCCCACTTTCATATAACAAAGGCTCCTGCAATGGCAAAACTCTAGAGGTCTTCGGATGCTCTCAGGAACCTATGTATGGTACTAGACCTTGGTGTCTAGTTCAAGCCATAACCCAGCATACGTGCCTGGACCCACATTTGGGTTTGTGAAACTGCTTGCCTCATCAGGCTCACATTGCACCAAGTGAGCAGCACAGACCAGCAGGGTTCGAGTCTCGACTCGTTCCTGAATTTCCCTCCCCCTTATCCCCACTTTAATCGGCCTTCGGGCTTTTGACCTTGTGTCAAGTCGTGTCTGGTGGGAGGCAGCGACAAATAGTCTTCGGATGCTCTCAGAAGCCGCTCTTAGCGGTCTCCAAAAGGCTCGAATCCTACGTCACGTTGTGCATTCGCCTTTGACATCACATATTTATGCACAAACGGTCCTTTTGAGGGCCATAAGAGGTCTCTGTCTGCGGGTCGGAGCATCTCTGGCAGCCTTAATTGGCTCGCTGAAATAGATGGCCCGGGGGCAAACACAAAGACGGATTCTAAGACCAGCTGGTCTTAACCCTCGCTCGGTTCCGCTTATCCGATAAGCTGTGCAGTGCTAATGGCATGGCTCAGCCTTTAGCTACCGCTTCACTATCTGCGCAGCGCTAAGATATAGTCCATCTTAGCCTCAGCCTCCTGGCCTGTTGCTCGTTTATGCAGAGCTTCGGCGCGGCTCAGCCTTAGCTCCCGTCCGATATGTCCGTACGGCTTTGACACGGCAAAGCCTTCGCTATCGTCCGACCGTCTGTACTGCTTCAGCACGACAATGCCTTAGCTAGCACCCGATATCGTCCGCATGGCTTTGACACAGCAAAGCTTTCGCTACCGTCCGATACGTCCACACGGCTTTGACACGGCAAAGCCTCAGCCTTCGTCTCGTTACACCCGCACGGCTAGGGGCACGACAAAGCCTTAGCTTCTCTCGACTCATTCATTCAATCTCGTCTGTACTAAGGCCTGGCAAACCTTAAACACGGTCTCCGACCTTTCACTTGGTCCGTAACACTAAGACATGTCTTAGTCACTAGCTCGCCCGACACTACATGACCAAGCTGCCATAACCAAACTCGACCTCGACGCTCCTGCAAGGTACCACGCAGTCCACGTACGACTTGCTGTTACGGACTGTCCTACCACTGCAACACCTGGCTCACGTACGACCTGCTGTACGAGCCAGCAACCGGATCGACACACCCTCGGTTAACTCAACATACCGTCATAACCGGGAATATCAATCTACCAACTACAACCAACACCAGCTTCCAACTACGATCATCCAGCTGTATTCTACGACTCGTCCGACCTCAGCTTTCGACTATGACCATCCAGCTGCATTCTATGACTCAACCTACACCAGCTACCCGCGACTAACATCAAGCTGCGCTCATCTACGTCTCAACTATACCAGCTATCAACGTTACCATTCTAGCTGAAGACCATATTCGACCATCACGGACTTAACACACGTTTGTAGATCTGACAATAAATTGTCATTTGTTACCTCACCTTTGTTCCTTCATTGTCTTTAGCTGTCACTTACTCACACGCATTAAACTTAATTCATTTGCGGGGTCGACATGCTTATCAGCCCCGCAACAGTTGATATGCCATAAAACCAAATCAGACTGGTCGAATTATTTTATTTTTATTCTTTTTCATTTTACTTCTGAAGGGGAAGATTATTTTTAGATATTTGTGAAAGGAGAAATTCTGTAATCTTTGTTTTTGTTTTGTTTTTTTGTTTTTTGTTTTCGTGGGGGAGATCTTTGAAGAGGAAAATGCTGTAGCATTTATACATTAATCCTAGCCCTATCATATTAGTTAAATGTTACATATATAATTTTTTAAAGTCTTCAGAGGATGGTTTTATTTCAAGTAAAGTTTTTCTTAACGTTGGCAAAATCATCCTCTGAAGATCTGTTGCTTTTTCATATTCGTACATTTTCATACTGATGTATTTCTAGTCCCCTTAACCCCACAGAGAAAAGGCTGCCAAAAGCAATATGTTGTAAAGTCAGAATAGCCGTTTTATTTTAGATTAAATAACCGCAGACACTGGATTACATCTATACAATCAGAACAGTTTAATGTTTGTTTGTTGAGCAACAGTTCTACATAAAAAAAATATAAATACGTATAACAAATGAATTGATATCTATTTAGCCAACTGGTATATTAATTTACTAATTATTTTAAAATCATGTTTGGATCTTATTTGATTACTCTCATAAGTAAAACTTAAGCTGCTATTAATTTGCACATTCAGTAATTATCAGTTTGGTCAGTTTTCGATCTCGTTCTCGAAAGTGTGTTAAAAAACATTAAACAAGCCTCCAATGACTCAGTTTTACTTATTTAATCCACTTCAGAAACTAGTGTTAAATGAAAATACTTAGGGGGAAAAAATTCCTAAAGCAATCTGTTTTCTACTTGAAATAAACTTAGCTGTTGATCCGTTCCTGCTAACTTTTTGTTAATAGTATGAAAATTACATGTTATACATTTAATCTTCATTTAATATTTTATTGAACTTTGTTTATCTCATTAAATTATCTTACAGTCATGAATTGTAATAAAACTCTGAAATTTATATTAGATTTGTTTTTAAGGTGTGTTTAACCGAGGTGCTTCCATTCATGTCAGCTGAAAATGTCTTTATCAGATGAGCCATAAGGCTGTTGCTTAAAGTACAAAACTGATCGCAATAAACCTAAACAAAGGGATTTAATTTTGAAAAATTAGGTTATTTAATATTTCTATATTAAATGAAATGTTAATAAACTTAACTTTTTAAGACAAGTTAAATTTTTGTTTTAAATTATGTTTTCTGAAATAATTGTGATGATCAATCGTAGAAATACTACTTAATCGAAGTAAATTATTTATTATTCAATCTGCAATCTCAATGACATATTGTACTGAGATTACTGATTGAATTAAAAACTAAAGTTCGGAAGTATATTTTTTATAGAACTTTTTCTTCTTTGCAAACAAAATTAAAACTTAATATATTCGTCACAAAATAGTGTGCTCTCTTTAAAAATGATCTCTTTTCACTACTTTGTCGTTTGCACAGGCGTGGGGAAGAAAGAAAGAAAAAAAATCTCTAGCTCTTTTGTCCAAGTTAGTGTTTGATTTTAATGACATTTTATTTATTAATCTTTGCTTACTTGACTAGATTTCCTTATTAGTTCTGGTTTTTTTTTTTTTGGTTTTTTTTGTTTTTTTCTTTTCTTCGGGACTTAAAGGGAAACACAACAAAATTTGACCTTGACCTTTTTTCTTGCGCCGGAAGGTGGAATAAACCAGAAAAATAATCTTTTTTTTTGGTGGGGGATAAATAGTTTGACGTTAATTTATTCATCAATTATTTGAACACGAATAATTTATTACGGTTGATTTTTTTTTTGTCTTAATAATTAAATATCAAGATTTGTAACGCCGCGACGTTGTCGGCTGGGACTATTTTGAATGCTGCCATATATGTACACTATACGGCAAACACGCAACTTCGTTTATTTTTAGTATATTTTTAATGTTTGGATACATTGATTTAAAAATGAATGACTTGAAGTTTTTTCAAATAGAAAGTAAAAATCTTTTAGATGAAATGTTGTTAAAATCTATCGCAGTAGATTTTTATAATTACGTTTTTGTGTTAACCGTAACTTTTCTCTTTAACGCCTATATATAAAAAGTAAAATTTTTCGTCCATTTTTATCGCTTCTCGGCCTTTTGGCTGGGCCGTCTGGCATTCGTGCCGGATGGGTGATCGAAACCAAGAGCAGACTCGGGGCCGAATAGGCCCCCAGCTTCGGCTGGGCAACCTTCGGGTGGGCGAGCTGCTTTCTCAGACCCGTTTTGCACGCTTTGTATAGCACTAGACCTCACGGTCTAGTTTAAGCTATATGCAGGCATACGTGCCCGGACCTAGATTTAGGTCCGTGAAACGGCTTGACTCATTAGATCCACATTGCACTTAGTGGGTCAATGACTAGCAGGGTTCGAGTCTCGGCTCGTTCCCGGCCTTCCCCTCCCCTTTATCCCCACTTTAATCGGCCTTCGGGCTTTTGACCTTGTGTCAAGTCGTGTCTGGTGGGAGGCAACGACAAATATCGCTTCTCGGCCTTTTGGCTAAGATCAAAGTGTAGTATCTGTTCTTATCAGCTTAATATCTGATACGTCCCCGATCTGGGGACTACGATATTAAACTGATTTTTGGAACAAGGCGAAGAGTTAGGGGCTTGCTCCGCCTTTGCCACGGGTTGGCCTGGTATTGCAGTACCTCCAGGAATCAGCCCAGTCTCCCACCAGGGAGACAAAATATAAACTAAAATCAGACTCCTCCCTTCCTAAGTCTCTTAATATGAATGCACATTATTCTTTAGTAGGCATATGATCTTTTTTATTTGATATAAATAATGAGTGGCTTCACTAAAATGGTACATTATCCCTTAAAATAGATTGGTTTTAAGAATGAAAAAGAAAATCTTTTTAGTTCTTAAGTATTTGCATAAAGATGCATATTCTAAGTCGGTTACACACTTTAAGATACCTTCCTTCACTCTTACTTGAAACTTAATTGTTTGTCAAAATAGATATTTAAAACATCTTGTCAATGGGGCTTTCAATATCTCCTGCAGAGAGGTAAGACCTTCCCTTCAAAATGTGACGTGAGGCACCCCTTGATTGTCACTACACCCAGGTCCACTGGGCTGGAATGGTGGTACCTATTAGGGTTCCATCTAAAGATCAAATAGAACTGTTTGCTAATTATTTGTATTGGATAAGAATACTCGGTTATCATTAAACTGTACACTTCCTTAACCTCTATGCATAGAATTACCTCTGCTAGTAGCGTAAATTTATTTATTTATTTTTATTTTTTTAAGAAGAACTCTTTGACATTACTCTGAAATTAAAAATTTTAAAGGAAGAACTGACATTGTCTGAAAACATTTTTGTTTCACCAGAAATACAGAGAGAGACCAACCGATGACACTGCAAGCTGATTTAGATGAAGAGGATCTATCATCCAGAGAGGATAGTATCAGTCAGCAGATGTGATCAAAGATGGTAAGATGACAGAAGAAGATATCTTTCATCCAACTTTTCATTCTCTGCCTAACCAAAGTAATAAATAAAATGAAAATTTAACAACCAAGAACTAAAAGGTTTGACTTTGTCATTTTTGTTAGAAGCACAACAAAAAACCTATCACTAGCTTATCGTTAAGCAGTTTATTACATTGATATGACATGTTAAAAAGTGAGTTGTGTTTTTTTTTTTTTTTTTTTAAGGTGTTTTTAAAAGAAATAGAATGAAAAAAAGGTCACGAGGAGCTATTTATGCAAGAGAGAGTGATTTTCAGTTTTAGAATATATAAATCTGGGTTGAATGAAAGAAAAGAAAGTTCTACATTATTTAAATAGATGTTACCTGCCATATGTAGAGTTATAATGGGTAGGGAAAAAGCAAATAGTGAGTAGCAAAAGTGGCTATGTAAATCAATGGCAGAATCAGTTGTTGACCGTTTTTGGTCAAGTGCCAAGCAAGCATATCGACTGAAGGAATGAACAAAAAGAGGTGAGTAGTTATCATTCATGCAATACTTTGCAACCTACTAACACCAAAATACCTCCAAAGTTTCTATAATCTACTCTACTTAAAACCCAATAGAAAAACGAAAATAAATGTGTTCACCCATTGGTTTGCCCAAGGAGCCATTCCTGGTAGCATTACGAGGGGCGTGATCACATTACTTAAGAAAGGCGGCAGGCATGTTTGGAAGGATCTAGATGACTACAGGCTCATAACTCTGCTTAACACAGAGTTAAAGATTTTGGCCCGAGTCTTTGCGAATCATTTGCAGCTTGTCATCAGTGGTCTGACTGGACCAGAGTAGAACTACGCTGTGAAGGGAAGATCGATCCAGGACAACTTGCATTTGGCTCGCGAGATCCTAGAGGGGATAGAAGACGAAGCCGCGCTGATCAATTTAGATCAGTCCAAAGCCTTCGATAGGGTGGACCACCAGTTCATGGTGGCGGTTTTGGAGACCGTCAGATTTGATCCGGAGTTCCGCAAATGGATTAGCATTCTGTACCACAATCTGCAGGTGAACGAGAAGCATTCAAAGGCTTTCGTGATTGAGCGGCGGGGTTGGCCCCTATCCCCTCTTCTATATGTCCTCGCTTTTGAGCCCTTGAATGAGTGATATTTACAATAAGGGAGTGAACTGGGAGGAAAAAATAAACATAAGACCTCTAAAAGAAAATAGAAACTAAATAAAATGTGGCTAATTTAGTTGACTCCTTATCCCTTTTTCTAAGAAAGATCAATACCTTCAACTATTTTATCAAAATCACCATTTGAGTTAAGGCTGGGATCATGAGAAACATGATCTGTTTCTCACTATGGAAAATCAATGACATGCCACATCAAACTGCACTAACTGAATACTGGGAGAACTACTGACCCAGTTTGGTTTTGAAGCTGAGTGCGGCGTTGATGCCTGCAGAAAGAAATAAAGCAGATTCACTGACATGGATGAAGATTTGGCTGACCATCCAAGAAGAGGCAACAGTTGCAGTGTGATGTATAAGAAGCACAGAACTGAAGGAATTGCACTGTGTGCTCCATATGGGAGTGGACAGAACATTGTATCTGATATCATATTTGAAATAGATATGTTTTTTGACATTGAAACTATACTGACACTAAACTGAATTGTTTAATATAGAACTGTTTGATATTTGTGTGTAAACAAAATCTGTACTTATACTAAATTGAATCTACTGAATTAAAACTGCTTGACTAAACTGAATAGCTTGAAATAGAGATGTTTTTTACACTTAAAATGTACCTACATTTAAACTACATACTTATGCTAAATTGAATTGTTTGAAATATAACTATTTTCATAAAAATGGATTTGGCGTTGAATAACCTACAAAGGTTGATATGCCATAAAACCCAAGCAACCAAACCAAGGTTGAACAGATAAAAGAGATAATGCCCCAAAGGTCACTCCTTACTAATGTATATATATATATGAAAGCATGTTATATGACATGGATTTTCAGTTCGTTCCTAGTGACCCCCGTGTGCTTTGACAGACAGTCACACTGTGATGAGTAAACAGGGATGACTGCACATCAGGTGTGTAACCGGAAGGAGATCACATGATAAGAACCACACGGTCAGATAATCGCAGTCAATCGAGGGATATGCAGCTGATCAGAGGTGTCTCTGACGAGCTTGCAAGGGGATGCAAGCGTTGGCACCCCCTGGCTCCTGGAAGAAGATATGGGAAGAAGTCCTCTCTCTGAGTATATGTCTCTCCACCCATCTCTCACACACCACAGAAACATCGACCCTTTCTAGAATAAAGTGAGAGATATATATATTTTTATAAAGAAGTGTGTTCGTTCGTTCATTGAAGTTTGTAAATTATATTTGATTATGTTTCCGCTTATATTTGTATATGTGTATGGCTATACAACATATATGAGTATTTGGTACTGAAGGCCAGTTCATACCCACACGGCATGATTTTGAACCCGAGTTTAAACCTAGATGATCAAGGAGGCGGCTGATAAAAAGAAGGGAAACCAAAAGAAGATTGGAAACAGAAAGAAGAATTCAACACATTAAGAAAATTAGAAATGAATCTGAAAAAAAAAAAGCATGAACGAGAAGAAAAATGGAGACAGAGTAAAAGAACAAAGAAAAAATGCAACAGATTTGGAGAAAGAAGAAAATCAGAACAGACCAACAACGAAAAACAAAAGATGAAAAAACAAAAAAGAAGAGAGAAACACTTCAAGACTCTTCAAAACATTTCAAGTAAATTGGTCATTCAAAGAATAGTGTAAATTTGTTTTCTCTGTCATTCATATTAGGGGTTTTGCTGAGAGAATTTGAAATGATTATAAAAAAAGTAATGATGACAAGTGGGAAGTAAAATGGGTCTTGTAGGCTTATATATTAATGTTTATTTGGCCTTTTTAAAAGATAAAATGGAAATAATTTTAGAAAAAAACTGATAGCATAGAAAAACGATGAAAACTATTAGATGTAATTTTGTAAGGGAGTAAGGGAGAGAGAAATAAAGGGAAGGAGAAAGATGGAACCGTGGACAGATATATTGTCCCCATGTTTAAATGATTGACAGGTCATAATGTAAACTTCCACTTGGAAGCTTTTTGTTAATTCTCCTAAGAATGGATCGAGAATTTGAAGTACTGGTTAGTGGCCAGGGTGGTGTTTTTGTGAATTTCCTTAAGAATGGGTTTGAGATTTTATTTGCGGTACTGGTTAGTGGCCAGACTGGGTTGTGAAGGTCCCCCTGGAATGGGGTTGAGAATTTTGGGGGTTTGGTAGGAGGCCAGACCATTGTGTTGAAGAGGATATTTTAAAACAAAGGATGGGAGATAAGGGAGTATGTGTGAAAAACCTTATGGACTCGGTTTTGTATTGTTCGTTGTGTAAATACTTGTTAGAAATTGAATAAATGGGGGTGCATGAACCCATAGTTACTATATTAAGGTAAAGATAGAGAGAAGCAGATACAAGGTTAAAAAAAAAGTAGTGAATGAGCAAATTTTTTTTTTTTTTTAAAGGATGACAGGACAATGGAAAAAGGAAAATAAGAAAAGAAACTTAAACACTACATTTACTTGAACTTCGTGAACTTTAATTGTGGACAAATTGTTATATTGTTTTGACTTGAAGTTGAAAAATTAGTAAAAAAAAAAAAAAAAAAAAAAAAAAGTTTGCTTCAGTTAAAAGGAGACATTAGAATTTTTTTTTTTTTTTTTCATATGAAATTTTACATAAACCATTGACAGGGGATCAATATTAACTTTATGTAGATTTGAAAATTTATGTTGATTCTAAATTTTTTTGGAATATTAAGTTTTCATGGAATAGGAAATACTTTTTTAAGTTGTTTTCTAGTGAATCATGGGCTGACTCGATTAGGACAGAGATTCATCCAAGTTGTGTTGTGGATTGTTTTGGGGCATAGAGTAAGAAGTAATTCTATAGAGGAATTCACCGTCCTGTGGATTTGTTGAAGGCTTATGGTGGCCAGAATTTTCAGATTGGAGTTCCAAGTTGATGGAATAAAGGAAAGAAAGGCATGGCCTGCTCCAATATGTTATGGATGATGTCTTGGATCTTTCAGTCCCAATGATGTTTTGGATTTGTGTGTGATTCGGCAAAGTGAAATGAGTCTGGAAAAGGCGAGGTGCCTATATCTTAATAGCCACAAGGGTTCCTGATTTAATTAAAAAGCAAACCGGCGAGGTTGTGGTCAGCTAAAGCATGTCTCTCAAGAGTTTACAGATAAATAGGCACGGTAACAGAAAATTAATAATGGAAAAAATGAGTAACACATTGCTAATTAATATTTTTGCA
Source organism: Sepioteuthis lessoniana (assembly GCA_963585895.1). NCBI lineage: Eukaryota > Metazoa > Mollusca > Cephalopoda > Myopsida > Loliginidae > Sepioteuthis > Sepioteuthis lessoniana. The sequence goes on from OY757909.1 coordinate 90,761, forward strand.
TGGTCTATTTTAGGTGGCTTTACTGCATGCGTGTCAGATTGTGATACATTTTGATGTATTGTTATTTTATGGAATTGTGATGCATTGTTTAGGGCCATGATTTTTATGGATTTTTGAGGAATGTTTTGGGCCTTGAAGATATTGTTTTTTAGTTTGTAGGAACCTGTTAAGTGAAGGACTGGGGCGTGGTCATAAGGAATCCTGGTGAAATGTATTGCTGGAATTACCAGGGTCACTAGGTTTGTGACCAGGATCTGGGACTAGAGTATGGTCTTTTTATGGTTTTGAGATTCTTCAGAGGGCCCTATTGTATTTTTGTAGGATGAGAGATGGATTTGTATTGTACTTTGATGCATGCACGTCGGGATAGCCAACCACGCAAAGAATAGTATGAAATAAGTTTAGATAATGATTAGACAGGGCAAGTGTTACATAGTGAAAAGGTCGCCTTCTAGTTGTTTTAAGATAGTATTATTTTTGCTGTTGTTCAAGTAATTTTTTTTTGTGTTTTTGTTTTGTGTGAGGTGTTAAGGTAAGATGGAGAGAGATGTGAAGAAAATGTCCATACGTGGACATTTTGAAAAATGGTATAGAGAGGAATGTTATATAACATATGACATGGATTTTCGGTTTGTTTCTAGTGAACCTGTGTGCTTTGACAGACTGTCACGCTGTGATGAGTAAACAGGGATGACAGCACATCAGGGCATTCAGGTACAACAGGTGTGTAACCAGAAGGAGATCACATGATGAGAACCACGCAATCAGATTTAGACAGAGTGCAGAGAATCGCAGTCAAGTGAGGGACATGCAGCTGATCAGAGGCGTTGCTGACAAACTTGCAAGGGGATGCAAGTGTTGGCACCCCCCTGGCTCCTGGAAGAAGATATGGGAAGAAGAAGTCCTCTCTCTGAGTGTATGTCTCTCCACCCATCTCTCACACACCACAGAAACATCAACCCTTTCGAGAATAAAGTGTGAGAGATATATTTTTATAAAGAAATGTATTTGTTCGTTCATTGAATTGCGTAAATTGTGGGTATACAACATGTTTGTGAGCATGTGGGTAAGCTTATGTTGAGTATGTGTTGTGGATGGATGTGTGTGCATATATATGAATATCACAGTACACATGAGTAGGTGTAGGTACGTATTTGTGTGTACATATGTGCATAGTTATGTATCTACATAAGTTTAAGCATATGTTGAGTATATGTTTTGGGTATGGATGAGTGTTTGTGTGGTGACTACTCATTCACTTCTCCCAGTCAAAGTTGAGATGGTCAGATAAGGTTGAAAAGACTGCCCATGCTGCAACTTGAGAATTCAATTTTACATTCTTTTTTTTCTTTTTATTAAGGGTGTTCTGATGAAATACAGTCTGACTATATTTTTATATCAAATCTATGGGTTGCCTAGGTCAGGAAGTAGGGAAAGATTTACTCTCATATATATATACACAGGTGTAGTCAATTGTTTAGAGAGATCCATCTAGGACGAAGTGACACTAGGATCCATGTCGTGGCAAGTTAGAATTTGGACTGCACATGTGGAGGTGGGAGAAGAACTAAAAAATGGTTTCAAATTGACATACACTCCCATCTGTGAGCAAATCCAGTTCATTGTTTTCTCTTGTGACACAGTCTCAGATTTTGTACACCTTGATTGGCATCTGCAATGATCTCAGCATGGGGTTACATAATGAGCAATTGCACATGGTAGTCAAGGTGCCTCCATCACACTGCCTTACTCAGAGTTATTATGGGTGGGGAAAAAAACAAAGAATTGTGGGTAATGAAAATGGTTACATAAGTTAATGGCAGAATCAGTTGGTGACTGCTTTTGGTCAGGTGCCAAGCAAGCATATTGATAGACATAATGAACAAACAGCAGAAAGTATTGCCTGAAGGACAGAGAGGAGAAAAGAAAAATAGAAGGAAGAAACATGAATATCACAAAATCTGTTTTTATCCTCATAGTCTACAATCCTATTGTTGCTTTTGCAATAGATAATACAAAAATATGCAATAGAATCCTTGGATCTCATCAGAACTTCAGTAAACCAATAAGCACTAGTTTATGTTTACCATGCTACTTATTGAGGATAGATGACATTAGCAGGGGGCAAGCTTAAAAACGGATTATCTTTATATGCTATCTTATTTGGTAAAAGATGAATTTTGACTCTGCTTACCTTCATAACATTTAATTACCATATTTGATGACATATAAGGTGCACCTTTTTTACTAAAAATATCTTTTAAAATTTCCCTGCATCTTATAAGCCATATGTAGATTAAAATTTGTGATAGTCAGCTGAAATTAGCTACCTGGCAACTTCTATTAGCTTAGACTTTAGAGTAACTTTCCCATACTTATTGTCATTATTTAAAAAGCTATTATGCAGATTAAAAGTGTTATCATTGATAATATTCATTATATTAATTTCATCATGTTTAATATTAGTAATTTCCTTTTTCTTGATTTGCCCTGCTGAAATTGGGGTGCATCTTATACACCATCAATTACAGTAAATGTTAACCACTCGAACACTAAGTAAATGGATATCAACTAGGAACTCTACTACCAAAGATCCAAACCTGTAATTCACCAAGGTTTTATTAGTATAATTCAATAAAATCTAGTAATTCACTGCACCTTTTTTTTTTTTTTTTTTTTTGTGAGGACCTGCATTTATGGTATGGGGGATGTATTTTGCTCTATATGAAACTGCTAAATTCTAGAAAAGTTTTAGTGGGTGATTGGAATGCGGTCGTTGATCTCAAAATAGACTGGGGGGGGGTCTAGCAAGGACACTAGCACTTAGGTGCAAAATACTTTCTCAAAATTATAGACAAGCTTGATCTTGTCAATAAATTTTGAAATGAGCATCCAAATAGACTTGGGATTGCTTGACCTTGAGGCAGCTTTTTAGCTTCATTGATAGAGTAGATGAATTTGATGTAAAAATTTTCTGTAGCCTAAGCTTTTATAGTTTAGCTTACACAGAACATAGGTTGGCTGACCACTGGAAATTCAAAGATTTCGCCTTGCCATCTGCCATGAGAAGAACACTATAATCTATATTAGAGTGAACTTTCCAATTGAGAGATGATATAGAAACTTGGTTAAGGTGGAGCTGACCTTCTTCAATAAGAAAGGCTAAGCCCTACTAGTTAAGTCTAGGCTTAAAAGTATGGCAATAAATATAGCCACATAGGAACATGGCAATGCTGTTTATCGACATATCGCTAGATGGATGGCGCTAAACCACATATAAAGACACAAGAAATTTCGATCCTATTACTGGTACTTTTCTCTAGGGAACTTGGTTTGAATTTGATTCTAATTTGGTCAACTACTCTTGTCTTGAAGATATCAAAGTGGCTGGGTGCAAGAAGCCCATGACAAGACATTCAGAAAGTATTAAAGAAGGTTGGAATGGACAAACCTCCAGGCACCAATGAGATTCCCTACAAAGTACACTTGAGGCTGTTTATATTTGTACTCTTGCAAGCTATTATCTACATCAACTGGATGAGGCAGGGGTCTAGTCTCCAGCGATGTTGAACCCTGAAGATTTTGGCAAAGGTCTTGGTAAACCGTTTGCAGATGTCTTGCCTCATCTGATTGCTCCTAAGCACACTTGTGCTGTAAAGAGCAGGATTGTTCAAAATGGTTTTAATTTGGTACACACTTTCTTAGTGAAAGTCAATGAGGATACTACATTGATCCATTTAGATCAGTCCAAAGCCTTTGATAGGGTTGACTATTGTTTTCTGGAGATTGTGGCTGAATTCAAGATGAACTTTCACAGCTGTATCTTTTTGTATGCGTATCTTAGGGCTAAGAGGGAAGTGAATGGAATAAAGCTAGACTCTTTTGTCTTTTCTTGATCATATTATAAGGGGTGTTCATTATTGCCCTTGCTACATGTTCCTGTGTGGGAAATTTTCCTCATAAATTGAGGGTGAATCCAGTGAGGTTTTGTGAGGTTTAGCTAACTCATTCATCTCGGCAAAGTATTCTACCTGACAATGTAAGTTTGCTTATAAAGAGAAATGGCAAGATTGACAAAGCAAAGAAATTAGATCGTATGAAACAGTGATAGGTGACCAAAATTAACTGTAAGAAGTTTGTCAGTTTACAGTTGGTTTCATGTACCTGACTTGGTCCCAAACTTCAGTTGGAGATGAATTGGTTGTAGTTGTTGGAAAAAGTTGTGGTTGCATCTCAGATGATCATACAGAAATATTTCTTTAAAGGGGATGGTCATGTATCTTTTGCAAATCTTCCCTCTCCCCATCCTTTGCCAACTCTCAGGGCTTCTTCTCCTATTTACCATTCTATACAGTCTAGAAAGAGCTCTGTTCAGGGTTGTTTGGGTTCCTAGGGATCCCATGGTAGGTTGTGGGATTTGTTTTCATTCCTGAAAGCCAAGTGTGTTTGCAACAATGTGGTACTGCTGATAGGATGAAACTTTCAGTGCTTACTTGGAATTATGAGAGTCATGATATAGCTAATGATGTGGTGGGGAGGAAAGGAATTCACAGAGGTGAGTCTTTTTCACTTCAGCTCCTAATCCAATTCTTTAGACATCAGTTAAAAGTGAAGATTGGGGTTGAGAGAAAGAGACTCAGTGTTGGATTTCAGCTAAAGGTGAGTGTTGTGTGTTTCTGTCAAGTAAGATGAGCTAATTCAGTATTCAATGTAGAACTTAGTGACCTAGAAAAGGATCTTGGGCTTTTGAAAAGTTGAGTGGACCCAGTCCAGGTAAGTTGGAGTAGATTTTGGCTTTTCATTTTGTGACAAAGGTCAACTTCACTTGTATATTAAAGTGAATTTCCCCTATTTTTACTTTTTTAGTTCCCCATTTTAAGTGTTAGCATTCATTCCTTCCTGCTTTTGGATGACAGAAAATTGAGTTTGAGTTTTTTTTTAACGACCTATCAAACCCTGTGGGTCATTTAATGCCAAAAAGGTTATTTTGAATTTCAGTCATTAAAGTAGCGGTTCTATAGAGATGTTTGGTTATATCTTGCTGAAAATGTTGCTTTTTTTTTTTTTTTTTTTTAGAAAATTAAAAATGTTTTCAGGGTTTGTATTCTTAAAGATGTCCCTCAGGTTTCTTGCTTGATAGTACTTAGTGCAGATATGTTTAAGGTTGTTACAATTTAGAAGGATATGTTTGGTTGTGAGTTGTACTTTGCATGATGGGCATACTGAGGCATCATCCCCTTTTAACAGGTGTGAATGAGTAATGTGGGTGTGCCCAATACGCAATCTGGCAAGTATTACTTCTCTTCTGATGCTTCTGTAGCCTGTTGGCCACTCTCCGATAGCTTCTTGTATTTCATGGAGTTTGTTTTGGGTCTGATTGTCCCATGATTTCTGCCATTTGTTTGATATAAATTTCTTTATGGTTGGTTTTAGATCTGTATATGGGATTTTTGATTTGCACATATCAATTTGAAGAACTGTTTTTGCAGCTTTGTCTGCTTTTTCATTTCCTTGGATGCCAATGTGACTTGGTATCCAGGTGAATATGATGTTATTATTTTTAGAGAGGGTGTTTAGTTTGTTTAGGATCTTTGTAATCAAGGGGGATGATGTATCTCTGTTCTGTAGTGCTAGCAGGACTGATTTGGAGTCTGTGTATATGATAAATTTGGAAGCTTTATGATTTGCTATGATATTCATAGCTAGATCAATGGCTGTGGTCTCTGCACTGTAAATTGAAGCTTCATTAGGTAGGCATTTTAGGGTTTCTTTTTTTTGAGAAATAGCAGCACAACCTACTTTTTTTCCTTGTTTGGATCCGTCTGTATAGATGTGATAGTGGTCTGGGAACTTATTTTGTATTTTTATGAGTTTCTCTTGATAAGTGATGGGGTGTGTTTTTGTTTTGGGTAACTTAGCCAGTTCTAGGTTCATAGTTGGTGGCCTTATGGTCCATGGTGCTGTTTTGGAGAGTATGGTATGGTGTACTATTTTAGTGTTGATTTTGATTTCGTTGGGGAGGTCACTTGTTCTTAAGCTAAAAGGTCTGATCTTTTTTTGGGGGATTATTTTGATACAGGTTTTCATATTTTGTTTTGCCGGTGTAGTCATAAACTGGATTTTGTGGACAAGAGATGAGTTTGATGTAGTACTGTAATGCTAATTTTTGTCTTCTTAAATAGAGAGGGGGTTCGTTTGCTTCTGTGTATAGACTTTTGTCACATGGTCTCCCACTGAGAGAGGAGAAGTGGGGGATTACTACTATTCCTCCGTATTTGAATTAACAGGCCAAGGACTGACCTTTGAAAGAGGAATTTAGGTCAATTCCTCAAGTAACAAATCCAGGTCAGAATGGAAACCAACAGATGTTTGTACTTTGTAACCGGATGGGTAAAGAATGGGGTACAGAGACATATAGTAGCCCTAACGAATCGCCTGACAGGGGAAAGAAAAAGATAGAAGCCAAATGATTGACTAGAATCCCAAAAGCAGAAATAGCCCCCTTCTTCCATCAACAGAAATAGGGAATAAGAAAATCAGTTTTGGGACAGAGGTCGTGGTGAATGGATCTCATGCCAAACTCCAGATGAAGCATCAAAACCAGGATTTGCAGAACAGTAGTTGAAATGATAAGATATATTGAAACTACCGCTGAAATCACCGGAGGAAGACGGAAAGTATCTTGGACAAGAGGAACCCATACCTTAAGCCAGAGCGATATGCATAAATAAATTCTGTCAACTCGTAAAAAAAGAAAATATTCTCCAAAGGAAAGTTGTCGTAAAGATAAGTAAACCTTAAAACTGTTTCTCCCTATATCCAATTATATACTCTCTCTCTCTCTCTCAAGTTGAAGAAAGACTAAAGAAGAAAGAAAAGAAAGACATTTATGTTTATGTACTCTCTGTTAATAATATAGCCGACGCGTTGAATATGTGTATCTGCGTATATAGTAAAAAGATTGATATATTTTAATGTTCTCACGTGTTGAAGTTGTTCATTTATATCGTCTACTATCAAAAGTTGCTATTTCATGTTTCTTTTTCAGCTTCTATTCACCTTATGTTATTCTTGCTTAAATTGTCCTATGAATTCCTTTAAAAATATTATACGGGAAACCGGAGTTGTCGACTACTATAATTAATATTATTACATCTAAACCTAGGGGTCCATATCTTCCATTGTTCTAGGGGAGGAAGAACTAGTGGCCTTGGTGGGTGTGTGAATAGTATGATAATTGGAAACCCCTTGCCAGCAGCGGTCAGTCTAGCCATAAATTAAACTCCACATAATATGCCAGTTCCTATATGCCCGAGAAAGGACTCTGAACAGGGACTTATTGTACGAGGGATCAAGTGCCAGACTGCCCCGTCTTCACACATGCAAAAAAATAAACTCCCCGTTTGGTGATAACAATATTTAAATGCACTAGTTCCCATACGCTTTTAAATGATTGCTCATCCGGGGATCTTTTTATTTTAATTTGCCGTCACACTTTCCTTTGGGGAAGTATTAAAGGCTCCTAAAGTGAGGCGAAGTCCTTGGTGGTGTATGGTTTCCAGTCATTGTAAGTAGGATTTTCTGGCTGCTCCGTATATGAAGCAGCCATAGTCAAGTTTTGATCTTATTAGGGATCTACATAGCTTGATAAGGGTCTTTCTATCAGCACCCCAGTCTGTGTGGGCTATGGCTCTCAATAGTTGCATGGCTTGATTGCATTTCATTCTTAGCTTTTTTATATGTAGGATAAATGATAATTTAGAGTCAAAGATAATGCCAAGGAATTTATGTTCATCTGTTATGGGTATTTCAGTGTTATTTAATGTAAGTTTATGGTGGTTGTGCATCTTGCGGATTTGACAGAAGTGTACACATTTTGTTTTACTATTTGAAATTGTAAATCCATTTTCTGTGGTCCATTTTTGGATTTTATTTATGCATTGTTGTATTTTCCTTTCTATGGTTGTCATGTTTTTGGAATTACAGCAGATGAGGAAGTCATCAACATATAATGACCCTTTGATTTCTGGAGGGAGACTGGATGTTATGCTGTTTATTTTTATTATAAATAGGGATACTGATAAGATGCTGCCCTGAGGAACTCCCACCTCTTGTGGCTTCAGATCAGAGTATGTGCTGCCAATCAGTGTCCTGAAAGATCGGTCTTCAAGAAAATTTTGGATGAAGATGGGAAGTCTACCTTGTAACCCAAAGTTTTTAAGGTCTTTGAGAATTCCGTATGGCCATGTTATGTCATAGGCCTTTTCAAGATCAAAAAAGACTGCCACCAGATGTTCCTTTTTTATGCATGTTTCTCTGATTAGGGTTTCTATATGAACCACCTGGTCCATTGTGCTTCTTTTTGTTCTGAAACCTGCTTGTAGGTTCGAGAGCAGTTTATTTGATTCAAGAAACCATATTAGTCTTTGGTTTATCATTCTTTCTAAAGTTTTGCATGCACAACTAGTTAGGGCTATCGGCCTATAGCTGGTGGGATTTGTTGGGTCTTTTTGTTTTTTGAGGATGGGGATGATTGTAGCTTGCTTCCATAAAGTAGGGATATTGCCTGAGATCCAGATATTGTTATATATGTTTAGGAGATATTTCTGGGAAATTGTAGGTAATTCTTTAAGAAATGAGTAGTGAATTTCATCTGGACGAGCAGCTGAGTTATTGGATTTGGATAATGAATTTTGGAGTTCATCTCGGGTGAAAAGTTGGTTGTAGCATTTAGTATTGTCGGAGGTGAACTTTATTTTGTTCTTTTCTTCTTTGATTCTGATGAAGTTGAATTTGTTGGAATATTTTTTGGTAGATGATGCTTGGGCAAAGTTTTCTGCCATCAGATTAGCTATTTGTTTTTAACTCAAAGCTTTTGTACTTCCTAGGGAGAGATGATTTATAGGAGTGTGGACAGTTTTATTTGATATTTTCTTTACAAAGTTCCAAATTGTTTTGGGATTAGTATTTGAGTTTATTTTTGCAGTGAAGTTTCTCCAGGAGGACCTTTTAGCTTCTTTAATTGTGCGTCTAGTTTTAGCTCTTGGTTGTCTATATTTGTCTATATTTTCTGATGAAGGGTTGGTTTTAAATTTCCTGAGGATTCTTTGGCGGTCTCTGATCATAGTTTTGCACTCCTCCGTAAACCAGGGATTGTTATGTTTTGGGGATGTTGTAGTTTTAGGTATGGTTTTGTTTGCTATATTAATTAGGGTATTTGTGAAATGCATTATAGGATCTTCTTGGTTTGTATTTGTTTCTGGGATTCGGGTGTCAAGGCATAGTTTTTTGTAGGCTTGCCAGTTTGCTTTTTTGAAGTTCCATCGTGGGGTTTTTGAGACTGTCTGTGAGTCTGAATTTCCTTGTTTAGTATTTTCTATTATGATTGGAAAGTGGTCACTGCCGCAGGAATCTTCATGTACCCTCCAGTTATATTCTATAAAGGTGGCTGGATCGCTGAGTGTTAGCTCTATAGCAGAGAATGTACCTGAGGATAAACTTAGGTGGGTTTGATCTTTCCGATTGTGGAGACATAGGTTGTTGTTATTAATGATTTTTTCAAGGATCTGACTTCTTTTGTTCATTGTCCTGCTTCCCCACAAAATGTTGTGGCTATTGAAATCTTCCATCAATATATATGGTTTAGGGAGTTGATTTATTAGGTTATTTAGCTGTTCTTTGTTTATAGGGTCTTGAGGTGGAATATATATAGAGCAGATGGCGATGGTTTTGTGTAAAGTTGCTGAAATTGCTATTGCTTGTAGGGGAGTGCTGATGTTGATTTTGCTTTGGGGGATGTTTTTCCTTATTAGGATTGATACACCACCCGAAGCTCTTAGTCCTGTGTCATGTATGTAGTCGTATTGCTCATAATTTTTCATTTTTGTTTTATCATTGCTTTTTTTTAATGTTTCTTGGAGGCATATAATGGTAAGATTTTGTTCAGTTATTAATAGCTGGAGTTCGTTGTAATTTGCCTTGTAGCCATGACAGTTCCATTGGATTATCTTGTGGGTATTTTGGTATTTGGCCATAACTATTTATGTAGTGTGTGTCTTGGGTTTGGGGTGTATTATTTAATTTTCGTATTTTCAATTTTAGGTGTCGAGTCCATTTCAGTTTCCATGCTTTCTATGTTTCTGGATTTATTTTTGGTTTTTGTAGGGGTGTGTTGAGTAGGTTTTTGTTTTCCTTCTTTTTCTCTGGTTCTTGAGGTTGATCGGTTTCTGCTTTTGATCGTTAGCGTTTAATTTTTTTGGCTAGAGGTTGAAGGGATGTTTTTTGATTTGTCAGTTGAAGTTAGTTGTACATTGGGTATAATAGTTTTAAGGGTTTTGATTAGTTCATGTAGGTCATTTATTAAATTTGCTAATTCTTCTTCTATTTTTTTTTGTTTTTATTTGTGTTTTTGCTTCGTTTTCTACTTGGTTTGAAGGAGTCCTGGTTACCTGCGAGAAAGTTAATTTGTTAAAGGAATTTTCTATGAGTCTTCTTGCTTCAGGAAAAGTAATGTTTTTGGTGATTTTCATTTTGATAATTTCCTTTTCCCTTTCCCAGATTTTGCAGTACTTTGAGTCCGCTCTATGATTCTCTTTGCAATTGTTACAGTTTAGGCTGTTTTTGCAGGATTCTTCTATGTGGTTTGGTTCCTGCTCTCCACATTTAACACACACTTGTTTTCTTGTGCAGTGCTCCTTCAGGTGTCCATATTTCTGACAGTTATGACATCTTCTAGGATTAAGGATATATGTCTCAGCTTAAACTACTGTATAGCCTATTTTTATTTCTAAAGGGGGTTTTGGATTATTGAAGATTAAAATGTAGGTATTGGTTTCAATCATTTCATTTTGTTTTTTGATTGTTATCCTTTTAACGTCTATTACATTTTGTTTTTTAGTTCATTTTTAATTTCCATTATTGAGCATAATGATAGCTCTCCACTTCTTATCACCCCTTTAGAGGTGTTTAATCTCTCATGGGGGTAAGCTTTTATGTCTATGTTGTGGATTTTTTTTTTGCTTTAATATTATTTTAGCTTGTTTTTTTTCTGTCACTTCTATAAGGATGGTTCCATTTTTCAAGTTTTTTTTATGGTTTTGGGTGTTATTAGAGCTGAAATACTTTTTTCTATGATGAAAGGGGATGTTTTTGTTAACGGTAGTTTTTCTTTTGATTCTAGAATGATGAACCTTGATGAACAATGATGAACATCATTGTCTGAATCACATTCAATATGGGGTCTTTTTGCTTGGGTTTTTGTTTTAACAGAAGCCATAAAAGTGTTGGATGAGTTTCATTGAACATGCTCCCCACCCACCTCGGAGCCCCATATGGGGATGTGCCTAGGGGAAAACCCATTCGCCTAGCAACACCAGGGCTACATGTTCAGTATACTCATGCTGGTGATAGATGAATTAATCTTTTGTCCCGGGGTTTTCGTTCCCAAGATAACTACTTCCCCAGGGACAGAAAGGACTACGAGTCTTTCCACAGCTTGATTGACCCTACAGCCATCGTCCTCATTTAGATTTTTTAAAAAATCTAAGAGAGTACTGTCATGACCAGCCGATTGATTGGATCGGGCCTCTCTGACCGCCCGTCTAGCCCAGTAAGGGCCAAAGTGGTGTGTTGCAAGAGACTTGACCACTCGATATTCAGGCCAAGTACTGCTCAACCACTAGGATCCCATCCTTAAGCATCATGGGTCGCCACCCACGGCCAACAGGTACCTCGTTTGGAGGGGGGTTACCCCTCTGCAGAGGTGCAGTCAGCGTATTCTACAGCCCCAGCTGACAGGGCAGACAGAAAATTGAATACCTTAGAGATTGTGGGGGTGTCCTCGTGGTGTAATGGTTAAAGCGATGAACTGCGGAATCGTAGTACGCGAGTTCGTACTCCAATCGCGCTATTACGTTCACTTTCGGGCAAATACCCTTGGGAAAGGTATGAACCCCCTTATTCTCCCTCCAGCTATGGATAAATAGTAGGACGGACTAGGTTCTTCAGCCTTGGTGAGGCAACTAGTCTAGGAGAAGGAAAACTCTGAATTCAAACCTGTTAAACTCCGCTTAAAAATTGACCTTGTGTCATATCCTGCCCGAGCGGAGGGGTTGGTAAATAGTACCTTAGAGATGTGGAATATTTTTGAGGGTGTTTATTTGTATAATTTTCAGTCTTTTTTTAATTTTCCTTCCTACCCATATCAACAGAAAAAGGTGAGAATTGTAATGAAATGACTGTGATTAAACACCCGTGTCTTATAAAAATCAACTTGGATTGTATAAATTGAATTCCTCTCTCTAAAAAAATAAAAAATATACATCTATTTCCTTGCCCATGAGGTTATGATTACGTCGATGCGTATCTCCAATCCACTTAGGAAGCCATAGCCCTGGAGGTGACCATGTCCACTGTAAGAGTACGGATGTAACTACAAAACACATCGGGTTAATTGGCCATGCATTTACCCTGACTGGTTGATTTGGCATTGTGCAATGTGGATCTCTAGCTCAGTGGTAGAGTTATGGTTCTGCATTGTGCAATTGCTGGTTTGATTCCCAGTGGTGGGGGGTATCATGGTATACACAACTGATGAGACCTAATAAGATCAAAACAGCTGTCAGGTGGATCTGTATTGTGCTTGTAGAATTTTCTGATCATGGTAATTCAATTTATAAATGTATATTTAACTTGGATAGGTTTTAGGTTGGGTTCAAAATTTAGATCTATGGTTAAGGTTCCAGGGTGGAGGTAGGAATAGAAAGAATTATTAGAGACAGGTGTTAGGGATTGACTTTAGTGCTCAGTTAGGGTTTAGGTAATTAGCTTGAAGAGTTTGAGTAAGGGAAAATTAAAATTATTCTTATTAGGAATAAGTATGTTCAAGGCAGCATTGGAGTTGGGGAGATAATCAAAACAAGGTTAATGCATTGGGTTAGTGAGGGGGATTAGGGTTTAAGTTGAAGTATTCAAAAGTGTATTAGATTGAGAGATTTAGTCGTGAGTATCAATTAGGAACACGCAGAGTTAAAAAAAGGCGGCATAAGGGTGTAGTCAAAGATAGTTTGCTCGGATGTTTTTATTTCTGGTTGATTGGAACATGCATTTTGGATTGAGGGTAGAATAAAGGTGAAATATTCATAGAATGATGTGAGTTTGGAGAGTGGTTTAGAGTTAAAATTGTTTATGCCAGTGACAGAAGACCTCAATGAATACATAGAACTCTCTCTCTCATGTAAACTTTCTACTTATGCAATAATTTCCATTATATACAGATACACACAGCAATGCACACTCATCCTCAACATGGACTTCAGGAATATTTCATACTTTAAGAATTGTTTCATTTGGCAATCAACACACCCATTTGAAAGTCTAAACAGTTGTTTTCCAACCTTTTTGTGGCTTCTTCCTCCTACCTACCTATGCCTGAATGTATGCAACACTCATCAAAAGAGAATGGTATGTTTGATTGATATAAGAAAACAGATATTACACTTTGATTATAAACAAAATGCAACAAACGGGACCACAAGCTCAGATAAATGCTGTCAAACACCAAAACCTTTGACAATGTATGTACGAAAATAGTGAAAATTTCACTTAAACTCTAAATCTGTTGTCCTTTTAATTAATATCAACAGGTGATTTGAACCTTGATGGTGGTGGTATGCTACAGATTCTCATAATATTGGGTCATATTGCTGATAAAGCAATTCCCATTTCTTTGTCAACAGTTTTAAATTTTCTTTTGTCTTTGTCCTAATATTTGTAAAGTAGAGAAAGCAGATTTACCTAGTAAAGTTGAAAACTGAAGCAGAATTACAAAAGATTTTCTGGATTTTGTTGGATACTGCATTGAAGTTTAAATCCCTAAACAATCAAATTCCACTTCTAAATATCTTAAACTTAAACAGCGACCATTCCTCAGTTCAACAACTTTTGTTTCTCTCTAGGTTAATTCATGTACTACAGATCTTATGAATGGACATACTATTTCAAACAAAATTGGCAATTTACATGAGTTTTTAAGGGAGATAATTCATTCGGTATAACAAAGCTACTTTCCTTAAATCGTTAGGTGCTATGGAAACTTTTTTTTTTCCTGTTTTACCTGAAATGATGAAAATTCTGATTGGTTTCTCATTGATTGTGGTAAAAAAAATAAATACAAAAACATATCTATGCTAAAATTAATAATTTGAGGATAGTACTGTTCATAAATGAATCCCCAATGATTTACTTACTCCATCTTGTTATAAGGAATTTCCATGAATTAAATTGAGTATCAATCAGAAAAGAATGGTTTTTAAAAATATTGCGATTAGATTTTCATTATAAAAACCAATTGAAATTTTAGAACCACCCACCCTCAAAAAACCTGATTAATGTATTTGAATAGCAAAAGTCACTGTCCACACAATTTATAGAATAAAATACATTTCTACTATATAGAAATTATTTACAATGATTTTTTTTTATCATTAAATCTATATCGATGCATACCTATTTTCATTATCCACTTTATCTTCGTAATAAAAATCATTGTAAAAGGATTATTGTAATAAAATCATTTCTTTTTTTTATAGCAAAAAATAGTTCCCAATGCATTTTTGTAGTAAAAATCGTTGTACAATTCAATAAAAATGCATGTGAAATAATTTCTCTGGCAACGGATTTTTATCGTAAAAATCAATTGCCATGTACTTTTACAATGAACTTTAAAAAAATTTTTTTTCCTTTTTTGATTTTTTACTTTCAAGATATTGGACGTATTTCTAATGTTGCCCTCAAGCAAAACCTACTTATTTTCAAGGAAGGTAATTCATTGGGTGTCATAGAGTTACTTCCCTTGAATTAAAAAAATAATGTATACATTCGAAAAATTCATAGCCAAAATAATTTTTACATCACTGATAAAAATTCTGATTGTTTACTCAGTATTTAATTTGCTATGCTTTTTGGCACCCAATGAGACTCGAATTCCCTTGTGAAGTTTTGCTAGTCTAGTTAGCTAACCATTACACTACCAGAGGCACCCTTCTTTGCTCAATGTTTGTGGGTTTGTTTTTGTTTTTTAAATAAGAATATTTTTCTTTAAATTATCCTGCTAGACACATTGCGTAACAGATATAGGTATTTAGTTTAAGAACTTCTTAGTGAAATTATCTAGAGGCTAAATCTTGACTACAGGTTTGTCCATTCGGCTGGGGCTGTAGAATACACTGACTGCACCTCTGGAGACGTAAGGCCCCCACCTCCCAACGAGTGTCCTGGATATGATACTAAATAATTTGATGGTGAGGTTCCAGTGATGCTGTGTCTGGCTGTGCTGTGGATTTTCAGGCACCAAATGTAACAATACAGTTTGTACCATCTGGGCACTTATCTTAGGCACAGCACCAACTATAGTACTATGGTTTAGCCCTGCACCACTTATAACATCATCACTTAGTCCAGTACCAAATATGATACTATGTTCTGGGGTCAGTTACCATTTGTAATGCTATTGTTTCGGTACAGTACTAAATCTAACAATATCTTGGCATAGCATCACTGTAACAATATTGTGGTCACGACTATTAACGCCGATACCAGTACCAAATGTAATATCATTGTGCATGACAATACTTGTTGTACTCAATGTAATAATAACACTGGTTTACAAAAATAAATTTTTGGTCTGAGGCAAGAATGGGGATAGGTGTTTTTTGTTAATTTGGGTGTGCTGAATTCAAATTTATAAATAGTTTTGCTCTATCACCTCTAGTTCTCTGGCTTTTAAATAGTCTCATTTTAGTATAAACAGAATATATGTGCATATTTCAAGAGCTGCAGCAGCTTTTAACAGATAAAACAGGATAGATAAAGAACACTGATTGAATCAATATACTTGGATGACACAATTACACTATTCATAGTACCAGACAGTCAAAAGTGTGTTTTCTTAGAAGATCTGGTGTATTTTGCCTCCGGGATGTCATGCAAGAGCATCCAGCAGAAGTCTCCCATCATGCCGGGGTTCCATTTGCCTTGATAGTTGCTCTCCATCTTCGTAATGTCTTGGTGGAATCTTTCTCCATGCTCATCACTCACTGCTCCAAGGTTTGGCGGGAAGAAGTTGAGGTGGGAATGGAGAAAATGAATCTTGAGTGACATTCGGCACCCCATATCCTCGTAAGACTTTAGCAACTTCTCAATATAGGCTTGGTAATCTGGTATGCATGTGTTACCAAGGAAGCCACTACTGACTGACTTGAATGCTTCCCATGCTCTCAGTTCCTTTAAGTTAAGAAGCTCCTCAAAATCAGTATCCTTCAGCACTTCTCAGATCTAAGGTCCGACAAAGATGCCCTCTTTGAGCTTAGCAGCACTAAGACCTTGAAACACAGTAGGCAAGTGTTGCAAGGCAGCACCATTTTTGTGCAATGCCTTCATGAAATTCTTCATCAAACCAAGCTTGATGTGAAGAGGAGGAAGAAGCACCTTATTCATGTCCACCAGAGGATTCTCCTTGAGGCTGTGTTTGCCAGGAACAAAAGTGTTTCTAGACCCCCAGTCTTTCTGCTTGTAATGCTGGGATACAGCTCGACTATCCCAGAGACAGAGAAAACAACAGTACTTTGTGAAGCCCGCTTGCATACCCATAAGAAGACCAATGACCTTATTTGTTCCGATTCCTGAAACTGGTGATCCTTACATCTTCCTGGACTAGGTTCCACTGTTTTAGCCGAGAAGAGCTCTGACTGCTGTTTTGACAGATACAAATCACGAGCAAGATCATTCACGTCTTCTTGCGTGATCCAGTGTGGCTCATTGCCACTTGTTCCTGAATATGTAGACTCAATATCTTCCAAAAGATATTGACTCAGCAGAATCCTCCCTAGAAGGCATTTCTTCAACTGATGAGTAAAGAAGATCCTTATTTACTGGAGGTGTGGGTACAGGAAGATCATCTGAATGGGGAACAGGTCTCATAGCAGATCGAAGGTTGGGATATTTGATCTTTTTCCTAGAAGATGCATTGAAACCAGTTATATTAGTTAAAGAAAAATAACAATCATCTGTTCAGACTGCATACAGTAGCACAAAAGAGAGAGAGAACATCTGTTAGGGTCTATGAACAGAAACACAAAGAGCCCCCACCCAACTGAACTCTCTGAACCAACTGACAACTTCAAAATTTACCAATATATCTAAATTCAAGGTATCTGTGAAGGTAACGTACCTGGGCATTCGAAGCGCGCACGAACGTGTCTGGCTTGTTGAGCAGAAACCGATATGGCTGCCTCGAGCATATTTGACGAGGGGAGATCTCGAACCAGTGAGAGATAATTTTCACTTATGCAAATTCTTACGAGATCTCACGAACATACAAATATGCACGGTAACGGCTGAACGGGTCGATTTTGTTTTAGAGTGCGTTGCCCGACGAACGTGTTACAACTCAAAGAAGGAATGAAGGAAGGAAGGAAGGTGAGAACTGGAAGGAGAGAGAGAAAGACGGCAGGAAGGAGAACGAGGGAGAAAGTGAGAGAGAAGGAACACCTAACGAGAGAGAGGGAGAGAGCGCTCGACTCAATACGCCCTGAAACTAACAACAGTGTCCTCTCTTGAATTAATACAAGAATCAGTTTCTTGTCGCCTTTCACGCCCACTCTTGACAACAGCATCTGTAGTGTTATGTCATCTTGCTAAGTTATTGCATCACTCACACATGTCCAAATTCACAGTTTTCATTTACGCAATCAAACTTGTGACAAGACATGAATCTATTTTGTTTACATTTGAGTCTTCCTGTGTTGGTCGTTGGTGTACTGGCTTGAACTTTCAAATTTGACTTAAATTTCCACCCAAAGATTTCAGCCCACTTAACAGCTAACTGAAAACAGTTGGCTTTATCAGTACATCCACAGATGAAGAACAAAATCATGAAAGATGCTCTGACTAGGATATTTACTACTGTTAAAATACAACCGAAGATATATGATGAAGTTGAGATAAAAGAAAAAGTTATAACAAGTGAATTATTGAAAAATTAGGAGGGCCAAATTTACCATTTGATATCTTCAACAAACTCCCTTTACTGGAAAATAGAAATATTTATGAAGTGATGAAAAAGTATCTCACAAGTTCAGAGGAAATGCAAAAAGCATATTTGGCAGTGAAGTTATCAGAAAGTATTCGAAGAGCACTAAGAAGACAAATAAAACTTTAAACAAAATGTAATTGTGTCCTGAGGAAATGGTGAATGGAAAAGCCAAAGTTCGATTATAGGAAAAGATAATGTAGTTGTGACACATATAAAAGCACTCATGTTCGTATACATGACAATAACTTATTCAGAGCTTTAGAGTCAGTCATAAGTCAGAAAGAAAAGCACAGTGTACACCAGATTCTCCCAAGTAATGTGAGACTTAAAAAATATTTGCAATAATCACGGAGTAATTCACTCAAGATTTCACCAACAACTCCCACGAGATTTCAGTAAGATGAGGTTTCATAAATTTACACAAGCTAACACAACCTAAGATGAATAAGAATTTATTTCTAACAAAGAAACAAACCGACCAAGTCTGGCACTTAATTTTGGCCAGAGTGGAAAAGGGAGAAGTAATCCCAGATGATACGACCCCAAAAAGCTACCTCATACTACTTGCCAAAAACTCCTATTGGACCCTCAATACAAAATTGGGGAACAGACTGTTAAGGCAGGATACAATAGCAGAAAGGTTTTGTCACTCACTTCTTGAATAGCCAATAAGTATTCTAACAGGCAAGAAGCTTCCCAAGAAATGAAACTAAAATCAAACGAAAGTCAACTACCAAAATTCTACAAAGTTAAACAACTGAAAGTTAAACTGCTGAAAAGATAACTTTACAGAAAACTCAATTGAAATTAAATTAAAATTAAAAATTTTTAAAATCAAAATTAAATTAAAGATAAAATTCCACTCATGAACTCAGTTAAAAAAACAACCGTTCAGAAGAGTCAAAATTAAATAAAAACTGTAACATTTTGACAAAACTAAAAAGAAATAAATACTCAAATTCAAAGAACTTAGTTTCCCAGACACTCTCTCAGATAAGTTTCCATCTTTTCTACCTCTTTTTTTTCTTGTTTCTTTTGTATAAAATTCCTTTTTAAAAACTTTATTGTCTGTGTTATCTTTTTGGGTCAGTATCTAAACTAGAAAGCTACGGAACTTACCATTTAAGATTACACACTAAAGCCCCCTAAAAACATACCAAGTTAAATACTAAATTTGGCGTTAGTGTCATTCTCTTCCTAGTGAATTTCGTACTTTAAATTTCTTTTAGATTGCAAATTTTTGTTTTTAAAATTCCAGTATATTGCAAATTTTACTCTAAATTCTTTTAGATGGGATATCACAAAATAAATCAAGATTTCAATATATGACTCTAGATTTTACCAACAAACACGAGATTTCACCAAGTAATGCAAGATTTAATAAATTACCATGAGAATTCACCTCATCAGGTGAGACTTTAACTCTTCACGTGAGATCTCAGCAAATACCATATTTCACCCCTTCACCTGAGATTTCACCACATCCATTTATGTATAATTTGATCAACAAATGTGGATTTCCCTTCTTTAGGCAAGATTACATCATGTAATTTGAGATTTGATGAAGTTGTCGTGCTCTGTTCAAAAACATAAAAAAAAACCCCAGACTGCTCTAATCCATAAAAAACGCTACACCCAGCTACATCTGGAAATGATGAAATCACTTGTAGCCTTGACCGGTTGCCCTTTTTACAACAACAACAGCCAGTTTTGTGAAAGTCACTCGATCAAAATAAAGTGGATTATCTTCAGAAGCCTATTACTGGTTAACAAAGGACTATATTTCCACTTATATTTTTTTATGGATGAACTCTTTGTCCATGCAGCCCTGGCAGAGTGATATGACTTTTGTTCTATTTATAGCCAAGCCTTTCAGCAGTCCTTGGGCTCGCCAGTGAGCATTATGCTACTTGACAGGGACACATATCAGTTGGATGTGTTGGCGAGTCATGTTCTGACCAGGTGTGTCCTTGCTCAGGTGGCAGTCGGTAATGACTGGCATCCTCGAGCCCCTGGGGGCCATCCCCCAGGCATTAACTCTCTTCAGGGGGTTGGTTTTATCGCCTGGTGCCCCTTTTTAGGAGAATGCTGATGGGGCCCAAGGAATTTTTTGGGCCATCCGGCCGTATTTTAGTTGGTTTTCCGTCCTGCACCTTGACCCACCCAAAAAACGGCCTTGTGCCACACTTGTATGCTTGGTGGGGGCATATAACAAATACATTAAAATGAGTCATAGAATGAGAGCAATCAGAGATAATACATCACTAAATGTGATTAAGAGAAATAGGAAAAAATTAGCCGGAAGAATAAAGAAATTCAAAAAGGATAAACAAACAAACATATATGAATAATTCAAAGTTAGGTTCATTAGCAATATAAAATGAATCACACAGTGAAATTTAATCCTAAATGTTGTGACATTATGAAACCTTTGTATAGATTTTGGTGGAGTTCCAACACTTATAGTATATGTCAATCTAAGCTCAGATTATAACTGGAATATTTCTCAATGATCAGTGTTTAATCCAATACAAAAATCCAAGTTACACTCTAGTAAATTGGAAGCTTGCCATGGCATAATCTTCATTTTCCTTGTTAGCCTTGTGCACTTGATAACATAGAAATTCACACTTGATGACCGAGAAACGTTTTCTTTTCTCATTGTAGCAAAGCTCCATGATACTTCCATAGAGAAAGCAACCATGGTATATTTATCACTTTAATATTAGAAATTTAGATAATTCAAACATCCAAATTATCCTCCAATCGTAATTTGAAGTCATCTTGCTTAATTCCCTGAATTAGAGCACCATACATCTTACTATGATAAAAAATCATTATGATGTACTGTTTTTGCTGGGACAGGATCAAATAAGTTACTAGTATATGTTTGTTTTCGTGTCCATGTTTGAATTCTACATAAAATTGACTTCCATCCATAATAAACAAGTTTATGAGTCATCTGCTGTATTGTTATCAATTTTGCCCCATTTACAAATTGCCCCATTTTAAATCAATATAACCACCTAAAAAGGGAACTCAGTTTTTATCACAAAAATTTACTGATTACAGATAAGCTGAATAATTCACAAAACCACATTCACTTTTTTAAAAATTCTAATTCGTATTTATCTTAATTTTTTTGCATTTTGTTATTCATTCAATTATTTCAACAACATTAAAAATACACATTATTACTTTATGTCACATTGTTAATAATACTTTATATTTCTGCAATTATACGTATATTCAGTGAGATTTACAGGAGTATAGCTTTATCATAACCAGTTAAACATTTTTTTACAAGAAACAGTAAATAAAGATGTTTATAATATCCAAGTATCATTTTTATATATATATATATATATATATATATATATATATATCTGTATAAACTTTCATATCATAAAGGTCTTCATTTATTGATTCTACTAAAAAATTCTTTAACTGTTTATGATACTTATAGTTGTTGTCCATCGGATCCGATGATGACATTTGCATTCTACGACTCATGAACACGGAGGTGACTCTGCAGCCCCAGCCCAGAGGCTTAGGGTCTTGAACAGTGGGGGCACTGGAAGTGAGTTGTTGTGATCACTGGCCAGGCTGCTCTGTGGTATTTCTCTCTGGCAGCAGTGAGTTTCTGGCATTAAGCCTCTTCAAATTTGGCAGCAGCTCTGTGAACCGAGCCTCGCCATTTTGGTCTATCCATGGCATATCTCTCCAGGTCTCTCGAATTGATGTGGCACCACTGGAGATTGGCTTTGACCGTGTCTTTATACCTCAGTTTTGGTCTACCTTGGTTTCTTTTGCCGGCCTGGAGTGCCCTGTACATCAGGCGTCTCGGCATCCAACACTCCTCCATTCGAATCACGTGTCCAACCCATCGAAGTTCAGCCTTGATGATGGTGGCCTCTAATGCTGGTTGACTTAGCTTGATCGAGGACCTTCAGATTGGTGATGTGGTCCTGCCACCTGATTCCCAGGATGGAGTGGAGAGCTCGCATGTGGAAGAGCTCCAGTTTCTTGATGTGCCTGCGATACAGTCTCCACATCTCACAACCATAGAGAAGGGAGGGAAAAACCACGGCATTGTAGACCTTCAGTTTCATAGATAGGAGGATATTGTGTTCGCTGAGCACTTGATTGCGGAGACTGTCCAGCATTTGACTTGCCTTGCTGATTATATTGTCAATTTCTCTGTCCAAGGAGCCATCACAGGATATGGTGCTCCCCAGATATTTGAAATGTTTGACGTTGGCAAGTGGTTTGTCGTCAATGGTGATGGTGGCGGAGGGGGTGTGAGTATGATGCAGGTTGGTGGAGCACCTACATCTTTCCAAGACTGATTGTCATGCCGAAGAGCTTGGATGCCTCGGAGAAGCGGTCTAGCATCCGCTGCAGGTCTTGTTCTGTGTGGGCCATTAGTGCACTATCATCAACAAAGAGAACCTCTTGGAGGAGAGTTTGCAGGCTCTTCGTCTTTGCTGTGAGTCGACGCAGGTCGAAGAGGGAGCCGTCCAAGCGGTAACGAATGTAGACCCCTTCTCCTGATCTTGGACAGCATGGGACAGCATACAGGTGAAAAAGATGTTGAAGAGGACCGGGGCTAGTACGTAACCCTGCTTCACGCCATTGCTGATCACAAAAGCATCCATCACATTGCCATTAGAGAAGACCTGGCCAGTCATGCCATCATGGAAGAGCCTGATCATCGACACCAACTTTGGAGGACACCCAATGCATTCAAGGACAGTTTAAAGAGCCTCCCTGTTGACAGTGTTAAAAGCTTTAGTTAGGTCAATGAATCCTGAGTAGATCAGGGTGTCACAGAAGTCGTCTGGCATCATCTTCTCCTCCCAGTGAGCAGGACATCATGGAAGGCTCCAAGGGCGTCAGGGCCTGCTGCCTTGTAGATCTCAGCAGGGATGCAATCCTTTCCCGATGCTCTGCCGGAGATTGTCTGGTGGATCGCCTTCTTGATCTCCTTGATGGTAGGGGGTTTTGTGAGTGAAACTCAAAAGGGTTGTTGGGTGATCTGATTCAGGGTGTCTAAGCCAACTGACAAGGGCCGATTCAGCAGAGTGCTGAAGTGCTCCCACCAGCACTTGCTGAGACCCTCCTTGTCCTTGAGCGTCTTCCCATCTGACGACAGTAGTGGGACGCTGCCCAAGGCTGAAGGGCCAAAAACAGTTTTCAGTGAGCTGAAAAATTCTTGGCATTGTGAGTATCAGCATAGTGTTGGACTTCAGCTACTTTGTCCCGCCACCACTGGTCCTGCATTGCCGGACGATCAGTCTGGACTTTAGCCTGGAGGGCCTTAAACTTCTCATGCTTGGAGACAGAGGATGAGTCATTTAGCCACTCTATGTAAGACTTGACCTTGGCATGTATGGCTTCTTTGATCTTTTCATCATTCTCATCAAACCAGTCTTCATGGGTTCTGGTCTTCACTCCAAGGATTTCCTTTGCAGTCTCACTGACTGTTTCTTTGAAAGAGGTTCATTTCTCAGTGCTGCCTTCAGCAGTCACATAATCTTGGAGCTTCTCATCTAGCACTTGCTGGAATCATACCCGGTAGAATGGGTCCTTCAGCCTGGTGACATTGTAGGTGGCCCTGACAGTTTTGGGTAAGTTTCCGTGGGGCAGTGCAATATGCAGCGTCAATACAGATCTGACCAGTCTGTGGTCAGTCCAGAACTCAGCGCCTCTCATGGCATGGGTCACACAGACATACCTGATGTCTCGTTGGTGGATGATGATGAAGTCTATCAAGTACCCGAGTTTCGACCTCAGGAGCATCCTGGTAGTCCTGTACTTGTCTGCCATCCTGAACAAGGTGTTGGTGATGCAGAGGCTGTGCTCTGCACACTTGCTGAGAAGGAGCAAGCCATTGTCATTCATCTTGCCTACTCCGTGTCAGCCCAGAACGCCTTCCCAGCTGTGTAGTCCCTTCCCACCCTCGCATTAAAGTCTCCAATGATGACAAGTTTGTCGCTAGGTGGGGTTGACCTGATGACTTGATCAAACTGTTCATAAAATTGTTCCTTGGCATCATCCAGGCTTGTAAGTGTAGGGGCGTAAGCACTGATAATTGTGAGGTATCTGATCCTGCTAAGAGGGATGCACAGTTTCATGAGGTGCTCGTTGATTCCAACTGGTAGCACAGGCATGCTCCTCAGCAAAGATGTTCTGATGGCAAATCCAACACCGTGAATTTGGTCTTCTGCTTGCAGCTTTCCTTTCCAGAAGAAAGTGTAGCCACCTCCCTCTTCTCTCAGGGAACCCTCGTTTGCAATCCGGGTCTCGCTGAGTGTGGCTATATCTACCCAGTAACACTGGAGTTTCCTTGTGACAAGCACTGTTCCTCTTTCAGGTCTTGAAGTAGTAGGTCTATTCAGTAAGGTTCGGACATTCCATGCTCCGAGGATAATCCTTTTGTGTTTTCCTTTATGCATTGTTGTTCGACCACTATGAGGATGAGTCCATCAACCGCAGTAAGAGACAGATAGGTAATCAGTGATGAGTTGCAAAACTAACGAGTGCATGAAAGTTTTATAGTGAGAAGACCAGTGCACTGGGGCAATCCCACTCTCTTGGCCTGGGAAGTCTTGATCCAGTGGCACGAAGAACCATTACGACAGGAGACTGCTAAGCAGCAGTGGATGACCAGGACTTCTTTGGGTGCCACGTCCTAGACGTTCCCATGACACTTGCTGCCACCGCCTTCACAACTGTTAGTTCTTCAGGTAAACTCTTCTGCTTGTTCCACCGGGAATCAGGCTTTGCATGCAGTAGGCTGACACCGCCAAATTCAAACTCACCAAGGGTTTGAGACCCATCGGTTACCCTCACCTGGCTTAACAAGCTCGCCAAAGCCAGTACCCAGGGTGTGGCCGCTGTTGCATGAGACAGCTATGGGAAGCCATAGGTGAGAGCTGAGTGCCAGCTGATAATATTATTTATAATATAAACTTCTCTATAATAGATGAATGAAAGTTTTAGATGCATTTCTAAAAAAACTGTTCTTGTAAAAATGTTTCTTTCTGACCTAAATGGAAAATTTTTGACAGGGTTCTACAGCAGGTTTCAACATTGAATTTGGATTTTGATGGTCAAAGTTAGTCCAATGAATTTTGTATTTATATGTTTCAATAATATATTTTTTGTTGTGCTTTTTCCTTTTCAGTATCAGTTAGTTTTAATTAAATTTAATTTCCAGAAATTCACTGAAGATGAATATAATAAAATCATAAGCTTTCTTATATGTTGTATTTGGAGATTTGTCTTTGATTTTGTATTTTTATTGAACACCTATTAGAAATCTGATCTACCTTAATTCACAAGTGGTTCTTTAAGTGATTTCCTAATCTTGGCTGTTTTCTTATCAAAATTCATTACACTGGAAAAAAATAAAATTATTCAATGAGTTTCAAATCAGTCACATAACCATTTTTAAACCCATTTATTCTATTCAGGTCACAAAAATATTTCTGCACACACTTCAAACAATCAGAAGTTTTGTCAATTCCTTTTGAATTTTATCTACTTAACACATCACTCCATAAATTCCGGCCTGACATATTGATGGTGCTACTAATAAAAAATCCCAGATTTTTATAAAGTGCTAACCTTCAAATGGTATGTCTCAAAATTTGTGCCCAATTGGATGATTAGTTTACATATTTCAGTTATTTAAGTGAAGCTACTGTTACAAATTTTCAAAAAATAGGAAAATCATAATTTTGTGTGTTGATTAGCTTTGCTTTCTGATAGGAAGAATACTGTTCAAGCAAAGCAATGGCTTGATAAGTGTTATTTGTGCTCTGCTTTGTCAGAAACAACTGTTAAGAGGTGGTATGCTAACTTTAAACCCAGTCATACAGACACAAATGATGCTGAATGCTCAGGTTGCCCAAAATCAACAGTTGTCCCTGAAAACACCAAATAACTCCACAAACTCGTTTTGGCCGATTATAAATTGAAGTTGTGTAAGATAACGGAGGAGTTGAAGATATCAGAAGGCAGTGTATTCACCATTTTGCATGAACATTTGTCAATGAGAAAGCTGTGTTCACAATCGATCAAAAACAACGCATCAACGATTCAGAACATTGTTTGCAACTGTTTCAACACAACAAAAAATAAGTTTTTGTTTAACATATGACAATGGATAAAACATAGATCCACCACTTCACTTCAGAGTCAAATCGGCAGTCAGCTGAGTGGGTAGCAGCATGTGGTAGGGACAATACTAAAAGTATTAATAAAGATAGATATGCCATAAAATTAGAAAATGGCAAATGAAAAAAAGTGCATCTTTGAAAAGACCCAGGAGGTTGATTGGCCATGAGGACTTTGGTATATAAAAAAAATTATATCACGTGAACTTAACAGTTAACTTAAAGTTGGAAATATAATCCATATTGATTACAGAAAAAAAACCCTAACTTCTAGAAATAAACGATATTCTTAATAATAGATGTATATATGAACTGTTTATATCAGAATGTAGAATGCAAAAAAATCACAACATGAAATTGTACTTTGGGCAATGTCAGAAAGTGACACGCATGCTAGAGGATCGATGAGTCAATTATGTGTGGCATCATGTGATTATCAAGAGTTGAAGATATTCTCAATAAATAAGCCTCACCTTAAGCCGATGTGTGAGTTTTTGTAGTGACAGCTGAGGCAATTAATCCCAGTCCATACTGTGATTGTTGATGTGTAAGATACGACCAAGCCCCGGTGTGAGGAAATCATCTCTGGATGGATGTGACTTCCTCCATCGAGAAAACCTGTCTGAAAATGAATCAGGCATTCTGCAGGTGCATGCGCCGTTGAAAAGCCTGATAAATGAAAATCACTAAACAAGCTGCTAAACCAAAAGTTAAGAGAAAAACCATCTCTCTCTAATAACCAACACTCGAGGCACTGTTATATAAGAGACATTTCAATTTATTTACTTTTTCTTTATGAAGTGTGTTTATTTCATGTATTTCATGGGCCGTATTTATTTATGTATTTCATGGGCCATGTGTTTATTTCATGTTTATTTCAAGGGCCATTAAATAAGTTTCCAGACTTTTTTTAACAAGCATTTAAAATTGTCGTAGACTCTTGAAAATTCACTATGTTATTGCTATACATCTTATGAGATGACTGACCCTTTTTTTATGATTTCTGGTTCAAATGAACAGCTACAGCAGCAATTGGAATACACCCTACTAAAGCCTGATTGTCACAGCTGGTGAATTTCAAAAATGCAATTTGGACGTGAGGACACTTTAGAAGAACGATATGCAATAAAATTCTGTTTTAAACTTGGAAAAAATGCCACAAAAACGTATAGAATGCTTCAGACTGCTTTGGGACTATCTTGCATGAATCGAGCATCAGTTTTAGAGTGGCATAAGAGATTCAAGGAAGGCAGGGAGTCTGTGAGAGATGATGAGAAGTGTGGGAGGAGTAAGGAAGTCAGAACACCGGAGTTGATTGGCCAAATAAAGAATTTCATGGATAAGGACCGTTATGTGTCTATAGAGACAATAAGTGCACAGTTTGATATCAGTGTGGGGACTGTACACACAATTATTTGCGAGGAACTGAAGATGCAGAAAATTTGTGCAAAGTTTGTCCCAGGGGTGCTCAGAGAAGATCAAAAAGAAAGATGTTATCATGACTGCAGGGAGATGGTCAAGCTGATCAATTCAGATCCTGCAGTTCTTGATGCTCTGGTGACCTGCGATGAAATCTGGATCTACTGCTATGACCCAGAGTTCCCAGTGGAAGTATGCTGGCTCTCCCAGACCCAAGAAGGCCAGACAGAGCAAATCCACCCAGAAACTGTTGATGATCTCTTTTTTTGATCTGGTTCGACAACGCAATCTCATCGCTTTTCGACATTCAAAGAGCTGCTCTGAAAAGGTTTCAAAAACAACCCACTACTCCCAATCTGATAGAGTATAAGCTGAATAGGGCTAAAGCTCACAGGGTGATGAAGGCAGGGAAAAAAGAATGCTGGCAAAAATATGTCAACAGACTGAATTTTTCCTCCAAACCAAAAGCAATTTGGGAGATGATCCGGAAAATTGCCGGTAAACATCAAGCAACATCAATTAAACACCTCTCCAAAAATAACTTCATCATAACTGATAAAAAGAATATTGCAGATTTGCTAGCCGAAACTTTTTCCCAACATTCATCAAGTCAAAACTGCAAGCCGAAATTTATTACGGTCAAACAAAATGCAGAAAAGTACAAATTAAATTTCAAATCAAAAAACCAGGAACAATACAATAACCTGTTTTCATTAAAAGAATTAAAAGACTCAATAAAATGATCTCAGAATACCACTGTAGGACAGGATGAAGTCCATTATGAGTTCTTGAGACAATTACCTTCAAAATCATTAAAATTACTTTTAAGAATATATAACAAATTATGGACAGAAGGTAAATTTCTGGATATATGGAGACAAACCTCAGTAATAGCAATTCCAAAACAAGGGAAAGACAATTCGGACCCACAAAATTATAGACCAATTTCATTTACCAGTTGTTTGTGCAAAATAATGGAGAAGATAAATGATAGATTGGTTTGGTATTTGGAATCCAATGGTCTTATTTCTAATCTACAATGCGGATTCCGTAGTAAAAGATGTACAACAGACCACTTGGTTTACTTGGAAACAGTTATAAGGGAGGCATTCATTAGGAACAAGCATCTTGCTGCTATTTTCTTTAATTTGGAGAAGGCCTATGATACTACGTGGAAATATGGAATAATGAGAGATCTGCATGATCTCGGACTGAAAGATAGACTCCCACATTTTATCAGTGGGTTCTTATCAGACCATAAATCTAAAGTCCGCATTGGATCTACTCTCTCAAATATGAAAAATCAGGAAGAAGGAGTCCTTCAAGCTAGTGTACTATCTGTGACTCTGTTTAGCATTAAAATAAACATCACAAGATGCTTAACTCCCGGAGTTGACAGATCTTTATACGTGGACGACCTCTTTATATTACAGGTCAAAATATATACACACCATTGAGTGTAAATTCCAACAATGCTTAGACAAGTTAAATAAATGGGTAACAGAAAATGGCTTTAGGTTTTCTCAAGCAAAAACTAAATGTGTGCACTTCTGTCATAAGAGAAAACTTCATAATGATCCATGTCTGAAACTTGAAAGGACAGAAATCCCTGTTGTAAATGAACATAAATTTCTGGGCTTAGTATTTGATAAAAAACTGACTACTTAAGGTCTAGTTGCAATAAAAGATTACAATTGTTACGTGTGATAGCCCACACAGAGTGGGGAGCAGATCGAGGAACTCTACTGAAATTATATAGGTCACTGATTAGATCAAATCTGGATTACAGTAGTTTTATATACCAGAACAGCTAGAAAGACCTAATTAAAAATACTTAATCCGATCTGCCATGGACGCCTGAGGTTGGTGCTTGGATCCTTCCGAACATCTCCTGTCGAAAGTCTAAATGCAGAAGCTAATGAGGCACCTGCAAATATAAGGAGTAATAAATTAGCTATCTAATATTATGCCAAACTGAAATCGTGCCCTAGTAATCCTGCGTATAATGCTACATTCCATCCGAGATATGGGGAGTTATTCGAAAAAAGAGAAAAACTATAAAACCTTTTGGCCTTCAGATGAAATCATTGCTACAACAATCTAAAATATCCATTAAAAATATACATCAAGACATCTTTCCTAAAACACCACCTTGGATTCTTGAAAAACCTGAAGTGATCCTTAAGTTGAATGAACTCCCCAAAGCAAAAATGCATCCCTGCACTTATATTGAAAAATTTCATCATATTGTATAATACTACCCTGAACATTTACACTTCTTCACAGATGGCTCGAAGGACCACAGTAGAACAGCATGTGCAGCTGTGCTAAATAAAATAAATCACAAAAAGGTTCTTCAAATGGAAAGCTCCTTCTTCACTGCAGAAGTATGCTATTGACCTTGCTCTCAACATCATTTCTAGGGACAAACATTACCAATTTATCATATTCTCTGACTCGCTCTCTGTATTAACATCACTGGAAAATAAAAAGCTGGAGAACCCATTAATTGTTAAACTGCTCAGTAGACTAGACTCAATGTCTAGTCATAAAAAAATAATTTTGTGTTGAATTCCAAGCCACTTCGGAATGAGAGGAAATGAAAGAGCAGACTCGGCAGCCAAATCGGCCTTAGATCTAAGCCCTGAAGTTCTTTCATTCCAAATACCAATTTGAAAACGACAATCAGTAAATTCCTTCACACAAACTGGCAACAACGATGGGACATGAACATCCATAATAAACTCTTCCAAATTCAGCCCATCTTGGGAGAATGGAGACCAGCTTTTAGAACATCGAGAAGAGAACAAGCCGTTATATCCCAATTACACATTGGTCATACAAGGTTTACTCATGCTTTCTTATTGAAACAGGAACCACAACCACAGTGTTTGACCTGTCAGACAACTCGCACGGTTAAACACATTCTTATAGATTGCAGAGCTTTGGCTGTTATCAGAAAGCAATTTTTCAAAGTGCCTAGTTAAACCGAATTGTTTGAAAACGTCAAAATAGATGACGTTCTGTTCTTCTTGAGAGAGACAAGGTTGTACGAAAAAATATGATGAATTAAAATTGATTAATCATGAGCAAACAAATGAAATCCTGCTTATAGAAAATTTTACCTACTAAGTATTCGTTCACAAATCTTTGGTTGAATGTATATACATATAGATAGAAGTTGGCATTAAATAACCTACAAAGGTTGATACATCATAAAAACCAACCAACCAATCAAAAACTACAATACTTGAAACCACTTAACTTTCAGCAAACATATAAGCTCAATCATTTTTTTGAATTGTTAATCTTTTACATATGATATGTATCTATTTAAATGTGTGCTAACAAATGACTGATGTTACATTCTTATATCATAGCAACTCTTGTAATAATTTAACTGTGTGTAAACAAATGAGGAAAAGTAAATAGAATGATTTATACTGCCTGCATATTTATGCTAAACTGAATTATTTCAAATAGAACTGTTTTTTGACATTGAAACTGTATTTACACTAAACTGAATTATCTAACATAGAACTGTTTTGACATGTGACTGTGTATAAATGGGATCTGTACTTATACTAAACTGAATTAGCTGAATTGGATCTGCTTGATTGAACTGAGTGGCTCGAGGTAGAGATGTTTTCCACAATTGGACTGTACTTAAATTGGAACTGCGTGCCTATGCTCGACTGAATTATTTGAAATTCAACTGTTTTAGGCATTGAAGCTGTTCTTACGCTGGGCTGAATTTCTATATATAACTGCTTGAATAAACGGAATAGTTTGAAAGGGAAACAAACTGTGTACTCATGCTAAAGTGAATTGTTTTTAATAGAACCGATTATTTACATGAAAATGGATTTCTCGTTAAATAACCTACAAAGTTTGATATGCCATAAAACCAAACCAAACCAAACCTTTTTTTGACAGCACTGGCATGATCTACATGCACTGGGTTCCCCCTGGACAGACAGTCAACAAGGAATACTATGTTGAGGTTTTAAGGGAGTTCAGGAAGAGATTCCTAGGGAAGAGGCCAGCACTCTTTAAATCGGGCCAGTGGCATTTCCAACAGGACAATGCACTAGTCCACAACTCCATCTTTGTCACGGACTATTTGACCAAAATGAGAATCAAGACAGTTGTTCACTCTCCCTATAATCCAGACCTTGCTCCCTGTGACTTTTGCTTAATCCCTAAGCTCAGAGGTTGTCGTTATGAGACAATTGAGGAGATGAAAGAGGCTGTGACGAAGGTCATTGACACGCTCACACAAGAGGACTTCCACGAGGCCTTCTAGAAGTTGTTGGAATGGTACAAAAAGTGCAATGCAACCGGCAGAGATCACTTCAAAGGGGACTAGAGTTTCATGTATGTACTATCAATAAAAGTGCCCACACGAAAAAAGTCTGGAAACTAATTGAAGGCACCTCGTAGCTTGGTTATTTTTTTTTTCTGATGCTAACACGATTCCAGCCTGACGGTCCTGCAGGTTGACCGGCAAATGATCTTTGAACCCCATAACTGCTCAATAGGATCAATCACAACATGGGCTGTTAAGAGGATTCCCAGAGATTTAGGTCTAACCTGTAACACTGGAATCACAGCCGAAATTGTGAAGGACAGTGGTTGAGTGGGGTTGGGTTACGGCATTACATCAATAGTGAAGTGTCAAAGAGTCGTCGTTACATTAACTGTTGCCATGACAAGGATCATTGTACACCAGGTCAAACCCATTCAAAGTGACCAAAGACGCAAACATCACCAGTTAAGTTTTTGGCCTCCATATTTGGGGATGTGCAATTTATTTCATTCATCAACTACCTTGAGAAAGGAAGAACCATCAACAGCAAATATTATATAGCATTAATGGTGCCTTTGAAGGAAGAAATCAAAAAACGGCCACAAATGATGAAGAAAAAAGTGCTCTTTTACCAAGACAATGCACCGTGTCACAAGTTGATCGCAATGATGGCAAAACTACATGAATTACACTTCAAACTGCTTCTGGACCAACACTATTCTCCAGGTTGGTTGGTTGGGTTTTATGGCATATCAACCTTTGTAGGTTATTTAAGGCCAAATTCTGTTTATATGTATATACATACAACCAAAGATTTCTTAGCGAATACTTAGGTAAATTTTCTATAAGTAGGATTTCATTTGTTTGCACTTGATTAACCAGTTTTAATTTATCATATTTTTTCGTACAACCATATCTCCCTCAAGAAGGATAGAATGTAATCTATTTTGACGTTCTCAAACAGATCAGTTAAACTATTCACTTTGAAAAATCCCTTTCTGATGACAGCTAAAGTTCTGCATTCTATAAGAATGTGTTTAACCATGCAAGTTGTCTGACAGGTCAAACACTGTGGTTATGGTTCCTGTTTCAGTTTGAAAGAGTGAGTAAATGTTGTTTGACCAATGTACAGTTGGTATATAATGACTTGTTCTCTTCTTGATTTTTTCAATGCTTGTCTCCACTCTCCCAAGGTTGGCTGAATTAGGAAGAGTTTATTGTGGATGTCATTGCTCCATTGTTGTTGCCATTTTTTGTGAAGGAATTTATTAATTGTTGGTTTCAGGTCAGTATATGGAATCCTGGTTGGCTGTCAAGTCTGCTCTTTCATTCCCTCTCACTCCGATGTGACTTAGGGTCCAGCATATAATCATTTCTTTTCTATTTGACATAGAGTCTAATCAACTCAACAGTTTAATGATAAGAGGGTTCTGAAATTTTTTATTTCTTAATGATAGCAAGACAGAGAGTGAGTCTGAGAATATTATAGATTTCTTATGTTTACTCTTCAAGATGATGTTGAGAGCTAGGTCTATAGCACGGGCTTCTACTGTGAAGATAGAGCTTTCCATCAGAAGAGCTTTCTTGAGAATTGTTTTGTTTAAAACAGCCACACACTGTTTTATTGTTGCTTTTGGAGCCATCCGTAAAGGTGGTCGGGATAGTGTTGGAGAATATTGTGGAATTTCTCTTGATAATTGCTGTGGTGAGTTTTAGTTTTGGAATATTCATTCAGTTTGAGAATCACTTTGGGAGTTTTAATGATCCAGAGTGGTGTTTGTGGAAAAGTGCTTTCATGTATGTTATTTAGTGGTATTTTTGATTCTTGTAGGGTCTACTTCATCCAAAGGCCAAAAGGTTTTATTGTTTTTTTTTTCTTTCAAAATGTTGCTTGTATTTCAGGTTGAAGGTGCAGTCATAAGCTGGGCAAGATTTCAAGCTTTATGGAGTATTGGAGAGCCAGTTTTTTACATCTTAGTGTAAGAGGTGGTTCAACTGCTTCTGAGTATAGGCTTTCAATAGGAGAAGTGCTATATGTTCCAAGTCCTTGGTGATGTATGGTATTTAGTTCTTTCAAGTATGTCTTTCTGGCTGCCCCATATATAAAGCAGCCATAATTGAGTCTTGATCTGATTAATGAGCAATATAATTTTAATAATGTTTCTTTGCTTCCTCCCCATGTTCTCAAGTATTTAATATATGGAAAGAAGGAGAGTTTGTGGTCAGAAATGATTCCTAGATATTTGTAGTGTCCAACAATTGGTATTACAGTGTGGTCAATTTTCAGTACTGGATCTAGGTGGAGCTTACATTGGTTGCATAAGTGGACGCATTTCCTTTTTTCTTTTGAAAATTTTAATCCATTCTCAGCGGTCCATTTGTAGAGCTTATCAAGGCATATTTGAAGTTGTCTTTCTATATGGTTCATGTTCTTACTCTGTAGCAGATCAGGAAGTCATCCACATTCAAAGCACAGTTCATTCCACTATTAATATTTTTCACAATATTATCAATTTTTATATTGAACAGCATGACAGACAATACACTGCCTTGAGGTACATCCATTTCTTGTTTTTCTTCAGAGAAAACCTCTCCCATTCTTACTCTAAATTGTCTATCTTGAAGGAAGATTTCAATAAATATTGGCATTCTGCCTTCAAATCCAAGGCTTTTCAGATCTCTTACAATGCCATACTTCCAGGTTGTGTTGTATGCTTTTTCGAGATTGAAAAAAACTGCCACTAGAAGTTCTTTATTAATAGAAGCCTCTCCGATGAATGTTTCTAATCAAATCAGGTGATCTATAGGGCTTCTTTGGCTTCTGAAACCAGATTGGTATTCTGTTATTAATTTATTGGTTTCTAAATACCAGATCAATCTGGCATTGACCATTCTTTCTAATGTTTTGCAGACACAACTCTTAAGAGAAATGGGTCTGTAATTTTTTGCATTTGTAGGTTTCAGTATCAGTATAAGTGTAGTTTCTTTCCATATTTTTGGTATGTCACCTCTGTTTCATAAATCTTTGGAGATTTGTTGGAGGAAATTTGTGAATGGTTCAGGTAATTCCTTCAGGAACTGATAATGAATTTTGTCAGGTCCGACTGCTGTATTGTGTGTCTTGTTGAGGGATTCTTTTAGTTCTGCTATAGAGAAAGGTTGGTTGTAGCTTTCGGTGTTTTTGCTTTGAAATTTGATTTTAACATTTTCTGCTTTTGTTTTGATAATTTGAAAACTTTTGCTTTGGTTTTTAGCAGATGAATTTTGCCAGAAAGTTTCGGCTAGATGATTTGCTATATCTTTCTCGTCAGTGATTTTCAGATTATTGTGAGTGAGGTGTTTTGTAGGAGTATTGTTATTTTCGCCAGTTATTTTCCAAATCATCTGCCATACTTTTTTTGGCTTTGTGTTACCATTAATTTTAGCAACGTAATTTCTCCATGTATTTCTTTTGGAGTCTTTGATGATTTTTCAGGCTTTGGCTCGGCTGTTTTTATAAGCGTTTAAATTTTCTCATGTTGGGTTTATTTTAAATTTTTAAAGTTGCTCTACATAATCTGACAGCTTTTTTACATTCTTTGTTGAATCATAGCCTATTGTATTTTGTAGAGGTAGAGCTTTTGGGTATATGTTCTTCAGCTATGTTTAACAGTGTGTTCATAAAATATAAGATGTTTTCCTCATTGTTTTATTGGCTTCTAGGGTTAGTCGGCCAAGGCATAAAGTTTTAAACCCATCCCAATTAGACTTTCCAAGGTTCCAGCTTGGAGTTCTTTTACTCAATTCATCAGTGCTGTCTTCTAATAGAATCAGTAAGTGGTCACTTCCACAGGTGTCGTCATGTACTTTCCAGTTGTAATCTAGAAACAAGGAAGGGTTACATATTGATAGGTCTATTGCAGAATATGTGCCTATGGCTGGCTGCAGATATTTATTGGATTTGTTGTGGTACATACACAACTGATGTTTATTTAATAAAGATTCTATTACTTTGCCCTTGTTTTCTTACTTCCCCAGATCTCATTATAATGAAGGGTCTTGGTAATTGTTTTATTGAATTGTTCAGCTCCAATTCCTTGGGTTCTTCATTTGGAGGAATATATACTGAACACACTATTATCATTTTGTGGAGGGTTGCTGATATAGCGACTGCTTGCCTGTTTGTATTCAGTGTAATTTTGCTGTGAGGGATGTTGTTGTTAATGATTATAGATGATCTGCCACAAGGTCTACCAGTGTACTGTTTTATATAGTTGTATAAATAATAGTTTTTCATGTTGATGGTGATATTGTTTTTGAGGTGAGTTTCTTGGTGGCAGTAATTTGTATTAAGTAGTAACAATTCAGAGTAGTTGACCCTTGCTTCTCTGATATTCCATCGGATTATTTTATTCATTTAGTTTAGATTTTTGGGAATTTTTTGATTGCGATTTGTTGGTTGGAGTTTTATTTTTAATTTCCATTTCTTCGATCTCTTCAAATTTGTTTGATGTGATTATTGGGGTGGGCTGTGTTTGAGTAATTCTTTTAATTGGGTTTTGTTTTTTAATGGTAATATCTTTTGTTTTATTTTCATTTATATCTTTTTTAATATCTGGAGTCGTGCCAGTGACCTTTGTCGCTTTTCTTTAGTTTGTTCAGTGGTTTTAGGGTTTTCGTCGGTGTTGGTATTAGAATTTATTTTCGTTTTTATACAAGGCTCACTTTATTTTGTTTCAGTTGAATGCATTCTTTAAAGGTTTTCTTGGAATGTTAACCATTCATTAGCTTTTAAATTTATCAATTTTTCTATTAGTTTTTGGTATTTATCGATTGAACTGCTATCCTGGGGTGGTCAATTTACTTTTTGTGCTACATTAGCATATGTTTTGGTTCCCATATAGCTTTCAACAATTTTCCTTGCTTCAGGGAAAGGTATATTTTTGGTGTGCTTGATAAACATTATCACTTTTTCTTTCTTATAAATGGCACAGCTTCTTGAAAAGGCAGGGTGTTCCTCATGGCAGTTTGCACATTTTATGTTCTAACATTCATTTTCCATATGATCTGGGTCATGTTCACCACATTTGTCACATACTTGGCGTCCTCTGCATATTTCTTTGTAGTGTCCAAATTTTTGACATTTGAAACATCTCAGGGGAGCTTGTATATACTGCTCGACCCTTTCTATTGTGTAGCCAATTCTGATTTCTTTTGGTATTGATGGTTTCTTAAAAGTCAGAATGTATGTATGGGTCTGTATGGTTTCATCATTTTGGTGAATAGTCACTCTTCTGTATTCTTTTATTCCTTGCTTTTTGAAAGCTGTTTCAACCTCTTCCGGTGTGGCAAGTGACATTTCTTTACTTTTCACAATGCCATTGGATGTATTTAATATGGCATGTGGATAGGCATGACATTTGAGATTATGAAATTTCTCCATTTTTAATAGGTTTTCAGCATGTTTTTGCTTTCCACTTCCACAAGCAGGTTTCCAGTTTGGAGTTTCTTTACAGTTTTTGGGTTGGATCTACTGGATATTATTTTTTCGATCAAGAAATGTGATAGTTGATCTAATTTTACATCTTGTAATGATTCAATAATGATACAGTATAATGAAATTAGTAAACTTTTAGTTTTAGTGAACAGTTTTTATGTCAGGGGATTATTGCATTGATTGCAATATACCTAATATTAAAGTCAGGTATTATTTAAATTCTAAGAAGGGATCTTTTAGCATCATTTGAATGTGTTAAAATTTTATATATGCATACATATATAAAAATAATTATATATATAAACATCAGTAAAAATAACAAAACCATTTGATATATTTCAAAATAAATTTATAATAGTGAAAAAAAAAATCCGAAGGTTTTTATGGTAAATGCTACACATAACTACTATTATAAAAGCCATGGAATGATTTTTACACACTGTTAACATTAACTGTTATTTATTTAAATTTATTCTTCTTTCAAAAGGATCATATTAAATTATCCACTCAAAAATCATTCTCAATGTATTTTGATGACATACATAATATATTTACATTTAGAAATATTTCTACATTACATTGCTACACATCAAAGTTTTCTTATCATGCACATCTATGAACTGACATTGACTGAATGATGAAGGTTATTGTTTGAAGTTTTCCCACAGTTCATTTTCATTCATGTATACATCTTTACAACTTCAAATAATATTCAATTCATTATTTAACAAATTACCTATGTATGTAAAACACATTATATATAAAAGATGTAGATAGCAACTTAGAAAAATCAGAAAATATCATTTTTATAAAATATTGCAGCAAAAGAGAATGGCATTTCATCCTTCAGTTTTGTTGGGCTGTCTTTTATAACATAATAATCCTTCTGGGTTATTCAATGCTAAATCCTATTTATAGATAGATATGATTGGTAAGTTTGTGGGTAACATTTTCAAATGAGCCAGAGCTTATTTGTTTAAACACAGTTATATAGTTTCAGTTATTGTTATTGAACATTAATACTTCTATTTAATAATAATCATTCAGTTTCACACCGTTACATCATTTCAAATACTTCTATTTACTGTGTCAGATTGTTTGGAGGGGGTACCTACTAATAGCATATCAGTTGTCGACGAATTGTCTGAAAATATTTATAAGCTCGCCAGTGAACAACAACAGTAGATTGACCAATCAGAGAGGATAACATATATGAACAACAGCAACTTAATGCAGCCTTGTTACATAGAAGGCATATCTTTTGTATTGCACAACTAAAAACAAGATGGCTTGACCAAAATTTTGAACAAGGGAACCATTTTGTTGAATTAGCTGACAAGAGCTGAGCGAATAACATAGCACTGAAAAGAGGTAATGCCTGAATTTATCTACACAGTTGCAAAATATACATGTGTAGATGTATCTTAAAAAATGCTTTATATATACTGTGACGGCAAATTGAACTAAAATCCCAAAACGGGACTTTATTTTCGCACGTGTGAAGACGGGGCAGGTTGGCACTTGATCCCCTACAGAAATAAGTCCTGTTCAGAGTTCTTTTCTCGGGCAGATAAGAACTGGCATATTACGTGAGGGAACAATATAGGGCCAGACTGGCCACCGCTGGCAAAGGGGTCCAAAATTTCACACTATCACACACCCACCAGGCCACTAAACTTCTTCCCCTTAATTAATAGAAGAATACGGGCCTATAGGTCTTAGTTGTAATAATATTAATGTTGCTGTAGTGGTAGTCGGTAACTCCGGTTTTCCGTGTGATACTTTAGGAATTAATAGGACAGTTTTAAGCAAGATAATGTAAGGCGAATAGAAGCTGAAAGGAAAGCATGGAATAATAACATAGACCACATGGTAAAATGAAAATACATAAGTTCTTTACTACGGTTATATACATATATATGTTCAAAGTGTCAAAAATATATAATAGGATAGTCCATGAATATAAATGTCTTTTCTTGGCTTTTATCCTTTTTCAAATTGAGAGAGAGTGGTAAACAAAGTTTGGGTGTAAAGGGAAAATGTCCCAAGGTTACTTATCTTATTTTTTTGACGGGGTTCCACTGGAGAATTTCTCTTCTTTCACGGGCTAGTAGACTTGGTACTGTTTTTAATGCTGGCTTGAGAGACTCAGGTCTCTCATGTCTCAGTCTTTTGTCTTTAGCCCGGAGTGAAATGGCTATCGTCCGTCTGCCACGAGACTTGTCCAAAAAACTAACTTTTTTGTATTTACTTCCGTTTGGGGTCCCCCCGCCAATCATTTGGCTTCATTTTCTCCTTCCCCTTCCGATGTCCGGCGACCCAAGGTCACTTAGGTACGAACATCTGTGTGACCCACATTCTCTCATAACGGTCACTTTTTGACTGCTAGATAATTTTAGTTCAACGGGGGGAGGGAGTATCATTCCCACCTCCTCGTCTCCGTGAGCCATCACGTGACAATACCAACTTTTAAACAAAACATTTTCAGTACAAGCAGCAACAAAAAATGGTGTGCACATGAGTTTTGAATGTGACAACTGCTAATTAATTTACCCTAATGAAGCAGTTTTCAACATAACACAGAGAGGACATTTATATTATCTGAAAAATATTGTTTCTACCAGAAATGCCACTTACAAGTTGGCCTAAAATATTAGGCCACTGTAATGAATCTGATATTAAAAAGTTACCCAACTTAGTAAAAGGAATGAAGATAAAACTGACACCAGATTATGCTCTTAACTCTGATATATGTATTCAAGAGAAGATGTCTAATGACAGAAATAAGACTTTGGATTGCAAGGCAACAAAAATCCTAGCACTTGTACACAGTGATTTAGTAGACCCCATTCAACCCTTAGCAAAAAATGGTTATAAATATGTAATTAATTTTATTGATGACTATTCTGGCCTTACAATGTTATATTTCTTAAAACACAAGTCTGACACTTTGCTCGCTACAACAAAATATCTAGCTGACATAGACACTTATGGCCATGTAAAATTTTTACAGACAGACAACGTAATGAAGTTCACTTCTGAACCTTTTCAATGGTTACTTGTACTTAATAGAATATAAACATGAGCAGTCAGCTCCTTTTCTTTGCATCAAAATGGAACTGCTGAATGGTCACGGTGAACTTTATTTTCTACTGCAAGGTGTCTCCTTGAATCAAAATTGCCCAAAAACTTGTGGGTTTATGCATTTATAGCTTCAGTGTATATTAGAAATTTTTGTCATAATAAAAACACAAGAAAAACCCCATATGAAAGTTTTACTTGTTCAAAACAAAACTTGAAATGCATATTTTTGGCACAACTTTTTTTTGTTATGTACAAAATAAAACAAAATTGAATCCTTGCTGTGAAAAAGGTATTTTTACCAGTTATGATAAACAAAATCTAGCTTACTTGATTTATTTTACGGAAACAATGGCTATTAAATGAGTTAAGTGTGTAAAATTCACCGACTCTTATGATCATAACTCACAATCGAAACCAGATAAAAATACCAAATTTCCAAAATACTTAATCATATATGACATACAACAGAAAAACAACCTAAACACTGAAGGGGAGGGGCAAATGACCCATTATCAGATCCATATGATTTTTTTTTAAGTCAAAAACTTTGAATTTGGTGAGGTTGATTACTGTTGTACTCTGCATACAATTACTGCTAAATACTCTGCAGCCATAAACTCTGTAGATTTGAATAACTGGATTTTAGCAATTAACAGAGAATTTGATTCCTTAATAGAAAATAATACTTTTGAATGGCAGAAGGCTCCAAGAAATAAAAATATTGTCAGTAGTTGGTGGATTTTTACTATGAAAAGTAGAAGTAATGGAAGTCATGAGTTTGTTTCATAGCCAAAGGCTACTCACAAATATATGGCAAGGATTATAAAGAAACTTTCGCCCTAACAACAATTATGGCTTCCATAAGGTTACTATTGCAAATAGCAGTCTATTACAACTTGTTAATTCATCGTATGGATGTTAAGAGTGTATATTTAAATGCCCCCTTAGACTATGAAATATATGTTGAGCCACCAGAAGGCTTTAAAGTTAAGAATGGGAATGATGTTTGGAAACTTAAAAAATCCCTATATGGGTTAAAACAGAGTGGTCAAACTAGGAATAAAACATTCCATACTTAACTACACAAAATTTTGAGCAGTCACCTGTGGACCCTTGCATGTACGTTCAAAATGTTCACAATCAAATATCCATCATTATTGTGGGTACATGATATATTAGTAGCTTCAAAAACTGAGGCATACCTTATGCAAATTAAGACAAGACTGAACTCTACTTACAAAATGAATGAGCTTGGGAAATTATCCTGGTTTTTAGGAATAAAATTGAATGTGAAATTAATACTATTAAAATGAATTAATCTTGTAATATCAAGAAGATATTATCAAAGTTCAGCATGGCATTTCACAAACCTCACTCAACTCTATGTGAAATGGCTCAAATGAAAACAAGTGACAAAGTCAATTTAGTTGAAACTAAACCTTATCATGAAATTATTAGCAGTCTAAAATATGTAATGGTTGCAACAAGACCAGACTTTTGTTATACAGTTACTAGGTTATCTCAAGACCTAACAAAACCAAATTCTTTCCATTTAATGAAGGCCAAGCATGTCTAACGTTATTTAAAAGGTACAATCAATCATTCATGAATACTTAAGAAATCACAAAACCCCTTGAAATTCGAAGGATTTTGTGACACAGACTGGGCTGATTTAAGTGATAGAAAAAGCATGAGCAGATTTTGCTTTAGATTGGCAGAAAATGACCCAATGCTATTATGGAAATCTAAAAAGCAGAATTCAGTCGCTTTGTCAACATGCAAAGTGAAATTTATCACTAGCAAGCCAAGAAGACCTGTATCTTAGAGCAATATTGAGAACTATGACAGAAATTGAGTCACTTAAAAACCCAACAATTATTCATTGTGATGATCAGTCCAGTATTGTTATGCAAAATCCCAGTCGTTCATTAAAGATGGAAACATATTGATATAAAATTTCAGTTTATATATGATGAAATAAATAAAAGGTACGTTTTTTTTATGAATACATTGAAACAGAAAAATGTAGCAGACACATTCATGAAGCCCATGACAGGAATAAAATTAAACACTTTCCAAAAGATTATAGTTGGTAATTGATTCTTAACTTAGTAAATTAGCCATTATTAGCCCAGTCAACTGGAGCAGAAAAAAAATTACTAATTGCATTTTTGTATCAATTAAACAAAATTGTGTTAATACTAACAATTAAAAAAAAACATTCGTATTTTTTAAATTTTAATATGCATTTCTTTTAAAGGTGGAAGATTCAATCTTATACTCCCAAGAAAGGGGCCCTGTTGGAGAGTTTGTGAGAGGGAACTACTAATGGCATATAAGCATGCCGGTCAACAGCAGCAGTAGATTGACCAATCAGAGATGACTATAACATATATGTGCCCAGGGTGTAATAGATATCGTCGCAGGAAATGGAAATGGCGACACAAGTTTAAATCCTGGATGAGACTGATTGCATTTCACATAGCACTAATACCCTTGGGAAAGGTATGAATCCAATAATTCTCCCTCCAGCTATGGGTAAATAGTGGGACAGACTGGGTTCTTCAGCCTTGGTGAGGCAAGTAGTCTAGTAGAAGGAAAACTCTGAATTTAAAC
The DNA here is from genome assembly GCA_963585895.1 of Sepioteuthis lessoniana. Taxonomy (NCBI): domain Eukaryota; kingdom Metazoa; phylum Mollusca; class Cephalopoda; order Myopsida; family Loliginidae; genus Sepioteuthis; species Sepioteuthis lessoniana. The sequence goes on from OY757909.1 coordinate 133,939, forward strand.
CTGTTAAACTCCTCTTAAAAATTGACCTTGTGTCATATCCTGCCCGAGTGGTGGGGTTGGTAAATAGGATAACATATATGAACAATGGCAACTTAATGCATTCTTGTTACTTAGAGGGCGTATCTTTTGTATCACAGAACTAAAAACAAAACAAGATGACTACCCAAATTCCAGTATACTGTTTGCACACAGTGATATGGTTTCAAGTATTGCTATTGAACTCTAATATTAATCATTGTTTGCACACTGTTAAATGGGTTCAACTATTGATATTTAACATTACTATTTCTATTTATCAAGTGTTACTATCTTACATAAAAACTTATCATTTGTTTGCACATGTTTACATTTTAAGTGTAGCTATTTAACGCTATTTCGACTTAATATTGATAATAATCCCAAGTAAAAGGATGAATATTTTTACTTGACCCATAAATGGATACTACCATTTATGATCAAAATGGACTTGAAAGTAATGGTAATGAAGAAGTATTCCACATTCCAGAAACTGCAAGACTGGAGCATCTGATGCAGTTTAATGTCATATCCAAGACAATAAATGGTTTCAAATATAGCTTATTAACACTGATAATTATATTCAATATTATTCATTTATTTGCACATTTAAATTGTTTAAAGTATTGTTACATGATGCTAATATTTTAATTTGACTTTTGCACATGGGGAAGTGATATATAAATGATATGGTAAATGACTAAATGTTTCTATTTTACCCAAGGACATGAACAGATATTATTATTTTGGGTCAGAGTGGAGCTGGGACTAAAGGCAATGAAGGGGTATTCCATATTCTCCAAACCTCCAGGTTTACTGACATACCCACGACACATATTAGTAGGTTGGAGGGCTCCCACTCACGAGAGATACAGCTGGCATAGTCTATATACCCAGTTAACAGGGCATTCAGGTATTCTTGCGTATTGTTCATAAACATGTTCTAAGGAGAAATTAAGCATCAACATATGTTAAATTATCAGAAATTATAGTTTCAATCTTACTTAGAGTAAGTTCTTTGTCCTGAAAAAGGAAATTTCACTCAATGATTGTCATAATCTATCATTACTTTTCAACATTCATGACCAAATATACCCAAAATATTAGTTAATATGATTGAATATAAATCGTCACTGAATAAGATCAGTTTTCAAAAATAAAAGAAGCAATTAAGTAAATTTGAAATTTTCATATCTAATGATCCTCTTATAAAGATTTTTCACTTTTCTCTAAAAAGTAGATTTTATTTTATTATGTTTTACATAGTCTTGCTTTCAAACATAATGATGATGGTGATAATTTTCAGCCTCTCAACTTACTAGTAAATGTTTTAGAATTGTTTCCTCCTGGTTCAATTTTTAAAAAATATTGTATACTTTTCAACAGCTATTACATCTCATGATAATTTTGAAGTCTAGGCTGGTCTGCTTCAAATCTTAGTGATATAAACAATTTTATCAAATAAATTTCCTAAATATATAATTAATTGTATTTTGAAAACTATCCAGATATTATATATACATATTCCACCTAATGACTAATTATAAATTGTTTGCAATATACATGCAAATATTTATCTTTTCTTTTACTTGAGCACTTAAAGACTTCATTTTGTCAATTTATAAATGTATCCGAGTTATCTCCTTTAGATTGGTCTTATGTCATTATTAGTGCATTCTGCAAGAAAATTGCATTTTAACTTTAAAAACTCTAATGAATTCAAATGTCTCAATTGTTTATTGAATTTTCTTTAAAAAAAATGTCACAACACATTTTATTTCTTTTGTTTTTAACACATTTACATGGTGTCCCATTGAAAACTTTAAAGTGATATGATTTTTAATTCTGTCATCATTAGTTTTTCTTACCACTTATGCTTTGCTTAATAATTATCAAAATTAAATATAAGTTTTAATTCTATTCCACAGTCCATAAGCTATTTGTATTGTCAATCTAATTTCATCTTAATTTCCATTAGCTAGAAAGTCGGTATATCACTTGGTGTATAATGAAAAAACATACTGAAATACAACAATAAAATTAAAAATAGTTGCTTAAAAAATGTTCATTAAAGAGGGGTAAGTTAGTTAATTTTCACACAGTAAATGTTGTTAGCATACTTTCTGGTGAAACAATTATTTATTGAACAAAACTATATAACCTTCAAACTATTCAAGCCTTAACTTAACCAATAGTACCAATAAAATAAATTATAGTCCATGATCACAGGAAAGTAAGCCCAATCATAAAAGTTGACAACAAAATGAAAACTAACATATTCATAAAGAAAAAACAACATAGAAACTGAGATTAACTTTTTTCATAATTTTTTCTACATTAATACACACATAAGCTTGTTTCTTCTTCAATACACTGAAGTCTTTCATTTATTAATTCATTAGATTTTTTGGGATGGGGGTCAGTATTCAATATCAATAATATATGATTTTACAAAAAAATGAAGTGTTCACACACAAGTTTTTAAAAAATTATCTAAAATACCTTCTGTGTGACCAATGATTCTGAGTAAATTATTCTTTGTTTAGCATCACATTAGCTTACAATTCAATTCAGCATGCAAATTCTTATCTGTATAAGAATTACTTCTTAATCATTCACTGATGGTGTTTCTGAATAGCTAAATTATATTTTTCATTTCAGTAAAGAGCTCTAAACTCTTGCTCATAATATGGTATAATTTAAGCTTATAGAAATCAAAGCACAATATCAAAATTGTTTGTGTTGAGGTGAATGTATCATTTCAATATAATAGTTCACTTCTGTTTAAAATGCAGTCATTATCTTTATATGCTCACTATATTATATGACCAAATAAACACTAGATAATATTTAAAAAAATTTAAATTTTACCATAATGATTTATTGTATTCAAAATCTTAAAATCATTCTATTTCATTTTTCTAATCCTTTTAATGTGTGTGTGTGTGTGTGTGTGTGTGTGTGTGTGTGTGTGTGTGTGTGTGTGTGTGTGTGTGTGTGTGTGTGTGTGTGTATTTTATAAGTGATAGAATTAACTAGATACTCATGTGAAATAAAATCATTTATATAGAGAAGAAAATACAAAAGTTGTTTGTAAAAAGTATTAAATATAAACTTACTTGGAAATATTTCAAACATCATCTTTCAGTTTTTGAAAACTAATGACTTTGTTAATTTTTTAATATTATTTCTTGAAGAGACCAGCAACCATGTAACTATCCATCTATGAAGTCACTTGCCCCCAAAAATCCATTCACTTTTTCCAGATGTTGGCAATTTTATTTTTTTTGTCTGAACAGTGTGTTATTTATATAATGATTGCTTAATATGAAAATAGCAAAGTCAAATTTATTTTGTTTCAAAGTATAACAGTGACTGATTACCATCAGATAAGGGAACATCTATTAGGCCTAAAAAATGTGTTTCTTGTCACCAAAAGTTGAAATGCATTTCACATCTACCATAAATGGTATACACAGTTACATATATAATTCCACTTAAATTTCTCAATGACATAACACATCAATATTAAACTAATATTTTGAAATGAGAGTCTTCTCTATTCAATGTTCATTACATGTGTTTTACTTTCTCATTGATAGTAGTATAAAGCAACATTTCTAAAGAACATAGAAAATAACACTTCTTTATTTAAATGACTTTAAAGATTAATAACTATGAAGTATTAACATGGTTGCTGAAATATCTGCAGTTAATCTGCAAATCAAATTAAATTCACTAAGTCAAAAAGTTCTAAACCTGTATTTCTTAAATTTAATATCCAACATTTACACCCTTAGTAAAATATTTGATTAAATTATCTGCCATTTTCCTTGATTAATTTTTCAGATATTTTGATTTTATAAAAATAGACTGAGATAGGTTAACACAAAAATTCAACTAATGTTAGCTTAAGACCTCAGGAATATTTCCATAATATGTTGAAAAATGTGTAAAGGAATAGAACTAACAATTGATGAAAAACAGAAAATAACAGAGTTATTGCACATGAAAATGTTCACTTTGGAGATATCAAAGGAGCTTTAAAGAAATCGTCAAATGATAAAGAAAGTTGAGAACTCAAAGCAAAAGAAATGACTTTAAGAACATGCTTCCTCAAGATGAATGTAAAATAATCAAGTGAGTTATAGCAAAACTTTTGAAAAGTGCAAAACTTTTGAAAAGTGCAGAGATCTTTGAAAAACCTGAAATTGAGGGAATCAAAAAGGAAAATACATGTAAAATACTTGGTGAATTGGGATCTGCAAAAAAAAAAAAAAAAAAATCCAAGGCAACCTACTCTCAAAAATGAAAATTTTTTTTAATATGTCAAATTGAACCCAAGGAATACATGAAAACTGACTTTACAAACTAATCAAAAAGTGCATGGGATTGATTGGAGGGCTGGGTCAAAGGATAGTTTTTGTTCAATTCACACATGATTGTTGATAAAAGAAAACAACAAGGGGGTGGTGATGTGATGAAATAGACGAGATTTGTTAACCAAACCATAACTGGATTATTCAAAGTCAGTGAAGGAGTTAAATGCAACAGAGTTAATTATTACAATTTTAGGAACAATACTTATTTTGCATCATTGCAATGAGAGATTTACTGATGCTAAAAACTTATGTTAAAAATACTTTTCTTTAAGTCAGGAAACAGTAATTTTCAAAAATAAAAATTTCAGAATAGAGGCTTATATACATTTTGAGTACACATAAAGAAATTCATAAGTCTATTCAATAGGTTAGTGAAAACCTGTACTCTGCACACCTGCCAGTAGTGAAAAAAATAAAAGTAAGCAATTAACAAGAATATTATTTGAGGGTCTGTTATTGCATTGACCCATTTAAACTCATCATTTATCATCATAGCATATTGCTAGCACAGATTTCCCTGACTTTCTCTCGCTATTCGTCTATCATCCATTGCTTCCTGCAGGTCTTCTAGACTACATCCTGTGTCTATACAAAGTTGTTGCAGATAATTCTAGTTGGTTGTCCAACACTTGCACATGTGTGTGATGGAGTCCATAGGAGAACATTACTTATGAGTTCATCCTTACTTCTCCAGTAGTATCCAACGTCTTGTCCATTTTATTTGGATGGTTTTAGAGATAGGAGGTAAGTAGCCATATAGCTGCTGTTTTGTGGGATGCTGCTTACAAGATTTGTTCAATATAGTTCATAGCATTCTTGAGCAATTCCTGTTTAGCTTTTTCTTTATATGCTTAGTCAGCATCCATGTGGTGCATTCATATAGAATTGACACGAAAAAATTGCATTTTATTTTATTGAATACATTTGATTTGATCCCAACCATATAAATCATTTTCTAAAAGCTAAGTTATTCTTCTAATGATTTTTAATCAATGACAGAATTGTTTCAAAGTTGTTACTAGTTGATTAAAAGTTTCTAATTGAAATCCCATTCATCATTCAATCATTCTCTGTGAATCCAAAGTTAGAGATACAACTAAACAACCAAAAACTAAATATGCTTGAAATATGATTTTGTGGTGCATACTATAACAACAATAAGCAATAGCCTATTAAGAAGTACGATAATTAATCACTTTATTATATTGCTTTAAGAAGACATTAGAAAAATTCAACAAATATTCTATGGATGATGATGATGATGCTTTCAAAAGAATTTTGTTTCTTATCACAAACTAATCCTTCATTAGATCATTAACATATAAACAATTGTGTTCCCCACAAGTCTATGTTGTTTTGGTTGTCAACAATTAATCTTTTCTTAGCTTTTATCCAATGACTAGCAAGTTTTCATGAATGACAATATTTCTTAAGAACTTTTTGTAAAATTATACCATCATCATCATCATCATCATCATCACATAAATCGTCTCATTCTATCAAATACATTATGCTGCTTACATGTTCTTTGTATTGTAATATTTTGTTATGAATGTCTTTTGCTGATTCATTTCATTAGTAGATACACAGTTCATTACATATAAACTTCCCCTCGACAAAAAATGATTATTGTAATCTTATTTATTTATTAATCAAAATTTTTTCTTAAAAAAATCAATTAACTCTATAAAGGCCAATGTTTTCATTCATCCTAAAAATAAGTTGGAAAAAGACATTGAATGTTACTATACTCACTAAAACTTATCTCTGTAGAATACACCGACTGCTTCTCTGCAGAGGGGTAAGACCCCCACCCCCAACGAGTATCCTGGATATGACACTAAACAATCTGATGGTGAGGTTCCAGCAGTGCTGGAGCTTTAGGGAATGTGGAGTACACCTTCATTGCCATCGCTCCCAGGTCCACTCTGGCCCGGAGTGGTAGCACCTGATAAGAGTCCTATCTATGGGTTAAGTAGAACTAAACTGTGCTTCTTTCACTATACTGATTTTTGCATTTAAACTGCGTATTCATGCTAAACTGAATTGTTTAAAATAGAACTGTTTTGACATTGGAACTGCGTACTAGTGCTGAAATGAATTGCTCGAAATACAACTGTTTTGACGTATAAACTGTGTACTTATGCTGAACCGAATTATCTGAAATAAAACTGTTTGACATTTAACTCTGTGTATTGCCCAATCGGTTGGGGCTGTAGAATACACTGACTGCACCTCTGCAGAGGGGTAAGACCGCCACCTAACGAGTGTCCTGGATATGACATTATACAATCTGATGGTGAGGTTCCAACAGTGCTGGAGCTTTGGGGAATGCAGAGTACCCCTTCATTGCCTTCGCTCCCAGGTCCACTCTGGCCCGGAATGGTAGCACCTGATAGGGCCCTATCTATAGAAATAACAGCATACTTATGCTAAAATGAATTGTTTGAGTAAACTGAATAGCTTGAAATAGAAATATTTTTGACAATTAAACCGTGCTTACATTTAAACTGCGTGCTTATGCTTAACAAAATTATTTCAAATAGAACTGTTTTTTGACATTAAAACTGTATTTACACTTAACTGAATTGTTTTCAATAGAACAGATTATTTACAGAAAAATGTATTTGGTGTTAAATAACCTACAAAGGTTGATATGCCATTAAACCCAACAAACCAAAACTTATCTTTTACTTGTTTCTTTCTGCTAATTTTGAATGATGAAAAACTTCCAAGTTCTTTTCATCATTGGTCTTAGATTGTATTCTTTAATACAAAATCTTTAAACAAGCCAGAGCTCATTTGTTAGCTCAATTTCATGGTTTCCAGTATTCTATCTAATGTGACCCTATAGATCAGTCAATAAATTTATTGACCACAAAAATATGAATTACTCAAAGCGGATTATAAAAGAATGTAATCAGTACATTGTAAAAAGGGAACATAAACAAAAATCAGTTCAGAAGGAATGAATCAGGAATATATTGTTTTGACCAGAAAGAGAATGATAAAAAAAACAATATATTGAAAAATGATGAGAGGATTGTCAATCATTTGTCCTCATGAATTAGAAACTCAAACAAAAGTTGTTTTGACTACAAGCCAGGGTAAGCAGGAATCAGCTCAGAGATTTGACATAGAGGCCAGGGCTTGTCCATCAGCAGCCCGAGAATGAAATCCGGGAAGAGCAATATTTCTTTTTTAAATTCAGTTATGGAAAATTTTGATTTATTTCTCTTATTGTTATAATTGAACAGTTATTGTTGTCATGTCATGTAAACATAAAATTGTAAAAATTGCAAATTTGGGGAGAACTGCTTCTTTTGAGTAAAAGTAAGAGAAAAGTAGATATGAAGGGTGTGACATTAAATACAAGGGATTCTCCCCCTTGAAGAAGAGTTCCAGAGAAAGAGCATGATGAGACCACTAGATTCCCTGTCATTGTGGGCTCTGGCCTTGAGCCAGACTGTTCAAAGTGAAGAGGCAGACAAAAGCCATATTATGTGTTGCTTAGATGTGATGTAGTCTTATTGATATACAACAATATAAAAGAAGCAAAGAAAAACTGAGATAAATGGTAATAAAATTTCATGGCTTCCTTAAATCAGCTTTTAGTTTGGCATAATTATTTGAAGTGTTTGAGTTTCAGAATTTTTTCAGTGAATTTATGAATATTCTATTCAAAGTTTAAAAGAAAAAAAATGTAAAACAATTTGTGAGTGGGGAATAAGGTTCTGGCCATCACTAATGTACTAAAAGATCAAGTCAATTTTACTAAAACAATTAACCTTTGTTTAACACAATATTTCAGTTACAGTGACTAAATAAACACTCAACCATTATCCCAATAAAATGCTCAGCAGGGATGCCTATCAGACAAAAAGCTTTCTTTTTCAAAAAGGACCTGACAATTGTCTGAAAGAAATTTTAATTTATGACCTGTCACTGGTCCTTGTATGTTTGATTTTTGTAAGATTTTTGCTAACTCAGTTGCTTTTTAACTTTGGATGTGTAATCGTCAGAGAAAAACAAAAAGTACCCCCCCCACCAAAACAAAACCAAAGAACTTTATAATCCACTAAAGGGACTTAGTGATTACTGACAAAATTTCTAAAACACGCTCATTTTAAAAGTAAAAAAAACAACAATTCACCTGTGTTGTAAGTAATTCTCCACAACCTGTTCTCCCTATTTGGTGTAATAGACAGACTCCAGAAATTCTTATAAAATAAGCTAGCTTAATTCTTTTTTTGCAGTTAGTTGCATTAAGTTGAATAAAGCTCTCCTAAGTTTATTCGCTTCAGGTTATTCATTAAGATTTATTCAATTTAATAATGGAACGATACCTCAAGCCCGACCACCTGGAAGTCGATATGTCAGACCCTGACTCTAATGACAAATTGCTACATTGGAGGGATATGTTCGAGGGATTTCTTTCAGAGCTGCAGTCTTCTTCTACATCAGCATTGACTGGCTCACAGAAATCAACCCTCTTATTACACCATATTTCCACTCCTATTTATAAGTGTTTGTCTGGGTGTCAAAATTATGATGCTGCTATAAACACTCTAGATGGTATGTTCATTAAGAATAAAAACTCCATTTTTGCAAGATACTAACTTGCTACTCGGTGTCAAGAGACTGAAGAAAGTTTAGAGCTGTATCTTCAAAACCTGAAAATATTAAGTCACGACTGTGATTTTACTGCCCTGACAACAAGCCAAACCAGGCATATCGCAATAAGAGATGCCTTCATCAGTGGAGTACGATCTAACCAAATCAGACAAAAGATGCTCGAAAACAAGGACTTGGATCTGGCCACCACCTATGAACTAGCCCTAATGTTGAACATGGCCCAGAAACAATCAGATCTCTATTCGCAACCTGATTTTTCAGGGGCTACTATTCCTGCCCAGCCTCATTCCCAACAAATTCCCATCTCAAATTCCTAACATTGTGACCCCCAGGATAAGGATTCTTCAATACTATTGAACAACCCATTACTATCGCTGCAGCTGAGATTAAATGCTACTTCTGCGGCCTTCGTAAATCCTGCCCAGCTCGAAACAGTAGATGTCATAGATGTGGCAAGCAGGGACATTTTTTAAAGGTTTGTCAGTCGTCCCCCTCACAGAAAACCCATTTAGCCACCACCATATCTCTATCTACCGTATCGACTGTCTCTCCCAAATGCCTTTCTAAAATAATTGTGCCGGCTAGAGTGAATGGACTAAATCTCCACGCGCTTATTGATACGGGACGTTCTGAAAATTTCATCGATGCACATATCGTGGAAACAAATAAATGGAAAATCTTTTACAGTTCTAATCAAATATCAATGGTCACTTCATCCTTATCCTGCCATGTAATCAGATACTGCATGGTTAACATTGAGCTAAAAGAAAATTTCTATTCTAAAATCAAGTTACTGGTAATGAGAAAACTCTGCTGCGAAGTAGTTTTAGGGCACAATTTCCTTTACCAACATTCTCACCTTACAATTCCGTTTGGTGGTACCAAACCAGCTCTGCAAATATGTGGATTAGCAACTGCAAAAGTTCAGTATCCATCTCTCTTCTCAAAGAGGTGCCCGTGGTGTAATGGTTATCGTCGCAGGATATGGACACGGCGACACGAGTTCAAATCCTCGACCTGACTGATTGCATTTCACATAGCACTAATACCCTTGGGAAAGGTATGAATCCAAATATTCTCCCTCCAGTTATGGGTAAATAGTAGGGCAGACTAGGTTCTTCAGCCTTGGTGAGGCAACTAGTCTAGGAGAAGGAAAAATCTGAATTCAAACCTGTTAAACTCCACTTAAAAATTGACCTTGTGTCATATCCTGCCCAAGTGGAGGGGTTGGTAAATATGATCTCTCTTCTCAAATCTAACCTCTGACTGTAAATCTATAGCCGTAAAATCTAAATGCCATTCACTCAAAGACAAGGAATTTTTTGCAATGGAAGTGAAGAGACTTCTTAAAGAAAATATTATAGAGCCCAGCAAATCGCCATGGAGAGCCCAGTTCCAAATAACAACTAATGAAAACCATAAAAAGAGGATGTTTGTTGACTATTCCTAAACCATCAACAGATATACACAGCTCAATACATATCTGCTGCCCCATATTGATGAAATGGTTTCCAATATCACTAAGTATCATATTTTCAGCACGTTGGATCTTAGGAGTGCCTACCATCAGTTACCTACCAAGCCGGAGGAAAAACCTTACATGGCATTCGATGCTTGTGGGCATTTATATCAATTCCGTAGGATCCCTTTTGGGGTTACAAATGGGGTAGCAAGTTTTCAAAGGGTAATAGACAAAATCATTTCTAATGAGAAATTGAAGGGTACTGTGGCATACATAGACAATGTCACAGTTTGAGGTTATAACGTGAAAGATCATAACCACAACCTCAAACAATTCATGGCCGCCGTAAATAAATATGACCTGACCCTTAATGAGGAAAAGTGTTCATATAATTTGAAAAGCATCAAGCTACTAGGGTACATAGTCAGGAATGGTGCCATGAGACCTGACCCCGAGTGACTTAAACCCCTAATGGAATTACTAATTCCTGGAAACATAGCAGCTTTACGACGAGCCCTTGGCATGTTTGCCCATTATTCCCAATGGGTTGCGTCTTTTTCTGAAAAAATACATTTACTTACTCAAGTAAGAACTTTTCCATTATCTGATTCAGCCATTAGAGCATTTCAAAATTTAAAAAGGGATATTGCTAATTCTGCCATTGTTGCCATTAATCCTTCTGCTCTACTAATAGTTGAAACCGATGCATTTGATTCGGCAATAGCTGCCTCCTTAAGACAACATGGTCGGCCTGTAGCTTTTTTCTCTTGGACACTCTTGAAGTCTGAACAAAAGCATACTGCCATAGAAAAAGAAGCGTACGCCATAGTTGAAGTTTTACAATAATAGAGGCATTATCAGAGTGGTAGACATTTCCACCTTATCACTGAACAAAAATCGGTTTCATTCATGTTTAATCCGAAAACCTTAAGTAAAATAAAAAATGAGAAAATTGCAAGATGGCGGATGGAACTCTCTTGTTATTCATTCAACATCTCCTATCCCCCTGGAAAGGAGAATGCTGCAGTTGATGCACTTTCAAGGGTGTGTGGTCTAACAACAAGCTCATCTGATCTTCAGAGCATATACCGAGAATTGTACCACCCGGGTATCACAAGAATGACACATGTAGTCCGGAGCAGGAATTTACCATATTCAGTTGAAGCTGTAAAAAGAATTACCAACTCCTGTGAACAATATAACGGAATAATATGGAAAACAGTACAATTGGCATTGGCAAACCGAAAAATGCCACTCTCAAGATGGGAAAGTGTCATCCCTGAGGCTCTAAATGCTATCAAGACCCTACTGTGTACATCTACAATTGCTACTCCACACGAGAGGTTATTTTCATTCCAACAACGAAGCTCAACAGGCACTTCCCTCCCTTCATGGCTTGCTCAACCTGGAATCGTTTAACTGAAACACCATGTTCGTCATAGTAAACATGACCCCTTAGTCAACAAAGTGAAACTAATTGAGGTGAACCCCCAATACCATATTTACCACCCCCTCCATTCAGGCAGGAGATGACACAAGATCAATTTTTAAGCTGAGTTTAACAGGTTTGAATTCAGATTTTTCTTTCTCCTAGACTAGTTGTCTCACCAAGGCTGAAGAACCTAGACCGTCCTACTATTTACCCATAGCTGGAGGGAGAATAATTAGATTCATACCTTTCCCAAGGGTATTAGTGCTCTGTGAAATACACCCAGATTGAAGCTGCAGAAGGAAGGCAGTCAACAGTCTCCTTAAGAGATCTTGCCCCGCCTGAAAATACATCTGAAGAGGCTACTGCGATGGAGAATCGTGAATATCCAGTTTTCAGAACCAGCCCAGTTAAGCTAGGTGATCAAATCCCGTGTACATCTAGTTCAGATACTCTACCAAATGAATCTGATTATCCTTATGAACCTTCTTCTACATCTGATTCTGAAGAAAGACCGATACCACAAAAACGGCCTCACCCTACATTGGAGACTCACACTTACTTTTCTGACACCCAGCAACCGAAACATAAAAAAAATGGTGCCATTTTAAGGCTAGACCCTCTACGCAGAAATGAGTTAATCACGATAACAATAACTTGCCATCTGATGTTGATGGCCACCAGTTACCTGAACAATCAAGATGTTCCCGAAGGACCCGCAAAATACCAGGTCATTGGAAAGACTGTGTTCTCTACGAATAACTAACAGGTGGGGGAGAATGTTATAAGTAATTCCCCACAACCTGCTCCCCCTGTTTGGTGTAATAGACTGACTCCAGAAATGCTTATAAAATAAGCTAGCTTAATTCTTTTTTTGCGGTTAGTTGTATTAAGTTGAATTAAGTTTTCCTAAGTTTATTCACCTTGGGTTATTCATTACAACCTGTCTGTAAATATTTTCGTTGTAAAATAACTATTTACAATTTTTTTCATAAAACTACAAATATACAAATTTTTTTATAGTCGTTTGTCTGTCTAGTTATTTTTTTGTTTTGCATGTCAATCAAAGGATTAATAATTCTAACAGTCAAATTTATTCTTTCTGAATAAGTATTGACTTTATTGTATTAGAAAGATTGTTAGCAGTGGTGTGTAACCCAACCCAACTCTACCCTATTCTCTATAAAGATAAACAAAGGATATCCATTCCAGTTCCTACCATCACACACATGCCATGATTTTTACCACATCTCATCAAGAACTTGAAGTGGACAAAACACACAAGATGGTGTCAGAAGTGGGATGGATTAAAACACTCTTAATTTAACCTAACCAGGAGAATCAAAAAACAGCCACGGAAGAAAACAATATAAAAAAACCCAAAGTGATAAAACCTTACATTAATACATGCATGTTGTGATATTAAACTCTTGTCACTATGAACAAACCTCATTCCTTGTACTTAACAAATAATGACATGTGAGAATGCCAGACAAATTCACACCTCTAAAAATGGACTGAGAAAGTTCAGTAGATGATCACAAAAAATTCAAACAAATTAAACAAAATTGGGAGCTGATTTTCTCAACATAGGAGGCCCATAAGGTTAGACATATGCTTCTTTAGATTGATCACAGGGGACAGAAAATTTACAACACTGCCACCTTTGACAACCCTAAGGATTGACCCTGTCTTTGAAAAGCAGGAGACATACTGCAAACCCAAAAATAACCAAATTCTCAACCTAAGAGACCTCAAACAAAAGAAAATAACAACAGATGAATTTGTCACTAAAGCAAAATAACTGATCAAGGAGGCTGGGAACCCTGAACAGATGAAAGACGAAATGATGAGGGATATACTGGTCTACAGCATAGTGTCTGACCAAGTCCACAGAGACACCATCAATATAGGTGATACCCTCACCTATGAACAAGTATACAAACCAGCAAAAATGGAGTAGAGCACCAGAGCAGAGATGGAGGTTCTATCCATAAACCCCAAGGATGAAACCCTCACCAACAAAATCAAATGCAGACCTGGGCAAACAGCAATGACCAGAACCCCAAAGCACAACACCACCCAAAACAAGAACAACAGGGCCAGTGGACAACAAAATTTATCTGAAACAAGAGGCAAGTAATGTTATGGATGTGGAAGAAACTGCCATTACAGAAATCAATGTCCTGCTAGGTGATCACAGTGTTGATATTGTTGAAAAGTAGGACATTACATGTGAATATGCATAAAAAATAGCTGTAACAACTTTGTGAAGTCAAAGACCAGAAAGAATACCAGACATAAGAGGATTTCCCAAAGGAAGATGAACCAGAACAAGCATCAAGCAACATCGGGACAATAAGCTCAAGCAGCAAGTGTGTACACTCAATCTCTAAATATGCAGAAAAGATATTTGCAAGCCACACAATCAAGATCAAACTGGACACAGGGGCAGACACATGGATCCTAACAGAAAATCAAATGTGGCTGTTACCCTTCGAACAATCCAAAGATAAGGATAACCGACACAATACCGAAGGGATATGGGTGTTCAAGGATAACAAGCATTGTACTGACTGATCTCAATATAATGCTAAAGAACAAAACAGTAACAAGATTTGACATTGTAAACACCCCTCCCAAGCAGCCAGTATATTTTTGGATGAAGAATTAGGTATCATCTCTGTGAACATAAATGAAATAAAAAGACAGTATAACAGTCTGTAAACACTGAGCAAAAAGGAATTTATGGTAAAACAAAATCTGTTTCAACATAAAATGTTTTCCTGGGAAGAAATATCAAATAAAATGATAGAAAATCTCAGGCCAGTGATACACCCACCTAGATAAGTCCCAATACACATCCTCCAACTCTACAGAGCAGAATTGGCTAAAATGGAAAAAGAAGGACATCATAGGGAAAGTTACAGGCCCAGTAGACTGGGTTAATTCCATCACCTATAAGATAACCACAAACTAGGATGGAACATCCAAAATTGCACTCTGTATGTACCCCAGAGACCTGCACCAAAACCTTAGATGAACTATTACACTTACTACACAGAAAAGGAAGTTTCTGCACCATTGATTTAAAAAGGGATACAGGCACCAAGAACTAGACAATCAATCTAGCATGCTATGCACCTTTAACATGTCATTTGGAAGATACAAACATTTGCCATTTAGCTTAACTATATCCCAGGACATATTCCAACTAAAGCTAGATACTGTATTATCTGGAATCAAATGTCATTTGCATAGTGGATGATATCTTGGTAACAGGATCAACTGAAGAGGAACATAACACAGCCATGACTGAAGTCTTGAAAAGAGCCAAAGAGAACCAAACTGGATTCAATCCTGATAAACTCCAATATAAACAAAAAAGAGAAAACTTCTTTGGCCACACTATCACAGAACATAACATATTACCCACAGAAGATAAACTTGAAGCTATGAATTCCCCTAAAACGCAAAAGAACTCTATATGCTGATGGGAATGATTGCATATCTCAGTAGGTTCTAAGTGAAACTATCACAAATGACAGCACCAATTTGAGAACTGTGGAAAAAGAATATGCATTTCTTATGCAACAACACCATCAAGAGGCCCTTGAAGAAATAAAAACAGAACTGTACAAGGCATAGATAATCATTTACTATGACATAAACCCCAATACAACAACAATTCTCCAATGTGATGCCAGTACACTAATTGTGGGGGCATGAATAAGACAGATCAACCAAAGGTGTGCCGAAAAAACAGTAGGAATGGTGTCACGGTGACTCACCCCAACAGAGTTAAGGTACTCCAAAATAGAAACAGAGTGTCTGGCAGTCATTTATGGCCTACAAAAATTGAATATTTCCTACTCTGGTGAAAGGTAACAGTAGAAACAGACCATTCACCACTTTAACAAATCTTCAAGAAAAATCTAGCTGCGACTCCATCCAGACTTCACCACTTTATCCTAAAGTGCCTAAAATTTGCCATCCAACTCAAGTACCAATTAGGGAAGACAATTCCAGTTACAGACGCCTTGTCAAGAGTGCATCAATGAAAATAGAAATGGTACACCACAACAGCACAATATCAATTTCATAATGACAAAGATGAAAATAATAAACACAGAATGGATAAAAGAGACATTAATAGCTGACCCAACAATGAACCCTGTTGAAAGACACAATATACAGAAGATGGAGAGGATGGTCAGAATACAGAAAATAATACCCAACAACACTTTATTAACACTGGACTTTCACATGCAATCTCATCTTAGACGATGGATTAATCCTCAACGGGGACAGAATTTTAGTCCCAGAAGCACCGAGACTCTCAGTCTTTAAAAGACACACAGACCACCAAGAAGAAACAAAATGCAGCCTATTTCCAAGGGTGTCTATATTTTAGCCAGGGATAAACCAGAGCATCAGGAACATGGTAAAAGCATGCAGCAAATATCAACCAGCACAACATAAACTACAACCGATGCAGCCAGATTTCTCCATACACTCTTGGGCTACAATAGGTATGGACATCAATGAGCAAGATTGATGTAAATATCTCCTAGTGGTTGACTACTAATCAAGTATCCCAGTAGTCAAAACACTCCTAGAAACATCAGCTACTACTGTCTATGAGCAATTCACCCAGGTTCTAACAGCATATGGATTACCGATAACATCATGGCTGACTGTGTTTCACAGTACATGAGTGAAAGGTTTAAGAAGGAATGTTACAACTCAAACATAACATACCATCACCAAACAGAGTAGCAGAAAGAGCAATAAGAACAATCAAGGCCCTCTGGAAGCAGGCCCAGGTGGAATAGAAGTGATCATACACAGCATTATGGATGTAAAGAACAACCCCAATAAATAATGACATGCCCTCCTCATATGAACTACAATTTGGCAGAAGACGTAGAACCATGTTGTCTACAGCAGAGGTGGTGGGGTCACAATCATGCCACCCTGGAAAGGAAACACACCTCCAAACTCCAAAAAAATAAAGAAAATGATTGCCCTGTCGGCTGGGGCAGTAGAATACACTGACTGGTTCTCTTTAGAGGGGTAAGACCCCTCCAACGAGTGTCCTGCATATGACACTAAACAATCTGATGATGAGGTTCCAGCAATGCTGGAGCTTTGGGGAATGCGGAGTACCCCTTTCTTGCCATCGCTCCCAGGTCCACTCCTGCCTGGAATGGTAGTACCTGATAAGGGTCCTATCTATGGGTTAAATAGAGCTAAATGGTGGTTGGCGTTTACTGTTTTTATGCATTTAAACTGCGTAGTTATGCTAAACTGAATTGTTTAAAATAGAACTGTTTTTACATTTAAACTGAGTACTTGTGCTCAACTGAGTTGCAAGAAATAGAACTGTTTTGACATCTAAACTGTGTACTTATGCTAAACTGAATTATCTGAAATAAAACTGTTTTGACATTAACTCTGTGTATTGCCCAATCAGTTGGGGCTGTAGAATACACTGACTGCACCTCTGCAGAGGGGTAGGACCCCCCCCAATGAGTGTCCTGTATATGACACTATACAATCTGATGGTGAGGTTCCAGTGCTACTGGGGCTTTGGGGAATGTGGAGCACCCCTTCATTGCCATTGCTCCCAGGTCCACTCTGGCCTGGCGTGGTAGCACCTGATAGGGCCCTATCTATGGGTTAAATAGAACTAACAGCATACTTATGCTAAACTGAATTGTTCGACTAAACTAAATAGCTTGAAAGAGAAATGTTTTTAACAATTAAATCATACTTACATTTAAACTGCGTGCTTATGCTAAACTGAATTATTTGAAATGGATATGTTTTTTGACATTGAAACTGTACTTACACTAAACTGAATTGTTTAATATATAACTGTTTTGACATTTAACTGTGTGTAAACAAAATTTCTACTTATACTAAACTGAATTAGAACTGCTTGACTAGACCAAATAGCTTGAAATAGAAATGTTTTTCACAATTAAACTGTACTTACATTTAAACTCCGTACTTATGCTAAACTGAATGGTTTGAAATAGAACTATTTTCATAAAAATGGATTAGGCGTTTAATAACCTACAAAGGTTGATATGCCATAAAATCCAACCAACCAAACCAAGGTTGAACAGATGAAAGAGACAGTGCCCCAAAGGTCTCTTCTTACTAATGGAGACATTTGAGAGATAAATCACCAAATAATAAAGAGGGAGTGACCACAGCAGTACAAATTGGTTAAAAAGTTTTGGTGAAACTACCAAATGCATATCCAACACAATGGTGGATAGGAATTGTGATTAGTGCGCAATCACCAAATTTATGGTTCATAGGATGCCACAGCATATTGTGGACATAAAGTGCATTCATTCATCTGATGAAGATAAGCCTTGAAAACTTTGATGGAAATGTATTGACATCAATACTGTGTCGGAATGCTGCAATGGATTCCGCAAGTCAGTTTCCCAAGGCTTGTGCGTATTAACACGAGCGCTTCTTATCCCTCATTTCCTGTCCTTTTCCTTCTTACTATCCTTCAAGTTGTAATAAAACTTTCGCGCATGCTCGTCAGTTTATTCACTCAGAAAAAATCACGCGTTCTAGCCGTCACCATTTGTTTATATCCTCACCCGATCTTGAAAGAATTTGCATACGCACAAATTGACTCTCACCGGTTCGAGATCTCACAACATTACATGTAGTGCATGACGCAGCCATATCTGTTTCCCACTTTTACTCTAGAGGCCAGACATGTCCGTTCACGTTTTGAAGATCCAGGTACGTTGCGTCCATTACATTCACACTTCTCCCTGATTTGGGAATCACACAACATACAGCACAGAGCAGGTCTCTTTAGTCTGCTACTTCATCTAAGTGGGACACTCTCAGCAATATATTCGTCCTCGGATGTGTCTCTGGGCCCCCCTCTCATAAAATACAGTCTCCAACTGCTGAGCGATGCTGACAGAATCCTGGCACAAGAACGGCCTCCAAATAGCAAATCGACTGGGACTGCAGTCGATTAAGGTTAAGTAATGCCGACCTTCAAGGTGGGTCACATCCATTCTAACCATCCTCCAGTTCTCGCATACAACCAGTCTACCTGCCTTCCAACTCCCCGGGGCTGGATCTATGGACTGACACTCCTCGCACTCTCTATCTTCCGCACAGCAGCCTTGGAGACCTCAGGACTCACCAGTTTTATGAAGTAGTGTACGTGCTTTACGCGAGGATGTCCACAAGATTGGTGAATGGTCCGAATGCGAGCGGGATCCAGCTCCCCCATGGATGTGGCGCATACTTGCTCAATGGGTTCCGCTTCTTTTTGAAGTATGTCCAGCCATTGCTGGGGCGCTCTAGTAAGTGGATCAGCTCGGTTTGCATGAGATTTAACGAGTGCCACATGAATCGTCAGTCCATACTCCGCCGCTAATTCCAGGAGCATACTCAGTCACCGTCTTATTAGCATCTCTGACACTGCCTTAGTCTGTACCCTTGCTTTCCCGGACATTGTGTCAGAAATCCACCGGTGCATGCAGGCCAAGTCCATCCGCAGGTGAATCACGCTCACCCTCCAGTGCAGTGCCAGATGAATGCCCCTTAACACTGCATCAACCTCAGCCAGATTTATGTGCTTATCTGTATGCACCAGTCGTAGCCAACTTGTATCTTCAATTATGGCTCCATCATATTCAATAGCCACACTGGTGGCCAGGGAGCTTGCATCCACCCACAGTGACTTCTTGACCATTTGCGCACCAGTCACCACATGCTGGATCAGTTTGTGACAATCTCAACACAATTTCTTCAAGGATCCAACGCAACATGGTGTCTTCTGTGTTATCATCCTATCCTGTTGTTACGGCATTTGCTCTCTGTTTCACAAACATGGCTGCAACGCAAAGCCAGCTGCACACTGGAAAATGCCCGGTCAGCTGCCCACACACAGAAAAGACGGCATGACACGTAAGTACGTCAGGAACCTTCAGATGTTCACTGTGGTGTCGCCATCTTAGTTTACCATGCATCTCCCAAACGTATATGCCCAACACACGAGCACCACTATTCAGTTGTTCCGGATCCTTGCAAGTCAGCCCAAACAGTTCAAGATGCGTTTTCACTTGAGTTGCCAAGCACACACTCTCATTAACAAATATATTATCGTTGTATGAGGAAGTAGCGCTATTGACGGTTTCATCTTGCCCAATCACAGCTTTTATGTCAGACTGCATGATCTGTGGAGCTATGTTTAGCCCAAACCCCAAACAGGTAAGGCAATACCTTTGCCCTTTAATTTTTACCGTTTGGAATGGCCACAGCGAATTGTCAATGTAAATCTGCAGATATGCCTGGTGCAGGTCCACTATAGCAGCTTTTGGCCCCTGCTGTCGCCATTCCCTTATGGTTTTAGCACACACGTCCACATTCGCCGTATAAGCATTCACATGCTCGTTCAGCTCACGATAGTCCATTACTGGCCGGACCTTCTGCTAATTTTCCTGTAGTATGCCCATTAATGGTATCAGGCCTTTAGAAGGTCCAAGTTGGCTCTCCCGGTACGGAATCAGCCAACCATTCTGAATCCAAGCCTGCAACTCCTGCTCATATTCACCTTGGAGTTGCTTAGAGGTAGGATATTCTGAGAGCCTGTTTTTCAGAGATACAGGCAGCTGGTCACTGGACCATTTCCAAGATGCGATCCATACACACTTGGCCGCGTCATATTCGGCATGAAAGTCAGGTTTGTCAAGGGCGATGGCAGCACACATCAGTCTTTCACGCTGAGGAAATCTCACTTTGCTGGTGTCAGACATAGCCATTCCACCTAGTTGTCTAATCACATACCTGTGAAGCTGTCCTTCAATATTGCTCGGGCACGTGCCAATATTTCAGATATCGGCAAGTCATCTACCCGGGTAGTGGCCTGAAGAAGTTTCTCCGCATGCTCCGGTAACCCAGCAATGAATGCACAGACCAAACCCCACTCCGTCATACTTCCAAACTGAGTCGCAAGCTTGCGTAGCTCCGCCAAGAAAACGTCAACCATTTCTCCCGGATGCAAATGGCATGCTGCAAACTGCTTATATGCCATCACAGGATTGAGGGCAAATGCTGTGTATAAAACATCTTTTATATAAGCAAAATCAGCCCTCTTTTCTTCACTTACCTGTTGATAAACTGCATACGCGCCACCCGAAAGGCGCATTGGAACTACGCACTCAATGTTCTTCACCCCGCTCAACTGGCACACTAACTCTGCCTTCTCCACACATTCAACCACCGATTGCCTGGGATCGGTCCCGTCAAAGAGGGGAATTAATTTGGGGTCGAAGACCATAGTTGCCGAAAAAGCTTGTGTTAGAATGCTGCAATGGATTCCCCAAGTCAGATTCCCAAGGCTTGTGTGTATTAACACGAGCACTTCTTATCCCTCTTTTCCTTCAGTCTCTCCTTCCTTCTCTTCTTTAAGTTGTAATAAAACTTTCACACATGCTCGTCAGTTGATTCACTCAGAAAGAATCACACGTTCTAGCTGTCACCGTGCATTTATATCCTCGCCCGACCTCGAAAGAATTTACACACGGGCAAATCAACTCTCGCCGGTTCGAGATCTCCCAACATTACATATAGTGCTTGAAGCAGTCATATCTGTTTACTGCTTTTACTCTAGAGTCCATGCAAGCTTTGAAGTTCCAGGTACGTTGCGTCCATTGAATTCACAAATCCCAAAATCCCAAAGAGAAACACACCAAGCAAGGACACATGATTACATCATGTGAAAGTGGTCTTAAATATGAGTGGGGAGTTTTTTTTTTCTTTTTTTAATGAAAGAAAAGAAAATTCTCAATCATTTATAGTAGTATATAGAGTTAGATATGTTAGTTGATCATGGGGTTGTGTGAGTGTATATATATATATATATATATATATATGTACACACAAATACGTACCTACACCTACTAATGTGTACTGTGATATTCATCTACGTGCACACACATCCATCCACAGCACATACTCAACATAAGCTTACACACATGCTCACAAATTTGCTTATATATATATATATACACACACAGATGCTTTTATATATATATATATATATATATATATATATATATATATATATATATATATATATAAGCAAATTTGTGAGCAACATAAGCTTACACACATGCTCAAAAATTTGCCTATATATATATATATATATATATATATATATATACACACACACACAGATGCTTTTTTGATATATATATATATATCTAAAAAAAAAAATGCTTTTTTTTATATATATATATATATATATATATATATATAAAAGCATCTGTGTGTGTGTGTATATATATATATATATATATATATATATAAGGAAATTTGTGAGCATGTGTGTAAGCTTATGTTGAGTATGTGCTGTGGATGGATGTGTGTGCACATAGATGAATATCACAGTACACATGAGTAGGTGTAGGTACATATTTGTGTGTACATATGTGCATAGTTATGTATCTACATAAGTTTAAGCATATGTTGAGTATGTGTGTTTTTGGCATCGATGAGTGTGTGGTGACTACTCATTCACTTCTCCTAGTCTAAGCAGAGATGGTCAGATAAAGTTGAGAAGACTGCCGAAGCTGCAACTTGAGAATTCAATTTTACATTTTTTTTTTTTTTTATTAAGGGTGTTCTCTGAAATACACTCAGGCTATATTTTCTATCAAATCTATGGGGTGCCTAGGTCAGGAAGTAGGTAACAATTTACTCCCATATATATATATATATATATATATATATATATATATATATACACACACAGGTGTAGTCAATTGGTTAAAGAGATCCAACTAGGACAAAGTGACACTAGGATCCATGTCATGTCAAGTCTGAAAACTGAGCAGTGGCAAGTTAGAATTTGCACTGCACATGTGGGGGTGGGAGAAGAAATAAAAAATGGTTTCAAATTGACATACACTCCCATCTGTGAGCAAATCCAGTTCATTGTTTTCTCTTGTGACACAATCTCAGGTTTTGTACACCTTGATTGGCATCTGCAATGATCTAAGCATGGGGTTACATAATGAGCAATTGTACCTGGTAGTCAAGGTGCCTCCATCACACTGCCTTACTCAGAGTTATTATGGGTGGAGAAAAAACAAAGAATTGTGGGTAATGAAAATGGTTACATAAGTTAATGGCAGAGTCAGTTGGTGACTGCTTTTGGTCAGGTGTCAAGCAAGCATATTGATAGACATAATGACATAATGAACAAACAGCAGGAAGTATCACCTGAAAGACAGAGAGGAGAAAAGAAAGATAGAAGGAAGAAATGTGTGAACATCACAAAATCTGCTTTTATCCTCATAGACTACAATCCTATTGTTTCTTTTGCAATTGATAATACAAGAATATGCAATAGAATCCTTGGATCTCATCAGATCTTCAGTAAACCAATAAGCATTAATTTATGTTTACTATGCTACTTATTGAGGATAGATGAAATTAGCTGGGGGTAATTCCATTGGCAGTCAACACTGATCTGATGAAAATCATCCTTTCTTGCTTTGGCCCAATGACCTAATAAAAACTATTCAAATGCTGTAATAAAATATATGTTGATGAGAAGGTGGTATTAGTTGTTGACCTAAGTTTGAAGTTTATAATTTTATGTATTTCCAGATATGTCACAAAATATGTGAGGAAAGAAATAATTTCAACATTCTGTTCTGTTGGTTTGTGATCAATTTTCACAGTTTGAATGGAGCGGAAAAAAAAAACAAAAAAACTTTAAAACATTGGATTATCTTTATATGCTATTTTATTTAGTAAAAGATGAATTTTGATACTGCTTACCATCGTAACATTTACTTACCATATTTGATGGCATATAAGGTGCACTTTTTTACTAAAAATATCTTTAAAAATTTCCCTGCATCTTATAAGCCATATGTAGATTTAAAATTTGCAATAGTTGGCGGAAATTAGCTACCTGGCAACTTCTATCAGCTTAGACTTTAGAGTAACTTTCCCATACTTATTGTCATTATTTAAAAGGCTATAATGCAGATTAAAAGTGTTATCATTGATAATATTCATTATATTAATTTCATCACATTTATAATTAGTGATTTCCTTTTTCTTGATTTGTCCTGGTGAAATTGGGGTGCGTCTTATACACCGTCAAATACAGTAAATTTTAACCACTGGAACACTAAGTAAATGGATATCGCCTAGGAACTCTACTACTAAAGATCCAAACCTGTATTTCACCAAGGCTTTATTAGTATTATTCAGTAATATCTAATAGTTCATTTCACTTCTCTTGTTTTTGTGAGGACCTGCATTTATGGTATGGGTGATGTATTTTGCTATCTATATGAAACAGCTCAATTCTAGGAAAGTTTTAGTGGGTGATTGGAATGCAGTCTTTGATCCCAAGATAGACTTGGTGGAGTCTAGCAGGGACACTAGCACTTAGGTGCAAAATACTTTCTCAAAATTATAGACAAGCTTGATTTTGTCAATGAATTTTGAAATGAGCATCCAAATAGAGTACTATAGACTTAGGATGGCTTGAACTTGAGGCAGCTTTTTAGCTACATTGATAGAGTAGATGAATTTGATATAAAAATTTTTGGTAGCCTAAGCTTTTATAGTTTAGCTTACACAGAACATAGGTTGGCTGACCACTGGAAATTTAAAGATTTGGCCTAGCCATTTGCAATGAGAAGGACAGTGATCTATATTAGAGTGGACTTTCCAATTGTGAGATGGTATAGAAACTCAGTTGAGGTGGAGCTGACCTTCCTCAATAAGAAAGACTAAGCCCTACTAGTTAAGTCTAGGCTTAAAAGAATAGCAATGAATATAGCCTCATAGAAACATGGCAATGCTGTTTATTGACATATCGCTAGATGGATAACTCTAAACTGCATATGTTGATAGGGTTGACCATTGTTTTCTGGAGATTGTGGCTGAATTCAAGCTGAACTTTCACAGCTGTATCTTTTTGTATGCATATCTTAGGGCTATGAGGGGAGTGAATGGAAAAAAGCTAGACTCTTTTGTCTT
The DNA here is from genome assembly GCA_963585895.1 of Sepioteuthis lessoniana. Taxonomy (NCBI): domain Eukaryota; kingdom Metazoa; phylum Mollusca; class Cephalopoda; order Myopsida; family Loliginidae; genus Sepioteuthis; species Sepioteuthis lessoniana. The sequence goes on from OY757909.1 coordinate 158,927, forward strand.
GTCTTGATCATATTAGCGAATTTCCCCTATTTTTATTTTTTTAGTCCTCCATTTTAAGTGTTAGCATTCATTCCATCCTGCTTTTAGATGAGAAAATTGAATACCTTGGAGATGTGGAAAATTTTTGAGGGTGTTTATTTGTGTAATTTTCAGTCTTTGTTTAATTTTCCTCCCTACCCATATCAACAGAAAAAGGTGAGAATCATAATGAAATGACTGTGATTAAACACCAGTGTCTTATTAGATATCTTCCCAAAATCAACATGGATAGTATAAATTGAATTCCTCTCTCTAAAAAAATAAAAAATATACATCTATTTCCTTGCGCATGAGGTTATGATTACGTACATGTGTATCTCCAATCCACTAAGGAAGCTGTAGCCCTGGAGGTGACCATGTCCACTGTAAGAGTATGGATGTAACTACAAAACACATCAGGTTAATTGGCCATGCATTTACCATGACTGGTTGATTTGGCATTGTGTGATATGGATCTGTAGCTCAGTGGTAGAGTTTTGGTTCTGCATTGTGTGGTTGCTGGTTTGATTCCCAGTTGGGGGTGGTTGTAGTATACACAGCTGATGAGACCTAATAAGATCAAAACAGCTGTCAGGTGGATCTGTATTTTGCATGCAGTGCTTGCAGAATTTTCTGATCATGGTAATTCAATTCATAGATATATATCTAACTTGGACAGGTTTTAGGTTGTGTTCAGAATTTAGATCTATGGTTAAGGTTCCAGGATGGAGTTAGGAATAGAAAGAATTATTAGAAGCATGTGTTATGGATTGGCTTTAGTGCTCCGTTTGGGTTTAGGTAATTAGCTTGAAGAGTTTGATTTAGGGACTGGTAATTAAAATTATTCTTATTAGGAATAAGTATGATCACGAAAGGATGAGAGATGGAAGGGGGATATTCAGTGCAGGGTGAAATATGGGATGGGATATTCAAGGCAGCATTGGAGTTGGGGAGATAATCAAAACAAGGCTGAGGCATTGGGTTAGTGATGGGGATTAGGTTTTAAGTTGAGGTATTCAAAAGTGTATTACATTGAGAGATGTAGTCGTGTGTATCAATTTGGAACATGCAGAGTTAAAAAAAAAAGGCGGCATAAGGGTGTAGTCAAAGATAGTTTGCTCGGATGTTTTTATTTCTGGTTGGTTGGAACATGCATTTTGGATTGAGGGTAGAATAAAGGTGAAATATTCATAGAATGATGTGAGTTTGGAGAGTGGTTTAGAGTTAAAATTGTTTATGCCAGTGACAGAAGACCTTAATGAATACATAGAACTCTCTCTCTCTCATGTAAACTTTCCACTTATGCAATAATTTCCATTATATAGGGATACACACAGCAATGCACACTCATCCTCAACATGGACTTTAAGAATATTTCATACTTTAAGAATTGTTTCATTTGGGAATCAACACACCAAATTGAAAGTCTAAACAGTTGTTTTCCAACCTTTTTGTGTATGCAACACTCATCAAAAGAGAATGGGATGTTTGGTTGATATAAGAAAACAGATATTACACTTTGATTATAAACAAAATGCAACAAACGGGACCACAAGCTCAGATAAATGCTGTCAAACACCAAAACCTTTGACAATGTATGTACAAAAATAGTGAAAATTTCACTTAAACTCTAAATCTGTTCTCCTTTTAATTAATATCAACAGGTGATTTAAACCTTGGTGGTGGTATGTTACAGATTCTCATAATATTGGATCATATTGCGAATAAAGCAATTCTCATTTCTTTGTCAACAGTTTTCTAATTTTCTCTTGTCTTTGTCCTAATATTTGTAGAGTAGAGAAAGCAGATTTACACAGCGAAATTGAAAACTGAAGCAGAATTACCAAAGTTTTTCTTGATTTTGTTGGATGCTGCATTGAAGTTTAAATCCCTAAACAATCTAATTCCACTTCTAAATATCTTAAACTTAAACAGTGACCATTCCTCAGTTCAACAACTTTTGTTTCTCTCTAGGTTAATTCATGTACTACAGATCTTATGAATGGACATACCATTTCAAACAAAATTGGCAATTTACATGAGTTTTTAAGGGAGATAATTCATTCGGTGTAACAAAGCTACTTCCCTTAAATTCTTAGGTGCTATGGAGACTTTTTTTTCTTTTTCTGTTTTACCTGAAATGATGAAAATTCTGATTGGTTTCTCACTGTTTATGGTAAAAAAAAAAAAAATACAAAAAATATCTATGCTAACATTAATAATTTGAGGATAGTACTGTTTATAAATGAATCCCCAACGATCTACTTACTCCATCTTGTTATAAGGAATTTCCATGAATTAAATTGAGTATCAATCGGAAAAGAATGGTTTTTAAAAATATTGCGATTAGAAAAATCAATTGAAATTTTAGAACCACCCACCCTCAAAAAACCTGATTAATTTATTTGAATAGCAAAAGTCACTGTCAACACAATTCATAGAATAAAATACATTTCTACTATATGGTTTGGTTTGGTTTCTTTGTTTAATGGCATATCAACCTTTGCAGGTTATTTAATGCCAAAGCCATTCTCCTCGAAGAACAGTTGTGATACTATTTAACCCATAGCTGGGATTTCTACTATATAGAAATTATTTACAATGACTTTTTTATCATTAAATCCATATCAATGCATACGTATTTTCATTATCCACTTTATTATTGTAATAAAATCATATCTTTTTTATAGCAAAAATAGTTCCCAATACATTTTTGTAGTAAAAATCGCTGTACAATTCAATAAAAATGCATGTGAAATAATTTCTCTGGCAACGGATTATTATCGTAAAAATCATTTGCTTTTACAACGATGTTTTTTTTTTTTTTTTTTTTTTTTTTATAGATACTAGAGATATTTTTAATGTCGTCCTGAAGCAAAACCCACGAGTTTTCAAGGAAGGTAATTCATTTGGTGTCATAGAGTTACTTCCCTTGGATTAAAAAAAAAAAAGACCTGTATATATTCGAGAAACTTATTACCCTAAATAATTTTTACTCAATATTTAATTTGCTAAGCTTTTTGCTTAGATGTGGAAAAAGGTCGTATGTATGGGGCACTCAATAAGACTAGAATTCACTTATGACGTTTTGCTAATCTAGTTAGCTAACCATTACACTACCAGAGGCACCCTTCATTGCTCAATGTTTGTGGCTGTTTTTTTTTTAAATGAGAAGAATATTTTTCTTTAAATTATCCTGCAGGGCACATGGCGTAATGGATATAGGTATTTAGTTTAAGAAATTCTTTGTGAAATTATCTAGAGGTTTAATCTTGACAACAGGTTTGTCCACTCGGCTGGTGTATTAGAATACACAGACTGCAGCTCCACAGAGGTGTAAGTCCCCCCACCAACGAGTGTCCTAGATATGACACTAAATAATTTGATGGTGAGGTTCCAGTGATGCTGTGTCTGGCTATACTATGGATTTTCAGGCACCAAATGTAACTACGGTTTGTACCATCAGGGCACTTACCTTGGGCACAGCATCAACTATAGTTCTATGGTTTGGCCCTGCACTAATTATAACATTATCACTTGGTCCAGTACCAAATGTGATACTATGTTCTGGGGTCAGTTACTATTTGTAATGCTATCATTTTGGTACAGTACTAAATGTAGCAATATCTTGGCACAGCACCGTTTTAACAATATTGTGGTCATGACTATCAACACCAATACCAGCGCCAAATGTAATATCATTGTGCATGACAACACTTGTTGTACCAAATGTAATAATAATGATTGGTCTTATCCTAGTAACGGTGCCAAATGCAGTACTATAGTTGTCATACTACTTTTACTTTGGTCTTATCACGTTAACAGCACCAAATGCATTTCCAGATAGTCTGTTTATTAAATCTGTCCGTGGTTCGGGCATAGCTCTGATTACTTCAACCTTATCTATATGAGGGTGCACTCCACTTTCTTCAATAACGAATCTTAGGTATTTTGTCTCCTTTTTCATAAACTGACATTTAGATAACTTAATCTTCTGTTTATGCTTCCTTAACTGAGCAAACACTGTCTTCAGGTGCTTGAGATGCTCATCGACACTGGCTGAAAAGATCAATATGTCATCCAGGTAGGCTATAGCAAACAGTTCCAACCCCACTAGCACCACAGACATGAGCCGTTGAAAAATACCAGGAGCATTGGCTAACCCAAAGGGCATAACTCTGAACTGATTAAGTCCCACGTGACATGCAAAGGTGGTCTTTTCTCGGTCAGCCTCATCCAAAGCCACCTGCCAGTATCCCGATCTCAGATCTAGCGTGGAAAAGTAGGTTGATTTGCCAAGCAGGGCTAGGATGTCATCAATCAATGGCAGGGGGTAGGCCAGGGGTTTTGTGATATTCAAGGCTCGGAAATCTACACAAAACCTATGCCCCCCATCCTTTTTGCTGACTATTACTATTGGAAAACTCCATGGGGACACTGAACGTTCAATAACACCTGCCCTCAGCATATCTTTAACTGCCCCCTCTACAAGCTTCCGTTTATGCAGTGGGGTTCAATATGGTTTTAGTCTTATAGGTGGATGGTCACCAGTGTTGATTTTCATCCGAAATGACTGGGTTTGACCTAACTCTTTCTCCGAGTTGGCTACTACGTCCCTATTCTCAATTATAACCTTGCTTATCTTATCCTTATTTTCAGTGGGTACTACTATTTCTTCAGCATTAACTACTCTGTGTGTGTGTGTGTGTGTGTCCATCTCCAGAATCTGCCTCACTTACCACATTCTCCCTTATGCTTGCAGATACCGCCCTTCCTACTTCCCTGCCCCAAGGTATTTTTATCATGGTGTTAGTGGTGTTAGCCAACATAATCGAAATCTGGCCTTCCCCACCAACTTCCACCACTGATTCACATAGCGTAACCTCCCCCTCTTCATGGGTGGGATCATCTATGGGGGTTATTTGAAAAGTACCCCTACACTGTTCTTTTGTGGAAGACAGCCTGCCTTGACAAGAAACAGCTGTACGAAGGTGAATAACAAGGTCCTCAATGGGTACCACTTTCGATTCCTTGTTCATGCAGTTTTCAAGTGGTGTCTCCTTTCCACCTAATTTCAGCATAACTGGATTGAAACTCATGTGCGCCTTGTTTCCTTCCTGCCAATCTCTACCTAAGATCATCGATCTACAAAGAGTGGTTGCTACATATAATGTTTGCATAGTTACCACCTCTCCTACTATCACTGGCAGACATATCATACCAGATATTTTCATTTCCCAACTGTCAGCCTGTACTACTCTTAAATCTGCAGGTTTTAAATCTTTGCACCGAAACCCTAATTCTAACAAGTCCTTCTGCCTAATCATTGATATGGACGCCCCAGTATTTAATAATGTTTTTACTTTTTTTTTTTCACTATCTCTACTTCACAAATTATCTCGGTGTCCTGACAAAATAATCCATAACTTTGGGCCACCCTTATTTCCTTCTGGGTGCCTCCCACGTTTCCCTGGACCCTTCCAAAAAGCCTCCTTCCCCCTGATGTACATCCCATTCTGGGGCACTCTCTCCGTATGTGACCCAGCTGTCCACATTCCCAGCACCCCAGTTGTTTTGGGTCAGGAAGTGGCCTTCTCCATCCCTTCTCATGGGGGTGGTCTCTCCAATGATAGCCCGGGTGGCTACTCCCTCCTTGGCCCCAAGCAATAGGAGGAGTCTCTGCCCACCTCGTTCTCATCTCTCCAGACCATCCCCTTTCTTTTCCCCGCCCCTGGGAAGTTGTGAGCCTATTATAGAGCCTAAGACTCTTTCCTGCCGTCACAAACGCCTCCACCAGTGAGGCTGGAGCCGCCCTTGCTGTATCTTCTCTTACGAACGTATTTTCTATGGCATCCGTGTAATACTCAGCTAGCTGCGCTTGTACTGCCTCCCCCTCACATTGGACGGCATCTTTGAATGCAACCTTAGCTAACCCCAAAACTCTACTAGCTAGTTCCGAGAGAGTTTCTCCCTCCCTTAGCTTAATCTTAATTAAGGCCCTAGCAGTATCAGTCACACTAGTATAATCACTGTACTGGTTAGTCAGCTGTTCTAAAAGGTCCCCCTAGTTACTTCCGGGATTATCATCTAAGTATAATCCTATGTACTCTGATATCACCCCGTCTGAATAGTCATAAGCCAGATTCACCAACTCTGTCTGTGTAAGTTGGTAAATTCTAGCCTTTTTCTTCAGAGCTTCTACCCAAGCCTGAAACTCAGAGGCTTTTTCCGTGAATATAGAGATCTTAGATCCACCTGTGGCTACCTTAAAAATAGGGTGCGATGGGACGTCTGTCTCTATCCTATCCATACTTCTATTAAATGCCAGCAAGACACACTAATTACAAAACAACAATGACCAAGAAAACAATAGAACAATTTTTTAGCCTACCTTGCAGGGACTGGAAAAGATTTCCTTTTCTGTTTCCTTCTTTCTTTTGTTTTGTTTTGTTTTTTTAAATGTTTATTTATGTGTTCATTTCCTTCGTTCTCCTTGTTGAAGTAAAAAAAAAAAATATATATAAATATACAAAAGTCGCCAGTAGTTTAAGTGTCCATTCTCTAAGTGGGGGAAGAAGTGCGTATCTGTCTGTCCCTCTTTTCTTTCTTCCTTACTTTTCTCTCTCTCCCTTTTTTTTTTATAACTGTCCGATTATGTTTCCTTTCCTCCTTTTTTTTGTTGGTTGTTTGTCTGTTTTTGTCTTGGTTTGGTTGCGTTTTGTTTTTCCTTCTGTTTTTTTTTTCTTTTTATACACACGTCTATCGAATTATTGAAGCCTTCACTCATCTACACATATATACGCATACACCTATGCATATATATTGAGTGTTTATTCGGCCAAGTCAATCTTTCCTTCCTTTTCTTTCCTCCATAAGTTCTATTGTACTAACGTGCAAGCCAATGTCAATCCTTGTCTATGGCACCAGTGTGATAATACCTGCTACTGTAACTCATTGCATAAGTTACTAAGTCCATGTCAAGAACTTATGTGTGGCCGGATCAAGCGAGAAGCAGGTTCACAGGGAAAAGAACAAAAACACAACAACAACTTGTGGTTAAAACATCAAAGGAGGATGGGGAGCATGTAACACTTTGTGGATCATTAGTTCTAGTTTGAGTTTCAGCTGGCAAAAGTTTATCTTAACTGACTGGGTCCAGCTGGTAATATCGCAGTTCGTTGTTCCTTTGTTCTGGCCTAATCAACTTTCCTCGAATACAAACTAAGTCTGACTGCTTGGACCCAAAATGCACCTGTATATATACAGAATGTTTCATTATTATTTCCGGCTAATGGGACACCCACGAATAAACCCATAACTTTTTCGGGGGCCATTTCTCTCTTAAAAAAATCTGGATATAAAAATATTTCCTAGACTGGCCGTCTCCAATACAGGGACATAAAATTCAGACCCTTTTAAGTTTTTGACCAGTACCTGACAAGTACTTAACACTTAACCAGGTCCGTGGCCATATGTATAAACATTTTCTTATCTAGATTTCCTTAATCTTGTAAATGGGTTTTCTTAACATTTGAAATTTGATACCCAGGCCGAATCTAACTCATCTTGCCACATATGTATGTGTGTGTGTATGTAGGTGTGTGTGTGTGCACACACATGTGCATGGGCGTATATATATATATATATATATATACACACACACGCACACAGGTATGGGTGCACATACACACACGTGTGTATATATCCAACTCATAGTGTCACAATGAGCTGGGTTGGATGGGCAAGATTTCAGCTTTATGGAACATTGGAGAGCCAGTTTTTCACATCTTAGTGTAAAAGGTGGTTCATCTGCTTCTGTGTATAGGCTTTAAACAGAAGTGCTATATGTTCCAAGGACTTGTCTAAGTCCTTGGTGGTGTATGGTATTTAGTTCTTTCAAGTATGTCTTTCTGGCTGCCCCATATATAAAGCAGCCATAATCGAGTCTTGACCTGATTAATGAGCAATATAATTTTAATAATGTTTCTTTGCTTCCTCCCCAGCAAGAGTGTGCTATAGTTCTAAGTAATTTTATGGTTTTGTTACATTTTGTTCTCAAGTATTTAATATGTGAAAAGAAGGAGAGTTTGGGGTCAAAAATGATTCCTAGATACTTGCAGTGTTCAACAATTGGTATTTCGGTGTGGTCAGTTTTCAGTATTGGATATAGGAGGAGCTTACATTGGTTGCAGAAGTGGATGTATTTCGTTTTTTCTTTTGAAAATTTAAATCCATTCTCAGTGGTCCATTTGTGGAGCTTATCAAGGCATATTTGAAGTTGTCTTTCAATATGTTTCATGTTTCTTGCTCTGTAGCATATCAGGAAGTCATCCACATACAGAACAGCTTGTTCTGTTGTTAATGTTTTTCCCAATATTATTAATTTTTATATTGAACAGCATGACAGACAATACACTGCCTTGAGGTACACCCATTTCTTGTTGTTTTTCTTCAGAGAAAACCTCTCCCATTCTTACTCTAAATCATCTATCTTGAAGGAAGTTCTCAATAAATATTGGCATTCTACCTTTAAATCCAAGGTTTTTCAAATCTATTACAATGTCGTACTTCCAGGTTGTGTCTTATGCTTTTTCGAGATCAAAAAAACACTGCCACTACATGTTCTTTTTTAATAGAAGCCTCTCCGATGAATGTTTCTAATCGAATCAGGTGATTTATAGGGCTTCTTTGGTTTCTGAAACCAGATTAGTACACTGTTATTGATTTACTGGTTTCTAAATACCAGATCAATCTGGCATTTACCATTCTTTCTAATGTTTTGCAGACACAACTGCTTAGAGAAACGGGTCTGTAATTTTTTGTATTCGTATTGTCTTCGAAAGGTTTGGGTATCGGTATAACTGCGGTTTCTTTCCATATTTTTGGTATGTCACCTCTGTTCCATAAATCGTGGAAGATTTCTCAGAGGAAATTTGTGAATGGTTCAGGTAATTCTTTCAGGAACTGATAATGAATTTTGTTGGGTCCAACTGCTGTATTGTGTACCTTGTTGAGGAATTCTTTTCGTTCTACTATAGAGAAAGGTTGGTTGTAGCTTTCAGTGTTTTTGCTTTGAAATTTGATTTTAACTTTTTCTGGTTTTGTTTTGATAATTTGAAAACTTTTGCTTTGGTTTTTAGCAGATAAATTTTGTGAGAAAGTTTCAGCAAGATGATTTGCTATATCATTCTTGTCTGTGGTTTTCAGATTATTGTGAGTGAGGTGTTTTGTAGGAGTATTGTTATTTTTGCTAGTTATTTTCCGAATCATCTGCCATACTTTTTTTGGCTTTGAGTGACCATTAGTTTTAGTAACGTAATTTCTCCATGTATTTCTTTTAGAGTCTCTGATGATTTTTCAGGCTTTGGCTTGGCTGTTTTTATAAGTGTTTAAATTTTCTTATGTTGGGTCTATTTTAAATTTTTTAAAAGTTGCTCTACGTAATCTAACAGCTTTTTTACATTCTTCATTGAAGCATAGCCTATTGTATTAGGTAGAGGTTTTGGGTAAATGTTCTTCAGCGAGGTTTAACCGTGTGTTCATAAAATATAAGATGTTTTCCTCATTGTTTTTATTGGCTTCTGGGGTGAGTCGGCCAAAGCATAAAGTTTTAAATCCATCCCAATTAGACTTTCCTAGTTTCCAGCGTGGAGTTCTATTACTCAATTCATCAGTGCTGTTTTCTAATAGAATCGGTAAGTAGTCACTTACACAGGTGTCGCCATGTACTTCCAGTTGTAATCTAGAAACAAGGAAGGGTCACATTTTGATAGGGTGATTGCAGAATATGTGCCTGTTGCTGGGTGCAGATATGTGTTGGATTTCTTGTTGTACATACACAACTGATGTTGATTTCATAAAGATTCTATGACTTTGCCCTTTTTGTCGGTTTTCTTACTTCCCCAGATCTCATTATGGCTATTAAAGTCCCCCATTATTATGAAGGGTCTTGGTAGTTGTTCTATTAAATTGTTCAGCTCCAATTTCTTGGGTTCTTCATTTGGGGGAATGTATACTGAACACACTGTTATCGTTTTGTGGATGGAGGGTTGCTGATATAGCGACTGTTTGCATGTTTGTATTCAGTGTAATTTCGCTGTGAGGGATGTTTTTGTTAATGATAATAGATGATCTGCCACAAGGTCTATCAGTGTACTGCTTTATATAGTTGTATGAATATAGTTTTTCATGATGATGGTGGTATTGTTTTTGAGGTGAGTTTCTTGGAGGCATATGATTGTTGGGCAGTATTTTGTAATATGTAGTAACAATTCACAGTAGTTGACCCTTTGCTCCTCTGATGTTGCATTGGATTATTTTATTCATTTTGTTTAGATTTTTGGGACTTTTTTGGTTGAGATTTGTTGGTTGGAGTTTTATTTTCAATTTCCATTTCTTCGATCTCGGCAAATTTGTTTGATGTGATTATTGGGGTGGGCTGTGTTTGAGTAATTCTTTTAATTGGGTTTTGTTTTTTAATGGTAATATTTTTCATGTTATTTTCATTTATATATTTGTTAATATCTGGAGTCATACCAGTAACCTTTGTCACTTTTCTTTAGTTTGTTCTGTGGTTTTAGGGTTTTCTTCTGTGTTGGTATTAGTATTTACTGTCGTTTTTATGCTAAGCTCGCTTTGTTTCATTTCAGCTGAATGCATTCTTTAAAGGTTTTCTTGGAATGTTAACCATTCATTAGCTTTTAAATTTATCAATTTTTCTATTAGTTTTTGGTATTTATTGATTGAAATGCTATCCTGGGGGCGGTTGATTTACTTTTTGTGCTACATTAGCATATGTTTTGGTTCCCATATAGCTTTCAACAATTTTCCTTGCTTCAGGGAAAGGTATATTTTTGGTGTGCTTGATAAACATTATCACTTTTTCTTTCTTATAAATGGCACAGCTTCTTGAAAAGGCAGGGTGTTCCTCATGGCAGTTTGCACATTTTATGTTCTTGCATTCATTTTCCATATGGTCTGGGTCACGTTCGCCACATTTGTCACATACTTGGCATCCTCTGTATATTTCTTTGTAGTGTCCAAATTTTTGACATTTGAAACATCTCATGGAAGCTTGTATATACTGCTCTACCCTTTCTATTGTGTAGCCAATTCTGATTTCTTTTGGTATTGATGGTTTCTCAAAAGCCAGAATGTATGTATGGGTCTGTATCGTTTCATCATTTTGGCAAATAGTGACACTTCTGTATTCTTTTATTCCTTGCTTTTTGAAAGTCATTTTAATCTCTTCTGGTGTTGCTCATGACAGTTCTTTACTTCTCACAACACCATTGGAGGTATTTGATTTGGCCTGTGGATAGGCACGACAATTGAGATTATGAAATTTCTCCATTTTTAATTGGTTTTCAGCATGTTTTTGCTTTCCACTTCCACAAGCAGGTTTCCAGTTTGGAGTTTCTTTACAGTTTTTGAGTTGGATCTACTGGATATTATTTTTTCCATCAAGAAAGGTAATAGTTAATCTAATTTTACATCTTGTAATGATTCAATAATGATGAATCTGGAAAAGTACTTTCTGTTTCTGAGTCGGTGTCAGATAAATATCTTTTGGATTTTTTGGAAGAAGCCATGATTGGTGTATATTTTTCATTGGTCCTATGCTCCACCACCCACCAGAGTCCAACTTGTGTTGAGAATAAGCCAGAGGGGAAATCCATTCACCCTGGCAGAGACGGATACATTACCAGTATACTCATATCCAGAGCAAAATTCCAAGCCTCTGCCAATTTCTGGTTTTAGTGCCATAAAATTTAACAGTGATCAAGACTACTCTCAATACAAGTGATTCTCAGCCCCCACCTTCTGGCACCTATAAAATAAAAGGGTTGGGAATTTTTCCACAAATGCAGATTAAATAGTACATTCAGGATAAAAACATACAGGTGTTAGGACATAAGACCAGCCGATTGATCAGATCGGGCCTAATCCGACCGCCCGTCAAACCAAGTAAGCGCCAAAGTGGTATGTTGCAAGCCATTGACCACTCTGTTGCTGGATCAATGACTGCTCAACCACCAGGATCTCGTCTTAGCACCTTATGGGTTGAAGCCAACAGGTGGCCCCCATCAGTGGTGGGGTATATTACTCCTCTGCAGAAGTGCAGTCGTTGTATTCTACAGCCCCAGCAGACAGGGTGGACTATTCTCCAGATCTGGCTCCCAGCAACTACCGGCTGTTTGCAAGACCTCAAAAGAATTCTCCAGGAAAGAGATTTAGCTCCAATGAAAAAGTGATATCTGAAACTGAAGCATATTTTCAGGCCAAAGACAAATCATTCTACAAAAGAGGTATCACCCAAGAAGAAGGTTATGTTGAATTTTGCCTAAAAGTTGTTGTTTCATTAGTTAGGCCTGAGACTTTTTGAGTAATGTGTTAACTGGAAAGCAATAATTAGTGTGAATTGTAATTACTTGTTTAATATAAGACTTCTATTTTCAAATACTATGATATTTACATATATTCTCAACATAAATGATGTAGAAATAGTTTTACATGTTTCATACATTATTGTAGAATACTTTTACAAATTGAAATCTGACACAAAAATCCACTTGTTCAAACCATTTGTATTGAAACAGTATTTAATCCTTACTGTTATTTCATTTTCCTATAATTTTGACAAGTGAAAATACAGTGGGAATAGTACCCTCAATTTTTAATAAAGCTCTTCTCAACCATAATATTTTTGCTATTGCTTTTCCTTAATTTTTCCTTTTCATTAATTAATCTCACTTTAACACTCATTTTTTAACCATCCAATCATAACTTTACTTTGTCGACATTTTTTTGGGTTTACTGGTTCAATTAGAATGTACTATAAACAATACATTAGCTGAATTCTTTTTGAAAACTCAGCATAATCTCTAATTAAATTAGAAAAATTAATTTCATGATAATTATGACTGCAGTTTTATATGTTATTTAATACATGAAGGTTTCGTAACTGAATCTCTAAAGAATTTTTCATGTTAAAGAAAAAATTCTCTTTATTTTCATTAATTCTTCATTCTCTATTTCTTTGAATATACAGTGTAATAAAATTTGTAAATTTTTAATTTTAGTACCCAGTTTTTATGTCGGGGGATTATTGTAGTGATTGCAATATACCTAATATTCAAGTCAGGCATTATTCAATTTCAAAGAAGGGATCTTTACAATTATTTGAATATCTTAAAATTTTATACATGCATATATATATATATATGCACATATAAATACTCACATATACATATATATAGACATCAGTAAAAATAACAAAACCAGATATGGTTTGGAAGAAATTTATGATAGAAAAAAATATATATAAGGTTTTCATGGTAAATACTACACAGAACTACTATTATAAAAACCCTGCAAAGATTTTTACACTTTATGTTAACATTAACTGTTAATTATTTCCATTTATCCTTCTTTCAAAATGATCATATTAAATTATCCTCTTAAAAATCAATCTCAATATATTTTGATGACATACATAATATATTTACATTTAGAAATATCTATATATTAAATCAGTACACATCAAAGTTTTCTTATGATGCACATCTGTGAACTGACATTGAATGATTGATGAAGGTTACTGTCTGAAGTTTTCACACAGTTCATTCATGTATACATCTTTACACTTTCAAATAATATTCAGTTCATTATTTAACAAGTTACCCATGTATGTAAAACACATTATATATAATGGATGTAGGTGGCAACTTAGAAAAATCAGAAAATATCATTTTCATAAAATATTGCAGGAAAAGAGAATGGCACTTCATCACTTAAATGCATGCAGGTATCCTTCATTTTGATTAGGCTCTGTTTTATAACATATCAACCCTTTGGTGTTATTCAATGCTAAATCCTATTTTATATATATATATATATATGATTGGTAAGTTTGTGGGTAACATTTTCAAATGAGTGAAAACTTCTTTCTTTACACACAGTTGAATAGTTTCAAGTATTTTTATCAAACACTGATACTTCTATTTAATATTACATATGCATTTTCATACAGTTACATGGTTTCAAATATTGTTATTTATTGTGTACACACAATTATATGGTGTAGCAGAAACAACTTCATATCTTTTTTTGGCATGTAAATTAATTTGATCATTATGGTCATTACTCATTTTCACCCAATGAGGATGACTTATCCTATTCTACCCGGACCATAATGGTGAAAGCCCGCCAAACTCTCTCTTCCTCAGAATCTTTTGAGCAGGATGGACATACTTTCTGTCCTCTCTCTTCATAGTAACTGAACCATCACACCATGAGGAAAACCATCTAATTTATGGACCCTTGAGTTTACCCTCCTTGACCAAAGGTTCCCAGTAGGATATAACTTAGATGTATTTATTCCGCCACTTACAGGAACACTTTCATGTCACTAACTTTTGCTATGTCTACAGCGATGCACAATTCCGCTCAGACATTCAGCTTTTTCATTCCTCCTAACTCTGTGGGAGATCATCGATCTTCTCTCTCCCACTGCTATCGGACTATGCTTATGGCTGGCTACATCATTCTTGTCCTTATTCAGCAACAAAACCTTTTCTATGACTGTAGTGATGCAAATCCCGCACAGACACCTAGCTGCCTTATTCCATCTCTATTCTGCTTATCTATTTTGAAGACATTTATTCCACACTCGAAAATCTATGGGACTTAGAACTACTGGCTGAACGCCAAATGCCTGCTCATCACTTTTTAACTGTTTTCTTCGCACGACAACCAGCACAAAGGCTACCTCCCAACTCAAGCCTTTATTAAACTCCTAAATTAAAAACTTTTGGTATCTCCGTTCGACTTTTAAATATAACGGACAGGGTAACTTAATCACCTTCTTCATTATAATAGTTTCAAGAATTGATATTGAACTCTAATATTACTATTTAATATTAATCATTGTTAAATGGGTTCAAGTATTGCTATTTAACATTACTCATTCTATTTATCAAGTTTTACTATCTTACATAAAACTTATCATTTGTTTGCACATATTCACATTTCAAATGTAGCTATTTAACACTAATATTGGCATAGTCTATATCCTCAGTTAACAAACAGGGCAAGCACATATTCTTGCATATTGTTCATAAACATATTCTAAGGAGAAATTAAGCATCAACATATAAATATTAAATTATTAGAAATTATACTTTCAATTTGACTTTGATTTTCATAATTTATCATTACTTTTCAACATTCATGACCAAATATATCCAAAATATTAGTTAATATGATTGGATATAAATCGTCACTGAATAAGATCAGTTTTCAAAAATAAAAGAAGCAATTAAGTAAATTTGAAATTTTCATATCTAATGATCTCCTTATAAAGATTTTTCACTTTTCTCTTAACAATAGATTTTATTTTATTATGTTTGTCATAGGCTTGTTTTCAAACATAATAGTGATGATAATTTTCAGCCTCTCAACTTACTAGTAAACGTTTTAGAATTGTTTCCTCCTGGTTCAATTTAAAAGAAAATATAGTGTGCTTTTTCAACAGCTATTACATCTCATGATAATTTTGAAGTCTGGGCTGGTCTGCCTCAAATCTTAGTGATATAAACAATTTTATCAAATAAATTTCTTACATGTATAATTATTTGTATTTTGAAAACTATCCAGATATTATATATACATATTTCACCTAATGACTAATTATGAATTGTTTGCAACATACATGCAAATATTTATCTTTTTTTTTTACTTAAGCACTTAAAAACTTCATTTTGTCAATTTATAAATGTATCCGAGTTATCTCCCTTAGATTTGTCCAATGTCATTATTAGTGCATTCTGCAAGAAAATTGCATGTCTCAATTGTTCATTGAATTTTTAAAAATCTGTAACAATACATTTTATTTTTTTTGTTTTTAACACATTTACATGGGGTGCCATTGAAAACTTTGAAGTAATATGATTTTAAAATCTATCATCATTATCTTTTTTATAATTAATTAGACATCCTTTGCATAATAATTATCAAAATTAAATATCATGAGTTTTATTTCTATTCAACAGTGCATATTCTATTTGAAATGTCAATCTAACTTTATACTAATTTCAATTAGCTAAAAAGTTGGTATATCAAGAAGGGTATAATGAGAAAACATACTGAAATACAACAATAAAATTACAAATAGTTGCTTAAAAACAAATTTGATATCAAAATATAAGATATGATTTTACATAAAAATGAAATATTAACACATAAGTTTTTAAAAGATTATCAAAAATACCTTCTATGTGTCCAATAATTCTGAGTAAATTGTTTTTTGTTTAGCATCACATTAGCTTACAATTCAATTCAGCATACAAATTCTTACCTGTGTAAGATTTACTTCTTAATCATTCACTTATGGTGTTTCTGAATAGCTAAATCATATTTTTTATTTCAGTAAAGAGTTCTAAACTTTTGCTCATATGGTATAATTTCAGCTTATAGAAATTAAAGCACAAACATCAAAGAAGGTGTTTATGTTGAGGTGAATGTATCACTTCAACATCATACTTCTGTTTAAAATACAATCATTATCTTTATATCCTCAATGTATTATATAACCAAATACACACCCAATAATATGTATACTTTTTAAAATTTTACCATAATGATTTATTATCATTAAAATCTTAAATCATTCTAATTCAATTTGGTCATTAGACTAATTTTTTTTAAGTATATGTGTGTGTGTGAGTTCTTATGTATTTTATTAGTGATAGAATTAACCAGATACTCATGGCAAAAAAATTATTTGTTTATCAAAAAAAATACAAAAGTTGTTTGTAAAGAGTATTAGATATAAATGTACTTGCAAATATTTTTAAACATCATCTTTCAATTTTTGAAAACAAATGGGTTTATATTAATTTTTCTTATTATTTCTTGCAGAGACGGACTATGAAATCACTTGCCAAAATAAATTCATTCACTTTTTGCCAGATGTTGGTGTTTGCTGGTTGGTTGGGTTTTATGGCATATCTACCTTTGGAGGTTATTTAACGGCAAATCCATTTTTATGTAAATAATCAGTTCTATTTCAAACTAATCAGTTTAGGACGAGTACACAGTTTAATTGTTAAACACATTTCTATTTCAAACTATTCAGTTCATTCAAACAGTTCTAATTCAGCTAATTCAGTTTAACATAAGTACAGATTTTGTTTACACAGTAAAATGTCAAAACAGTTCTATATATTACAATTCAGTTTAGTGTAAGTACAGTTTCAATGTCAAAAAACAGTTCCATTTCAAATAATTCAGTTTAGTATAAGCACTCAGTTTAAATGTAAATACGGTTTAATTGTCAAAAACATTTCTATTTCAAGCTATTCACTTTAGTCAAAAAATTCAGTTTAGCATAAGTATGCAGTTAGATCTATTTAACCCATAGATAGGACCCTTATCAGATGTTACAACTCTGGGTCAGAGTGGACCAGGGAGCAAAGGGAAATAAAATGTACTCCTCATTCCCCAGAGTTCGAGCATTACTGGAACCTCATCATCAGATTGTTTAGTGTCATAACCAGGACACTTGTTAGGGAGGGATCTTACCCCTCTGCAAAGGTGCAGTCAGTGTATTCTACAGTCTCGGCAGACTGGGCAATACAGAGTTAAATGTTTAAACAGTTTTATTTCAGATAATTCGGTTTAGCATAAGTACATGTATGTCTTGTACATCTTATTTGGACAGTTTAAGAGATGGGAGGTATGTGGTTGTACAGTTGCTGTTTTGTGGGATGTTGCTTCCAGGATTTGTTCAATATAGCTTGTAGCATTCTTGAGCAATTCCCATCTAGCTTTTACTTAATACACCTAATCAGAGTCCATGTAGTGCATCCATTTAGTACAATTGACACAACCACTGCTTCTAAGAAATTGCATTTTATTTTATTGGATAAGTTCGAGTTCTATATATAAATACATTTGATTTGATCCCAACCATATAAATCATTTTCTAAAATCTAAGTTATTTTTCTAAGGCTTTTTAATCTATGACAGCAGTGTTGCAAAGTTGTTTCGAGTTTGCTTTCAAATGTCTCATTGAAATCTCATTCCTCATTCAATCGCTCATTCTTTCTGAAGCCTAAGTTGTGGATACAACTGAACAACCAATAACTAAATATGTTTGAAATATGATTTGGTGGTGCATACTATTACATCAATAATCAATGGCCTCTGAAGAAGTACAACAATTAATCATTTTATTATATTGCTATAAGAAGACATTAGAAAAATTCAATAAATGTTCTATGGATGATGATGGTGCTTTCAAAAGAACTGTTTATTATCACAAACAAATCCTTCATTAGATCATTAATATATAAGCAATTGAGTTCTCCATTAGTCTATGTTGTTTTAGCGTTCAACAATTAATTTTTTCTTTGTTTTTCTCCGATGACTCGTAAGTTTTCATGAATGACAATATTCCTAAAAAGTTTTTTCTAAATTATACTATCATCATCACATAACACTTTTCTCATTCTATCTAATATGTTATGCTGCTTACATGTTTTTTGTATTGTCATATTTTATTATGAATGTCTTTTGATAATTTGTTTTGTTAGTAATAACACAGTTCATTACATATAAACTTCCCTCTCAATAAAAAATAATCATCATTATCTTTTTTATTTTTTAATCAAAAGTTTGAAAAAAAATAGTTATATAAAGGCCAATCTTCTTGTTCTCACTAATAATGAATTGGAAAAAGACCTTGAATGTTACTATACTTGGGTAAACTTGTCTTTTACTTGTTTCTTTCTGCTAATTCTAGATGATGGAAGGCTTCCAAGTTTTTCTTTTCATCATTGGTTTTAGATTGTATTCTTTAGTAAACAATCTTGTTTTTACCAAAAATAATAACTAAATGCAACTATAATATTAAGTTGATATTTCAATGATTCATTTTAAACCTAAAGTAATTGCAAGGTATGAGTGTTTCAAATTTTATCATTGGCAGTAAGAAAGAAGGAAAACTACATAAAAGTTCATTGCTAACATTTTGGTTGGCTGTTTGGTTGGTTTGTTTTGTTTTGTTTTTTTTGTTTAATTGTCTATCAGCAGCCTGGGAATGAAATCCGGGAAAAGCAATTTTTTTTAAATTTAAGTATGGAAGATTTTAATTCACTTCTCTTATCATTGTGATTTAATAGTCTTTGACATCATGTCATGTGAACATAAAATTATAATGATTCCAAATTTGGTGAGGGCTGCTCCTTTTGAGTAAAAGTCAGAGAAAAGCAGATGTGAAGGGTGCAATATAAAATAGAAGGGCTTTTCACCTTTGAAAAAGAGTTCCATAGAGAGAGCATGAAGTGACCACTAGATTCATGTCACTCTGGGCTCTAACCTTGAGCCAGACTGCCCAAAGTGGAGAGGCAGACAAAAGCCATATTTATATATTACTTAAACATGATGTAGTCATACTAATACACAACACTATCAAAAAAGCAAAGAAAGACTGAGATAAATGGTAATAAAATCTCATGGCTTCCTTCAATCAACTTCTAGTTCTTCATAATTATTTGAAGTGTTTGTGTTTTAGATTTCTTTTCATAAATTTATGAATCCTCTCTACAAAGATTAAAAGAAAAAATGTAGAACAATTTTTGAGTAGAGAATAAGGTTCTGGCCATCATTAATGTATGAAGAGATCAAGCCATCAAGTCAACTTCTTTATTTATATTTCTTTTACACTGATTACCACTTTTCTTTGCAACCAATTATCTAAGAAAACTCCACCTATCTACTAAGTTTTTGTAGGGTGGGGATGAGATGAAACTCCCAATTGAGCAATCAATGGAAATGCCAAACACCAACACAAAACACACAGATCAACAAACCTGATATGGCAGAAGAGTGAGACGAGTGATGTGACAACATCATGACAAAATTTTCTCTTTTGTTAAATGATTAGCCAAACTCTAGGTACATTCTTTTAAAAAAAGGAGATGGTATGGCAGTGAAATAAAATCTCTAAATGATAAATGAATATTACAGATAACAAACTTATATGTTCTTCTGAAAGTCACAAACTTCTTCAGTTTTGTAGCTTTTGAGCAATAAGTTTTTTATCCTATAGAATAATATAATTAAACCTTGTTAGTTTGTACAGCCATTATGCTTAGACAATAATCCTATCGGTCGAAACTAGGTTAGCAAGAACCAATCAAATTAGGGATCTTATGAAAAGCTTTATAAGGCATCATGGACAAAGTAAGTATTACCCCACCACCACCACTACCAACTCATCTTTAACACAATAAAACTTGAATAAAGGATAATATTATCATCAAAGTTTCTGAACCATTTAAAAGGAACATTAAAAAAATTCTTGATGATTTCTTTAAAATTTTTCGGCCTATGGAAATAATGAAAATTAAGGATAAAAACAGTGTTTACTTCTTTCAGACTGTTAAATCTTTTGAAATTTAATGTGGCCACATAAAAGTTATGCAAAACAGTCTTTTTTAAAATTACATGAAAAATGAAATGAATGTGAAATTTTTATGAAAATTTTGATACTTATTCGCTTTTACATGAATTTATGTTTAAAATAGGTTTTTCCTAAAATATATTTGAGGAAATCCTTTTTGTTACTTTTATTTGTCTAACCCAGCAAGATGTTCCTACCCTTAATTTTAATCAATAAGCAAAGGAAAAGCCAATTCTCTCAGACTTCCTTTCAAGAAGCTCCTTTAATCTTTGAATTCTCAGTGAACAAAATTTGTCACAGACTTTTATTAATTATTTCTACATAATTGATTGGGATATTTGCACATAGTCTGCATTCAAACGCAGCTTTCTTACAAGTTAGATAGATTATAGAGGCTCCAATCATGTTGCTATTTAACTTCCTTGTATTCATTTATTAATTCAATTAGTTCAAGTTAGCTTACATTCTGATCACAAAAATTTAACCACATTCAGCTCAACAAACACTAAAAGAATGACCACACATTAACTCTCAAAAGAATATAACCATCACAAAACATTAATAAACACTAAAAAGCCTTTTTAGTAATATTTGTTAAAAAATAATGAACACAAATAAAATAATGGTTATACACCACCCCATGTAATTCATTGGTTTAAAAAGCCATGCTGTAAGTTTATATTTGATGTAAACCGGATATAATGGCTTAAAAATGGCTAAATATGAGAACAAACAATAACATAAATAACTCACAAAAGAATATACCTATCACTAAACTTTAAAGAACACTAAAAACACATTTTAGTAATATTTGTTAAAGAATAATGAATACAATATAACAGCCATAAACCACTGTACAATGTTTCTTGGTAACAAAAACTGTGACATAATTTGAGTTTTGACAGTGACCAGACATAGTGACAAAAATTTGTTTACAATTTTCCGATTAAAATATTTCATAATACTGTATATACATTTGAAGGTGTCTTTTTTAATCTTATGTTCTTTTTTGCTTCTTGTGTGTGTACTCTCAATACTAACCGTTTTCTCATCAAAAAACACAGAAATAGGAATCTACAAGTTTCATTAAATAAGTTTCCAGACTTTTTTCGTATGGGCACTTTTATTGATAGTACACACATGAAACTCTAGTGCCCTTCGAAGTAATCTCCTCCAGCTGCAATCCACTTGTTGTACCATTCCAACAACTTCTGGAAGGCTCCATGGAAGTCCTCTTGTGTGAGCAAATCAATGACCTTCATCACAGCCTCTTTCATCACCTCAATTGTCTCATAACGACAGCCTCTAAGGTTTTCCTTGAGCTTAGGGAATAGCTAAAAGTCACAGGGAGCAAGGTCTGGACTTTAGGGAGGCTGAGGAACTGTCTTGATGCCCATCTTGCTCAAATAGTATGTGACAAGGATGGATTTGTGGACTTGTGCATTGTCCTGGTGGAAATGCCACTGACCCGATTTGAAGAGTGCTGGCCTCTTCTGACGTAATCTCTTCCTGAACTCCCTTAAAACCTCAATACAGTATTCCTTGTTGA
Organism: Sepioteuthis lessoniana; assembly: GCA_963585895.1. Classification (NCBI taxonomy): domain Eukaryota; kingdom Metazoa; phylum Mollusca; class Cephalopoda; order Myopsida; family Loliginidae; genus Sepioteuthis; species Sepioteuthis lessoniana. The sequence goes on from OY757909.1 coordinate 180,961, forward strand.
CTGTCTGTCCATTGGGAACCCAGTGCATATAGATCATGCTCGTGCCGTCAAAAAAAGGGATCATCAAAAGTTTGTGGGTGGATTGCTCTGTCTGGCCTTCTTGGGTCTGGGAGAGCCAGCATGCTTCCACTGGGAACTCTGGGTCATAGCAGTAGATCCAGCTTTCATCGCAGGTTACCAGAGCATCAAGAACTGTGGGATCTGAATTAATCAGCTCAACCATTTTCATGCTGTCATGATAACATCTTTCTTTCTGATCTTCTCTGAGCACCCTGGGGACAAACTTCGCACAAATCTTCCACATCTACAGTTCCTCGCAAATAATTGTGTGTACAGTTCCCACACTGACATCAAACTGTGCACTTATTGTCTCTATAGACACACGACGGTCTTTATCCATGAAATACCTGTGGTGTAATGGTTATCGTTGTAGGAAATGGACATGGCGATACGAGTTCAAATCCTGGACGAGACTGATTGCATTTCACATAGCTCTAATACCCTTGGAAAAGGTATTAATCCAATTATGCTCCCTCCAGCTATGGGTAAATAGTAGAGCAGACTTGGCGAGGCAACTAGTCTAGGAGAAGGAAAACTGAATTCAAACCCGTTCAAAACCTTATGTCATATCCTGCCCGAGTGGAGGGGTTGTTAAATATGCTTATCCATGAAATTCATTATTTGGCCAATCAACTCTGGTGTTCTGACTTCCTTACTCCTCCCTCACCGCTCATCATCCCTCACAGACTTCCTTGAGTCTCTTATATCACTCAAAAATTGATGCTCAATTCATACAAGATGCTCCAAAAGCAGTCTGAAGCATTCCATACATTTTTGTGGCATTTTTTCCAAGTTTAAAACAGAATTTTATTGCATATCATTCTTCTAACGTGTCCTCATGTCCAGATTGCATTTTTGAAATTCACAAGCTGTGACAATCAAGGCATATTCTTATTGCTACTGTAGCAGTTCATTTGAACCTGAAATCATAAAAATTGGTCAGTCATCTTATAAGATGTATAGCAATAACATAGTGAATTTTCAAGAGTCTACAACAAATTTAAATGCCTGTACCAAAAAATCTGGAAACTTATTGAAGGTACCTTGTATTTTACATTTAACGAGATAGATTTATTCTATTAAGAGTTAGTTTGACTTAAACTGCCTTTCAGTAATGACTTAGAACCACCAAGAAAGGAAATTCCCCTTTAAAATATTACTGAATTTTATATGTTTCCTAACTTTTGAAAAGTTTTTAAAAACCATGTGCCAAGCATGTTGAATTGTGTGCTGAATATGTTGAACAGCATGAACATTTTATTAGTTATGTTCAGGAGAAGTCTTTGGCAAAATCCATGTAATTTACAAGGGTCTCAACTAGTTAAAATTAAGTTTGAATCCCTTTTTTTAGAAATATTTTAAGTTAACACACTGAATATTAAGTTATTACAAGACATTTTGTGTGAGCCTATGCAAAAAGGTGTCCCATGATATATTGAAAAATCATATATTGTATAAGTGATAAATGATGTATTCACTAGATGTGCACTAAACACATATGAATATACCCACTTATCTCAGACAGTTTATAACTGCCAATCTATGACAAAGAGAGAGCTCCCTTCTCAGGTGGGTTTATTAACTAACGGTTCTAAGGGATTGGAATAAATTTACTACTTAAATGGATAGAAATAAGTTTTGTTTTTTTTTTATACAGAGAAAGAAAAGGAATTTCCATTTTTTTTTTTTTCCTTTTGAAATTAAATTTCTGGGGTTGAGTTTGTTAGTTAAGTGAGGTGATGGTTCGAGGTGGTTGATGGATGTGTTTGTTAATTAAAGTTTACGATACATGATAAAAAGGATTTTGGGTGGTCTGACAAAATCCAGACCCAAGGTCAAAGACAAGGAGGTTCAGCAGACTTAAGTAAACAATGGCTGCAGGAAAACTCAGCAGGGAATCCAAATTCATTTTTAATACCACTTGAAAATCAGTCACCAGCAGAGTTTCTGAGATTATACAAAAATTCATAGTGGTCAAAGCGATTTACATATTATAATTCATAGGCGGGGCCAAAAATTGTCTATACTCCACCTTACTCCATATAAGCAGTCGGCAGAGGAGAACTGAGGAGTCCAGAGGGAAGACAGACATTTGAACGGTCAGACAGAGACACCAAACGCCGCAAAAATGACTTATTGAATCTTGCTGGTCCGATCAGAACCAAGAGATGCCCAGATAATTTTGTCAACAGAGCCGAGAAAACAAACCACCAAGTCAATGTGTCTGTAACAAAAATCAGTAGTTGTCTCCCTTATATCATCTAAATAGATCAGACTGATTTCACCTTTTCTCTCTCTGTCTCTTCCGACCTAACAAGTGAATCTCGTGTAACCTTTTTTGTACTCTACACATTTTTGTAATTTCTTTTGTTGTGAGATAAGACAATAGCCTTAAAAAAAAAAAAGAAAAAAAGAAGGTTTTATTATACAGGAATCAAAAGTGTTGCTTGTTTCTTTTTGTGTCCTTGTGGTTGTGACAGGAACTATTTTCTTCGTAAATAGTGATTCCTTTCGGCATGGATCCCAGCCTAATCAACTTCTACAATTGGACCATTCTGAGAGAACAGAGCACCATTGCTTGGATAAAAAAAACTTCACAATGTGACAAATAGTGGTGGTTCCTTCAGCTCAACAAAGGGAGCCTGTGTGATTTTATTTCAACCAAAACTGCCACAGAGAGATGAGATACAGCATCCAGCAGCTGAGTTCTACATCAGAAATCTGTCAACTTATATCTTTCTTTTTATCTATATGCATATTTTCAGTTTCCTGAGCATTAACTGGACCATAATAAAACTGAAATTTGTACCTTCCTTTCAGGATTATGTAAATCAACTTCCTTTTCAAAAATTATATAAACTTTAACAACTGTACAAAAAAAAGAAGAAAAAAAAGAATTTTTCATTCCTATTCATAGAGGAAGAATAAATGTCTTATTAGAAAAGTTTATACTTATGGAAAAGATGATCTTCAAAGGGGTATCATTATAACACTTGAATTCCTTCATAAACAAAATAATATCCAATGAAAAACTATGTAAAATAAAATCATAAAAATATTATTCTTGAGAATATGACTATGTTTCAACATATCAGTCATTTTTATTTAGTCATCAGTGTTAGAATTTTAAGTGCAAAAACTCAGTCAGTCGCAGCAAGTGAAAGTATAAAAACAGGAATTTTCAGTTAAATAAATCTCTAAAGAAAAAAATATTATCAATACTTTGTTTTCTTTTTATAAACCAGTGACCTAAAATATAAGTTAGAAATTTAGACTAACAAGTTACCTGAAAGAGCAATATTTTACTTTATTTTCCAGGTTTCTTTTGTTTTGTTTTTTCTTAAGTCTAAAACAGCAACCCAAAACCCTGCCAACCCTAACCCCAACCCAACCAATGATGATGATATCTAACCTTAATCCTAACCAACCTCTTCCAAAAAAAAACCTAACTCCAAAACAACCATCCCCTAACAGAAATACCTTAACTCCAACCCCAACCACTAACCTCCTTAAATCAACAAAACCTTAACTCCCAGCTGAGAAAACCTTAACCAACCCTAAGCCGATCACAAACAATCCAATCATGCAATTAACTAACCAACCAACCTAGCAATTTACCAAGCCGCCAGCAAGCGACTCGCCATTTTACAACCATCAAGCATGGAACCAACCAAGCACGCAACCATCCAACAAGCAGCTAGATAGCTAACCAAGCAACCAAATAAACGGCCACCGGAGAAGTAGCCAAGCAAGGAACCAAATAGCTAATTAATGAAGCAATCAACAAAACAACTAGGAAGCAATGACCCAACAACTCAAGTAAGCAAATAGCTAGTCATTTAAGCAAGCAACTGACTAACTAACAACCAGGTAACTAAACTAATCTAGCTATCAACCAACCGACTAAAAACTAGCCAAAAGAAAAAAACAAAAAAAAACAAACTAGCCAACCATCTTGCAATTAACAAAGCAAGCAAACACACCAAGCATTGAACCAACCATTCAAGCAACCAGCCAAAAATCAAGCAATCAATTAAACAGCCAACCAAGAAATCGAATAGCCAATTAATTAAACAAACAACCATCTAGCAAGTAAAGGGCCAAAAACCATTTAGCAAGTCTACCAAGCAGTCAACTACCCAACAGCCAATCTATCAAGCTACCAGAAAGCAACAAGCCAACTTACAACCATCAAGCAACCAAATAGCCAACCAATCAATCAACCAGCCACAGCCAAAGCCAAGTGACAACCTGTCAACAAATAGCTAGATAAGGAAACAAAGAGCAAATCAATTAACCAATCAACCGGGCTAAGAAAGGAACCGAATAGCTAATCAATAAAGCAATCAACCAACAAGCAATAAGCCAAATAGTAAAAAAGTAATGTAGTCGAGGGCAACTCAAAGATTCGCTTTTCCAATAGCTACAAGGTGTAGAGAAGAGCACCTACTCTTTTCCTTGGTAAGCCAACAAACAATGAACAAAATAGCCAACCTATCAAGTAATTAACCAACAAAATAGCCAAGCAATCTAGCAACTATCAAACAAGGAATCAAGGAACTAAACCCAAACCCTTATCCATACTCAAATCTAACCCTGCCGAAGATGATTTGTTTAACCAAACTCTTTAAGGGAACTTAGACATTTCTTAAAAGCATTTCTCATTTTCCATTGAATAAAGATAAACATCAAATATCTTTTAACGAGGAAGAGTAATTTTCCCTTACTTTAAAAATTTTTTTATCGGGGCTATATCGCCACTCGAAAGCGAAATCAATCTTTTTTAAAAGGAGTTACCTCCCTGTAAATGAATCTTACTTCTAAGCAATTCTTTAAATTGAGTTATTTCCCTTTATTTTACTAATATTAATCCTTGTTTTCCAGCCTGGCAGCTAAATCAAAATTTAATGAAATCACAGATTTTTTAAAAGATGAAATAAATATCTCAGTTGATAACACAAGTTGTTTACTTTGGAAGAAATTATAGAAAATGTATGGGGCTAACTTCCACTACAAATCCCAACATCACTCAAAAACCTAAATCTGTCAACAATAAGTTTAATACTGAGATATATATATATATATATATATATATATATATATATATAGATAGATAGATAGATAGATAGATATATAAATAACACTAAAATTTTCTTTGAAAGCCTATTCAATTAAACTCGGCCTGTAACCATGCCCAATTTATATCTGGATTCTTGCAAACAAAACCAAATCCCATTCATGAAAAAGCAATGAGTCATAATGATAGCAATCAGAGAAAATACATAATCAAATGTGACAAAGAGCAATAGGAAAAAAATGGCTGAAAGAAAAACAATCAATTTAAAAAAAAGGATAAACAAGGCAAACATATTTGAATAGTTCCAAAGTAAATTTGCTCACACAATGAAATCTAATCCGATATGTTGTGACACTATGAACCTTTGGTGTAGCGATTTGGGGGGAGTTCCCACACCAATAGTATATGTCAATCTAAGCTCAATGATCAGTGTTCAATCCTGAATAAAAGCCAAGGCAAAAATTCAAGTTACACTCAACAAAATTGGAAGTTTGCCATGGTATAATCTTCATTTTTCTTGTTAGTCTTCTGCAGTAGATAACCAAGAAATTCATACTAGATGACCTAGAAACATTTTCTTTTCTCATTGAAGCAAGGCTCCATGTCACGTCCATAGAGAAAAGAACACGGCATATTTATTACTTTATTTTTAGAAAATGGGATAATTCAAACATTGTGTTGGGTATGAATACAGATCATATCAAAATCATCCTCCAATCACAATTTGAAATCATTTTGCTTTATTCCCTGAACTCGAGCATCATACATCTTACTATGATAAAAATCATTATGATGTGAAGCTTTTTGCTGGGTCATGATCAAATGAATAAATTATTGGTATAGGTTTGCTTTTGTGTCCTTCTCTGAATTCTACATAAACTTGACTTCTGCCCTTATAAACAATTTTATGAGCAGTCTGTTGTATTGTTATCAATTTTGCCACACTTACAAAATGCCACATTGTAAATCAATATAACCACCTAAAAATGGAACTCAATTTTTAACACGAAAGTTTACTGACAGAGATAAGCCAAATAATTCACAAACACACTTTTCTTACTCTAAATATGTATTTATCCTAATTTTCCTGCATATTGTTATTTATTCACCCATTTCAACGACAGTAATAATACACATTATTACTTTATGTCACATTGTTAATAATACTTCATATTTCTGCAATTATGCATATATTCAGTGAGATTAACAGGAGTAAAGCTTTATTGGAACCAGCTAAACATTTTTTTCTGGAAACAGTAAACAAGTATGTTTATAATATCCAACTATCACTTATATATATCTGTATAAACTTTAATATTATAAAGGTCTTCATTTACTGATTCCACTAAAAAATTCTTTAACTGATAATGATACTATTATTTATAATATAAACTTATCAATAATACACAAATGAAAATTTGATATGCAATTTAAAACAAACAAACAAAAAAAAAAAAAAAACTGTAAAAATGTTTTATTCTTACCTGAATGGAAAAGTTTTGCCAGTGTTCAGCAGGTTTCAACATTGAATTTGGATTTCAATGGGCAAAATTAGTCCAATGATTTCAACATTTATGTTTTGTGAATATATTCTTTGTTGTGCTTTTTACTTAAATTTGATTTCTACGAATTCAGTAAAGATGAATATAATAAAATCTTAAGCATACTTACAAGTTGTATTTGGAGATTTGTATTTAATTTTGTGATCTTTTTCTTTCCTCGGTAAAAGGACCAACCTTACTTCATAAGTGGTCCTTCCAGTGATTTCCTTATCTTGGCTGTTTTCTTATCACAATTCATTACACTGGAAAAAAACAGAATTATTCAATGAATTTCAAATCAGTCACACAACAATTTTTAAAATCATTTATTCTGCTCAGGTCACAAAAATTTTCCAGCACACACTTCAAACAATTTTTTATCAATATAAATTATCAGAAGTTTTAGCAATTAATTTTGAATTTTATCTATTTAACTGGAAAGCAATAATTAGTGTGAATTGTAATTACTTGTTTAATATAAGACTTGTATTTTCAAACACTTCATGTTAACAAAGTTAACATATAATCTCAACATAAATAATGTAAAAATATTTTTACATTTCATATATTATTGTAGAATATTTCTACAAATTGAAATCAGACCCAAAAATCAACAAGTCCAAATCTTCTTAAACTATTTTTACTGATACAATATTTAATCTTTTCTGTGTTATTTCATTTTCCAAAAATTTTGGAAAGTGAAAATACAGCATGATGAGTACTCTCAATTTTCAATAAAGTTCTTCCCAACCATAACATTTCTTCTATTGCTTTTCCTGCTTTCATTGGAATCATTAATTAATCTCACTGTAACACTCATCTTGTAACCATTCCAATCTTTGGTTTGCTTTGTCAACATTTTTGGCTATTACTGGTTTAATTATAATGTACTATAAACAATACATTAGCTGAATTCTTTTTAAAAACTCAGCATGATTTCTATTTTAATCAGAAAATTTAATTGCATGATAATGATTTAGAAAATATACACATAATCTGTTATCAATACTTTCAGATCATCAATTACAAATAATTACATGTCAGGAAATTGCAATATAATCATAGTGCAAAGTTTATCTAATTTAATGCCCATTCCATGGTACATACTCTACTTTATTGCATGGCAAATGCATATTTTTCTTTTCAATTAACAAGTTTCCAAGATATATTAGTGAATTCTTTAATATTACTTCATTCAATAAGGAAAGGTAGCAATTTATTTTATTTATAATAGAAATACTGCCAACAGTTTTAAACTTTAATTTATACATGAACGTTTAGTAATTTAATCTCTAAAGAATTTTTATATCAAAGCAAAAAATGCTCTTTACTTTCATTAATTCCTCATTCTCTATTTCTTTAAAGATACAGTATAATGAAATTAGTAAACTTTTATTTTTAGTCCAGTTTTTATGTGGGGGATTATTGCATTGATTGCAATATACCTAATAATAAAGTCAGGTAGAATTTACATTCAAAGAAGGGATTTTTTTAGCATCATTTGAATGTCTTAGATTTCTACACATACATACATATATATAAATACTTTAACACCAGTAAAAAAAATATCATATATATTTTGGAAGGAATTTATTATAGTAAAAAAGATGATATCATTTTTATGGTAAATACTACACAGAAATATTATTATAAAAACAATGGAAAGATTTTTACTCTTTATGTTAACATTAACTGTTAATTATTTCCCTTTATCCTTCTTTCAAAATGATCATATTAAATTATCCTCTTAAAAATCAATCTCAATGCATTCTGATGACATACATAATATATTTACATTTTAAAATATTTCTATATTGAATTGTTACACAAAGTTTTCTTATGATACACATCTATGAACTGACATCGACTAAATCATGAAGGTTTTTGTTTGAAGTTTTCACATACTTCATTTTCATTCATGTATACATCTTTACAATTTCAAATTGTAGTCGGTTTCAGAAGTCTCGTTGAAGAAGAATCAACCTATTGGACACTAGTCAACTCGCTTAACTTGCAAAATAAACTGATGGATGTGCACCAATCAGACATCAGCAAAATGCTGCTGTCTTCCCTTCAAACTTAGTCTCTTTTATCTTCATCAAATCTCGCAACTTCAAATAGGCTTATCTTGTTCTCCTCCATAAAACAAGTCACACCTCTTGCTTCCTTTTCTTCTTCTGATTTCCGCACACCAGCAGCAGAGAGAGCACACCTTCTGTTTCTTTGAGGTAAGATTGTTTGTGGCATTACTACTACACTCCCCCCTGATCCTATGATCACACATGAAAAATTTGGGGGGTTGTCTTTTGCGCCATGGGCTTCTTCGCGGCAGCATTGTCACTAGGTCTTCATAAGAAGTATTATTGGAAGAGTCATCACCTGCATTTGTGCTGGATGCCTGTTCACACGGTCTCTCTCTAACGGTTACAAATCTTTCGCTCGCATTCTCTGAAACCATGTCAGAACAGACTATTGGCTGGTCTGGTCCCACTATGGGTCGCAGATCTTTCACGTGGCATGGCATTCCATCGACTGTTATGTTCTGTGCACTGGTAATTCCAGTCACACGTCCCACTTTATATTTTGTGGTACATCGTCCATTTGAGTCTTTACCCACAGTCGGTCACCCAGTTTGAAGACAGCTTACTGTTGATTGTGCGTCGGCACCAATGTTCCATTGATTCCTTTCAGCCATATGTGGTACCAACAGACCATATTGGCTAGTGCTGAAGCAGAGGACACATCATCCTTTGGTGTGATGTTGTACCAGTATACTGCTTCCGGTATGGTACACCACTTTCTGGCAGTGATCTTTTACAGTTCTGTGACATTGCTCGACGATGCCATTACCAGAGGGGACGTATGCATAGTGAAATTGAAGTCGGACTCTCCACTCATCTAGGAAGGCTTTGAGCAGGCTGCTCTGAAAGGCAGTGTCATTATCTGTCAGAATCTCTGCCGGCATACCCCGCTCATAGAAGAGCACCTTCAGCTGGTTGATTACACTCATCACTTGTTGAGGAAGACGTCATCAGATGGCAAATTAAGCAGGGCAGCAGTCGATCACCATCAAAAAATTATCTGGTGCCATGTTTGTTTAACATTCAAAACCCCCTTTGACCAGTGCATGGGTCCCGGATCGATTGACTGACACTCTTCACATTCTCGGACGACAGTTTTCACTGCGACTTGAGAGACCCCCAGGGCAATTTGTCTCACAAAATAAAGTGTCCGCCACACACCAGGATGACCGCTTTGTCGGTAAACAATCTTGAGCTGGTCAATCCCAAATGAGCTCATGGACACAGTGTAGGCAGGTTGTACAGGCCCAGTGTTCCTTTTAATTGCATCAAGCCACCTCTGAGGCACTCTAGTCAATCAATCTGCCTTATTTTGGCTAGATTTGACCAAGGACACATTCATCGACAGCACATATTTTTTCACCAGTTTTATTATTGTGTCAAGCCACAGTTGAATAAGCATCTCGCTTGCGGCTTTGGTTCATACCCTGCCCTTGCCGGTAAGGGTGTCTTAGATCCATTCATGGACACAGGCAGAATCAGTAAACAAATGCAAAGTGGTCGTCTTCCAGAGGATTGCCAAGTTTATTCCTTTAAAAATGGCATCGAGTTCCGCAAGGTTAATATGTTGGGAGTCCTTTTCTGGGTGTAACCAACAAGCATCCTCCACTACAGCCCCATCATATACAAGCAACACGCCGGTAGCGAGAGAGCTTGCATCAACTCATACGCTGAGGGCTTGGCTGTCAATGCTCCATCTGCCCCGTGCCGGGTCTTCCTTGTGCTCTCTGGTGATAACCTCTTTAATCATGGTGTTGAGAGGGGCGTCGTCAATTTTGTCATCCCATCCAGTGGTGACGTCAGATGCTCTCCACTTGATGAACGTCACAGCTACATGAAGCCAACCACCCACGGGAAGGTGCCAAACCAATTTGCCGCATCATGAAAATATGTTCCGTTGCGTGATGACTCAAGGCATGTCTGGGATTTTGTTCCCTCTTCTCCAATACAGAGTTATCCTCTCCCCAGACCTGTAACCCAAGCACTCATGAACCATCCTGTAGCCTCTCCGGCTCCTTGCTGAGGAGGCCAAAGATGTAGAGATGCTCCTTCACACATGCTATAGGCACAATATTCTCATCCACATATACATCATCAATATAGGCAGGTGTTGCTTGCTGTATGCACTTGTCCTTCATCAAGATAGCATCAACAATTATCGGCATGATGGATGGTGCGACATTAAGACCAAACCCCATGTGAGTCAGGCAATACCTTCGTCCCTTAAATAGTACAGTCTGATAGGATTTGGTGCGTTGGTCGAACTCTGTGCGAAAGTCAGGCTGTTCTAGCTCTATTGTTGCACCTTAAGTGTGAGCCGCCTCAGCAAAATGTGCCTTGCCTCGTTCGTCGATGTGCATGCCGCCCAATTTCTTGATGACGTCCATTCTCAGGAGGTTGAATCCCAATGGCTTGCTATTTACCACTAGCACATTTGTTTTTAAGGGATTTCTGTTGGTCACTGTTAAAGTTATGCTGCCAACACCATGGCTTAGAAGGCACTTCCTGCCTGCTGTCAGAACTGCGGTACGCTTCCGTACTTCGAGTCGACATAACATTCTACTCACAACAGATTAGGAGCAGCCGGAATCCACCAATGCTATCCGATCTATTCCATTGACTTTCACCTTCATTGCCGGAAGCACTTCTTCTAGTTTATGTGGGGAAAGAGTAGTGCCGACCTCCCGCCCCTTGTCTTGTTTTCCAGACACCTCGATGCCACATGACCTTGTTGCCTGCACTGCAACTGCATTCTGTTTGTCGGGGGTTTAAGAAGGGCCCATGAAGAAGAACTCGGCATCACCTGGCCGGAGCAGCAACAGGCTCATCGACCTCTACCTCTTCCGTCATGAGAGCCCGAGCCCTAGCAAGAATCTGTTCTAGGGTCATGTGCTCCATTCTTGAGGACCAACGCAACTGTCATCTAACCGGGCCGGGAAATCCTGACACGAATGCGCAACTGAGCCACCAGTCAGAGGTGTTTTCTTCAATTAGACGTACTAGATCCTGTAGGTCACCCAAATATTCGTCCACAGTTTCCACGGGACACAAACGATGTGAGACAAATGTGTCAAATGCAACAAAAGGGTCCAGCACAAAAGCCACGAGGAGGGCTTTTTTTACCTGCTGTAAATCCTCCCCCTGGTCATGGGTTAACCGTCAGTATACTGACAGAGCCCCATCTCTTAGCCTGAGTGGTAAAACACGTTGTAACACTATGTAGGTGACCCGCCAAGCAGACGATTCCTTTGTCTGTTTTGGCGCGAAACCAGACAAAGGGTTTTGGACTTGAAATCTCGGCGGGTCCGGAAGTGGTAACGGGACGCGAGAAAAGAGTTGGTTGGACAAAGGAGCTCACGGAGTTGGCGACAGAACACGGACAGAGGAAGTCGACTCCGGACACCGGGAGCAGAGGGGCGAGCCAACATGAGATAGGGTCCAGCGAAGAAGATCCAGTCAAGATGTCGGCATTCCAGTTGCTTTGTGGAATTTTCGCTAGTAATCCATGCTAGTGTTAGTCCATATATGCTATCGGAAATGTAGTGTTGCATAACTCCTTCTGCTCTTGGTTAACCCCAACCGTTTGTTCATTTGTTCTTTTTTTTTTCTTCTGTTCCCTCAATTGTATTCTTGTAGTGGCAAGAAATGTGCGTTACCCCTCTTGGAACCACTAGTTGATCACCGGCCGTAAAGAAGCAAAATGGTTAGAAGAGTGATGTAACGTGTAGGGGGGCTGAGGGGGGTATCGTAACAATGGCGCCGTTGACCAGGGAAAAAATAACCTGATGAAAAAAAATTGGAAATGATCGAGAGACGAGGGAATTGAAAGAAGCTGACAGACGAACGGAAAAAGAAGAAAAAAATGCCATGAGGATCTGCAACCAGCGAGAAAGGAAGAAAATAAAAGGGAAAAGAAAGAACAAGAGATAGACGTGTGCAGAGAGAGAGAGAGAGAAAAAAAAGACAAAACAAAAGCAAAGAATTACATCCTACACACGAAATGACTTTAAAAAAAAAAGAAGGAAAAGGAAATAGAAGGAAAGAAAGAAAGAAAAGAAAAAGAAAACGAAAGAGACAAAGAAAAAAAAAGTGGAAAAGAAAGAAATCTACAAAGGTAGGAATACACATTCCCCCCTCCCCCACTGCACTCGAATATAAGAACACAAAAAAAAGAATTTTAGATTGAGGAAATCTAAAATGTAGAGAGAAAAAAAAAAGAACCCAAGTAATCTATTTCGTTTTTGTGTGTGTATTTTTAAACCCTGTTTTCACTGCTGATTTTTTTTGTGGTATTTTTGTTAGAAGGGAAGGAAAGATTTTCTTCCCTTACCCTCTTTTCACACTTAATTTGACCGGTAGAATTCAAATGCTTTTTTTTTTCTTCTTCGTAGCAGTTTCACATAGTAATTTTTATGCTTAAGAGATAGGACAAGTGGCTTAAAAAATATTGTCCCTTCTGAGAAGTTTCGTAGTACTTTTTATGCTAGAGAGGTGATGGGTCACCAATTAAAAAAAAATAATGGTATTAGTTTGAAACCACAGATAAAAGGAAGATGAAACGAAAAATAAGAGAGAGAGAGTGAGATAGCTAAGATAGGTTAAAATCGACTGGTCAATGTAGAATCGTTCCGCATGCAGAAGTGGGGTGGAGAACTTTGAACACAAAAAAAAAGAAAAAAAGAAAGAGAAGGAAGAACAGATAAAGAGATGAAAAAAAAAAAGAAAAGAAAAAAAAATGAAAAAAGGACAGAGATGAAAAAAAAAAAAAAGGAGAGAAAAGAGTAGAGATAAAAAAAAGAGAGAGAAAAAGAAGACAATGAAAAAGAAAAAGAGAATGAAAGTAGAAAGAAAGAGAGATTGCTAGGGAGTTTTTGTCACTGCATCCATGCCTGTCTCAGTTCAAAAAAAAAGAATAAGTTAACTTTGGATTTTAGGAAGAAAAAAGTTTTCGTTTTTCGTTTTTTTTTTTTGTCGATTAAAAAAAACAAAAACGGTTGGAGGCAAATGCTATCCCCTCCCACACCCCAAACCACCCCTGGGAGAGGAAAGAAGCCAAGTGGGCAGGAGAGAAGGAAAGAAAGAAGCAAAGAGAAATGGTGGATGCGTGACAGAGATTCTTTTGGCAATTGAAGTTATTTATTTTTATTTGTCTGTGAATTGTTTATTATTAATTTTTTTTCTTGTTTAATTTGTGTGGATTTTTTTTGTTATCTTTTTTTTTTTGTTATATTTACCTTGTTTTTTGTTAATTTTGGGGGATTGAGCTTGCTTTGTCATTTGCTTTGTTGTTTATTGTTATTTGTTTATTTTTTTATTTTTATTTTTTATTTATTTATTTTTTACCTTCATGGATTTTCTGTTTTTTTTTTTTATTTTTTAATTTTTAAAAAATCTTTTTTTTAAGTTTAATTGCTCTTGGCACTTCTTCACTTCGTCTGATTGTGTTCCCCCTGGGGGTTGGTTGCACAGCGCCTTTGTTTAAAAGGACGGGTATTGAAGGGTAGTAAGTTATACAATTAATGATTTGGGAAAGCGAGTGGCCTGATTGACACGAATTGATGAACATGGTACCGAGGAAACGGTTGACAATGGGTTGGGAGGACGATGCCTGGACGTGGGGCGGTGTCCGATTGCTCCCCCCTCTGGCTGGTCATGGCTGGACGATCTTTGTTTTACTTTGTTTTTTTTTTTTATCTTTTAAAAATCCATGGAGATTGCTGGCAAGGTGCTGGAATGGGGAAAAGTTCCTTGCTCAACTGTTACTAGGTTGGAATTACGAGGCCAGGGGCCACATATGCTGTGAACCCCCCATGAGGGCTTCTCCCGATGCAACACATAAACAACTGCTGAGATTGATGATGCTCACAATTGCAGGGAGCCCTCTTGGTATGAAGTATGGTTTGGAGTAGAACGCAAGATAGAGGTGTTTAAAAGTCCTCTGAGATAAAATGTAGCAGCAAGGTTGTGAGGGTCAGATATGTTTAGGCCCTGAGTTTGTTTAGGTCCTGACATAGCATTTGGCTAACCATAGAGATCATAATGCCCGTGACCCATAAAGAGAAATGGTTAGCAGTCCTTTTCGACCAATTGGTTGAGAGTGGGGGAGCGGAGGAGCATACCATTCCAGCACATTGCAGTTTGTGGTAATTCTGTGGAGTAACTATTGTGTGTGTTTTTGTGAAAGAAGCAAGGAGGGCTCCGTTTGAATTGTGAAATTATGTCTGTATTATACCTTTATTTTTTTTTATTTGTGTGTTGTAATTTATGGTGAATAAATGACAAGGGTAAGAGGGGGGGGGGTATGTAACACTATGTAGGTGGCCTGCCAAGCAGACGATTCCTTTGTCTGTTTTGGCGCGAAACCAGACAAAGGGTTTTGGACTTGAAATCTCGGCGGGTCCGGAAGTGGTAACGGGACGTGAGAATAGAGTTGGTTGGACAAAGGAGCTCACGGAGTTGGCGACGGGACACAGACAGAGGCAGTTGACTCCGGACACCGGGAGCAGAGAGGCGAGCCAACATGAGATAGGGTCCAGCGAAGAAGATCAAGTCAAGATGTCGGCATTCCAGTTGCTTTGTGGAATTTTCGCTAGTAATCCATGCTAGCGTTAGTCCATATATGCTATCGGAAATGTAGTGTTGCATAACTCCTTCTGCTCTTGGTTAACCCCAAGCATTTGTTCATTTGTTCTTTTTTTTTTTTCCTCCTGTTCCTTCGATTGTATTCTTGTAGTGGCAAGAAATGTGCATTACCCCTCTTGGAACCACTAGTTGATCACCGGCCAAGAAGCGAAATGGTTAGAAGAGTTGATGTAACTTAGGGGGGCCGAGAGGTGGTATCGTCACAACGTTCAACACTATCAACATCACACATTTCGCACACCACCTCCACTTGTTCCAACCATTCTGACACTGTGTGGTCGGATGAGATGCCATGAAATTCGGGAATCAGCCAAATGTCAAACACTGTGCCTGCCATTTGTGTCTGGTTACACATATGCCGAAATAGCTTGTAGTTGGTTTCAGTAGTCTTGTCGAAGAAGAATCAACCTATTGGACACTAGTCAACTCGCTTAACTTGCAAAATGAACTGATGGATGTGCACCAATCAGACATCAGAAAAATGCTGCAGTTTTCCACTTCAAACTTAGTCTCTTATCTTCATCAAATCTCATCACTTCACGTCGGTTTATCTCTTTCTCCTCCATAAAACAAGTCACACCTCTTGCTTCCTTTTCTTCTGATTTCCACATGCCGGCAGCAGAGAGAGCACACCTTCTGTTTCTTTGAGGTAAGAGTGTTCATGGTATTACAACTACGCAAATAATATTCTTATTGTTTAACAATTTACCCATGTATGTAAAACACATTATATAGAATATTGCAGCAAAAGAGAATGTTCATAAACATATTCTAAAGAAAAATTAAACATCAACATATAATTGCTAAATTATCAGAAATTATACTTTCAATCTGACTTTGAGTAAATACTTTGCGTCGAAAAATGGAATTTTAATGATTTTCATAATCTATCATTACTTTTCAACATTCATGACCAAATATATCAAAAATATTAATTAATATGATTGAATATAAACAGTTACCAAATAAGCTCAGTTTTCAAAAAAAAAGAAAGAAAGAAATAATTAAGAAATTTGAAAATTCCTATCTAATGACCCTATTAAGATTTTTCACTTTTCTCTAAACAATAAATTTTATTTTATTATGTTTTACATAAGTTTCCTTTCAAGCATAATAGTGATGATAATTTTCAGCCACTCACCTTACTAGTAAACAATTTATCATTTTTTCCTCCCTGTTCAATTTAAAAGAATATATTGTGTGCTTTTCAACAGCTGTTACGTCTCATACAAAATTTTGAAGTCTGAGCTGGACTGCTGCAAATCTTTGTGATATAAACAATTTTATCAAATGAATTTCATAAGTGTATCATTATTTGTATCTTGAAAACTATCCAGATATCATATATAAATATTGTACCTAATGACTAATTATAAATTGTTTGCAATATACATGCAAATATTTATCTTTCCTTTTAATTAAGCATTTAAAAACTTCATTTGCTCAAGTTATATATAGGTATCCAAGTTACCTCCCTTACATTTGCCCCATGTCATTCATTAGTGCATTCTCCAAAAAAATTGCATTTTAACTTTAAAAAATCTAATGAATGTCTCAATTGTTTATTGATTTTTTTAAAAAATTCTGTCACAATGCATTTTATTTCTTTTGTTTTTAAAACATTTACATGGTGTGCCATAGAAAACTTTAAAGTGATATGATTTTTAATTCTATCATCATCATCTTTTTCCTTATTAGTTAATTTTAATTAGTTTTAATTCTATTCCACAGTCTATATGCTAGTTTTGTTGTCAATCTAATTTTATAATAATTTCCCAAAAATATACTTAAAATACAATAAAATTAAAAATAGTTGCTTGAGAACAAATTTATTATCAATTATATGAGATACGATTTTATATAAAAATAAAATGTTAACACACAAGTAGTTAAAAGATTAGCTAAAATACTGTGTGTGTCCAATGATTCTGAGTAAATTGTTTTCTTTTTTTGCATCACATTAGCTTACAATTCAATCATTCAGTGATGGTGTTTCTGAATAACCAAATTATATATTTCATTTAACTAAAGAGTTCTTAACTCTTGCTTATAATATGGAATAATTTAAGCTTATAGAAATCCAAGTACAATATCAAAGAAGGTGCTTGTGTTGAGGTGAATGTATCACTTCAACATAAATGGTCACTTCAGTTTAAAATGCAATCATTATCTTCATATACTCAATATATTCTATAACCAAATAATATTCATGTTTTAAATTTTAACAATGATTTATTGTACTTAAAATCTTAAATCATTCTAATTCATTTTGGTCATTAGACTAATTTCGTGTGTGTATGTATGTGTACGTGTATTTTATTAGAGATAGAGTTAACTAAGTACTCATGGTAAAATAAATCATTTTTACAAAGAAAATACAAAAGTTATTTGTAAAGAGTATTAGATATAAATTTACTTGCAAATATTTTAAACATCATCTTTCATTCTTGAAAACTAATGACTTTATGTTAAATTTTTTTTTTTATTTCTTGAAGAGACCTACAACCATGTAACTATTTATCTATGAAGTCACATTCATAAATAAATTCATTCACTTTTTGCTGGATGTTGGCGTTTTCCTCTCATAAACAGCGTGTTCTTTAATGATTGCTTAATATGAAAATAGGAAAGTTAAATTTATTTTCGGTTTCAGACTATAGTAATGATTGATTATCACAAGATAAGAGAACATATATTAGGCCTAACAAATGTGGTTGTTGTCCCCAAAACTTAAAATACATTTCACATTTACCAGAAATGATATATACAGTTACATATAGTCAAAAATTCCTCTAACCTTATCAAATAACATTTTTAAATGACATTCTTCTTTATTCAATGTTTATTACATGTGTTTTACTTAAATCAAAGTTTATTAATAGTAGTATAAGGCAACATTTCTAAAGAACAGAAAATAACATTTCCTTATTTAAATGACTTTGAAGATTAATTACTACTAAGTATCAACATGGCTGCTAATACATCTGCAGCTTTTCTGAAGTTATACTGCAAATCTAATTAACCTCAGTAAGTTAAAAATTCTCAACCAGTATTTCTTCAATTAATATCATTCATTTACACCCTTAGTAAAATATTTGACTAAATTTTCTGCGATTTTCATGATTAGTTTTTGATATATTTTGAATTTACAAAAATGAACTGAGATAGGTTAATACAAAAATTCAACTAATATTAGCTTTAGACGTCTGAAATATGTTGAAAAATATGTAAAGGAACAGATCTAACAATTACTGAAAAGCAGAATATAACAAAGTTATTGTGTGATAAAACATTCCTTTTAGATATTTAAAAGGAGCTTTAAATAAATCATCAAAGGATAAAAAAAGGTTGCTGAAAATATAAGTAAGTTGATAACTTGAGGCAAAAGAAATGACTTTAAGAACTTGCTTTCTCAAGAAGAATATAAAATTAAGTGAGTTACAGAAAAACAATCACTTTTGACAAGAGCTTAGATCTTTGAAAAACATGAAATTGAGGGAATCAAGGACAAAACATGTAAAATACTTTATGAATTGTGATCAGCAAAAAAATCTAGTAATGCAAATATTTTAATGTGTCAAATTTAGGCTCAGAAATACATGAAAACTGACTTAACGAAAGTAATTTTCACAAACTAAGCAATAACTATATCATTTTTATTTGATATTTCTTCCCTGGGAAACATCCCATGTTGAAGCAGATTTTGTGTTTTTCTTCAGTGTTTCCAGCTCTGTTATGCTGTCTTATTATCTCATCTAAGTTAACAGATGATTCCTAGTTCTTGTGTCTGCCTGCATCCAAGAACAGAAGGCTGCTTGGGATGTTTATATGATGTCCAATCTTGTTCTCATGAATTATTTTTAGATTGGTCACCACAGTGTTTGTTATTCTTGAACACTCATATCTCTTCAGTATTGTATTGGTTATCCTTATCTTTAGTTAGAAGGATAGCAGCTGCATTTGACTTTCTGTTAGGATGCATGTGTCTGTATATTTAGAAAACGAGTGTATACACTTGCTGCTTGAGCTTATTGTCCCAATGCTGCTTGATGGTTGTTCTGGTTCATCTTCCTCTGAGAAAGCCTCCTTTGTCTGGTATTCTTCCTGGTCTTGGACTTCATGAAGTTGTTGCGGCTTTTTTTTTTATGCATGCTTACGGTACCTGCATTGTGCTGATCTAGCAGGACATTGGTTTCTTTATTGGTGGTTTCTTCCATATCAATAACTTTCATTACCTCTTGTTTCAGGTAAATTTAGCTGTCCACTGGCCCAATTCTTGTTTTGGGTGGGGTTGTGCTTTGGGGATCTGGTCATTGCTGTTTGCCCAGGACTGCATTTGATTTTGTTGATGAGGGTTTTGTCCCGGGGTTTATGGATAGAACCTCCATCTGTGCTATAATGCTCTCCTCCATTTTTGCTGGCATCTCAGCAAACTTGATCAGTTTCTACACTGAACATCAGTGTATTTTGTCTCATCTTTTCAGGGTACCTAGCCTCCTTGACCAATCGCTTCTCTTTGTTGACAAATTCTTTTATTATCATTTTCCATTGTTTGAGGCTTTTATGTTGTATCTGATGAGAATTTGGTTATTTTGAGGTTTGCAGTAGTCTCCAGCTTTTCAAAGACAGTGTTTATCCTTAGTCTAACCTTAGGGTTGTTGAAGGTGGCTGTGTTGTACATTTCCAGCCCCTTGTCATCAATCCAAAGAAGCATTTGTCTTACCTTCCTCGCCTCCTCTGTATCATATAGTGGGCTCTTCAAAATCAGCTCCCATTTTTATTTAAATTGTTTGAATATTTTGTGAAGTCTCCTGGACTTATCCAGTCCATCTTTGGAGATGTAAATTTGTCTGCCATTCCCACACATTATTGTTTGTTAAGTACGAGGAACAAGTTTTGTTTATTGATACAAGAGTTCAATATCACAATGTGTGTGTTGTAATGTATGATTTTGTTACTTCCACTTTTTTTTTGTTTTCTTCTGAGGCTGTTTTCTGGTTCTCCAGAGTCCTTGTTCAATTAGGGGTGTTTTAATTAATTCCACTTCTGACACTATGTTGTGTATTTTTTCCACTTCAAGCTTGTGGAGAGATGTGGTAAAATCGTGGCACGTGTATGACGGTAGGAACCAGAGGGTATCCTTGGTTTATCTTTATAGAGAAGAGGGAAGAGTTGCACTGGGTTGCTTCCTTTGGACCTTAGATCATGTTATGACATTCATACTATCATTATCACAAATATTTCTGCTTCTATAAGTTGTACAGAGATAATCTTCATATGAAAATTGTCTTTAATTTTTCTTCTTGTTAATGGCATAAACATTATTATAACAATTACATTTCATGCAGATTTGTGAATTTGTGTGTGTGTGTGTGTGTGTGTGTGTGTGTGTGTGTGTGTGTGTGTGTGTGTGTGTGTGTGTGTGTTAATCTTTCAGGGGAAAACTTTTCATCACACAAATTCTAATGATGCATTAGAGAGGCATGAAAATCTTCTACATAGTCTAGTTTAACAATAAACAATGACTTTAAAATGTAAATTTTATTATTGAGTCAAAATATGCATATATCCTTCTTTATTTGATATAAGAACTACAATAATTTATTAAAAGATATTTTACCAAAATTAAAATCATCCAAAACTACAAATAATATGAAACAACTAAGAAGAATTCATTACACATTGGCTGATGTTGTTATTATCATAACGAGTCAGCAAAGTCTAAGCCCTATCAACAGCCTGATTGTTTCAAGAGAGGAAAAAACAGTAGTAAAATAATGAAATGGAAAATCTTTCCTATCATATAGCTACTGTCCTTTCTTCCTTCTCTCACATACACACATCGGACACCAACATACACACATACATGAACACAGACTCTCTCTCACACACATTAACACAAGTATGCTCTCATAGTACTGAATAAAGGTTGCATAGTCACACAAATATCCACATTTTACTTCACCTTTATTTTAGGTGAAAGAACACCTCTTTATGGACAAAAACAAATTTTTTATTCGAATTAAAAAGCAACTTTTGCTAAAGTATTTTATCATTTATTTTCTCGCAACTGGTAAAAATATTCCTTAAAATTATTAAGAAATCATCTTTACACACAACTTCAATTCTACATTATTACTATATTAAATTGTTTTCCCTTTCTTTAACTTTTACTTCAGAACTTGCTTCATCTTCAGTATAGTATTTTACCCTATATAGTCTTTACTTTTGTTTCCTATTTTGTTTTTCACATTTCAGTAAACTTAGCATATTATTTTACCTTAGGAAATATATAAATGCTTATGCACATTAAACTTCATTATTAGTGAGATTTCATAAGTAGAATTGAATAAGGTAGTCTCACATTTTTATTACATACTATTTCTATTTTTTTTTTTTAAATGTTGAGCATAAGCAAAACTATTTTGAATCAAGTTTCTACTAAAAAGAATATTCATTTTATTCTCGGAAAGAAAGATGGACTAATTTATGTCTAGGTTTGCTTAATAACTGTGAGACATGTATCCCAACTTGTAGAGATAAGTAATTCCTAAAATAGAAGAAAAAACAACAGACCTTAATGAATGGAGAATAAAACCTAACATGAAGAAAACAGTGAAATGAGACGGGGGGGGGGAGATAAGCTTTCAAAGAAACGCCATTAATAGTAAGTTCAACTTTCATTGGGCGCTCCATCTATCAGGCTTTGTGCCACAATTTATTGCAGCTTAATGAATAATTAACAGGAACAAAAGGTACGGAAGTTTGTAGCGGAGGATTTGGTTATTGGATTTTTATTTCATATCTCTAAACTAGAAATACTTTTACTTTAAATGTAGTCAGAGATATCACCGACCCTAACAATCTTCCCAATACATTAAAGTCATATTCAGAAAGAACAAATTAGAATATTAGAAATATTAGGTCTTCGATGGGCATGCAAAACAAGAAAATATCTACTCAAACAAACACCAATTAAAGAATTTGTAAATATTTAAAGTTTTATGTAAAAAAATTTCAAA
The DNA here is from genome assembly GCA_963585895.1 of Sepioteuthis lessoniana. NCBI lineage: Eukaryota > Metazoa > Mollusca > Cephalopoda > Myopsida > Loliginidae > Sepioteuthis > Sepioteuthis lessoniana. The sequence continues at coordinate 203,384 of OY757909.1, forward strand.
TAGTTATCTTACAATGAAAGTGTTTACAGACAGTTAATTGTTTGTTTTTTTTTAGTTTTAAAATGAGCAGGTTTTAGAATTTTTATCTTGTACACACTAAGTCCATTTAGTGGATCATAATTCTGTGGATTTACATTCAGATCAAGCAGAGATATTTTTCATTCAAAGTTCATTCTTTCTTTTTACTTTTAGTTTTTCTCTACATTTACATAAAGTAAAAAAGCAACTGACATTGCAAAAGTCAAAGAAAAATCATTTAGCTATCATCAGATATTTTATGCTGTTATAAAAGAGTGGCATTTCCAAGACAAAAAGTGACAGCAAGTTTCTTTATTAAATTTCAATTCTTATTGCTATTAGCCATTATTATTACTATTATAATTTTACATGTATATATATTTACATATTTCTGAACATTTCAAATTTGGGCACATATTTTCATGACAAAATAATTTTACACTAATCTCTTTACGTGACTGTAACAAGAAAAAAACGAATTGAAAAAACACTATTATGTTCAGTCCTTAAGCAATAGGTAGGATCATCTGTTATTTACTAAGCTAAGATAATTTGTTACACAAGGCCAGAAGTTTGGGGCACCCACTGAGACTTAAACTGACTATCAATGGTTTGATAGTCTATTTTAAAAACCATAACACTAAAGTAGTATGGTAGGTGTTCACTGTTACTATGTATATGAACTAGTTATTTAGTAAGCTTAGCTTACTTGTGGCACAAGGCCAGAAATATGGGGCTCATAGTGAGACTGAAAGTCACAAATTAACGTCTGCATTAATATACCAGAAAATTTAACAACCAACACTAAAGTGAATAAATAAATACACAAAAACTTTTAAAATATAATCTTAGCAGCAAATACAAATATAACAACAATAATAACAATAACGAAAAGGATTTTAATAAAATTTTCATAAATTTAGTCAAAAAAATTCTTCTTTGAAAATTTTGGAGAGATTGTTTTTTTCATGTGATTCACATTTCAGCAATTTTGTTCTTTTTTGCAATGATTTCTTTATTGAATATACTTGAAAAAATTGTAACTCAATTCTGTTACTTTAAAAAAACATTTAACTGGTTTTATATGTTTATTACGGAAGATTTAATTTGGAAAGAAAAGATAAATTTTAAATAGCAAAATAAAAAGTTTATTTTGATGCTTACTGTTATATTAGGTATTTTGTTTTTGTTTTTATTTAACTTTTAATTGCTTATCAAAGAAAAGTTTAAGCGACTTGATTTAATTCATGCCCTTTTATTATTTTCTAAAATATAACAAATTTAGTGCATTTTTTATTTTCTTGTTAGCAAAAATATTAATTTATTTCCTATTAATCATTTTATTCAAAATATTGTATTCATAAGTAAAGAAAACCAAAATTATGTCAAAATACTTACATTTTCTTATAATAAAAATTCCGGATATCTTTCTTCTCAAAAAATGTATTTTTTCATTGTTAACAGCTGAAAGATGCTTCTTGATGATAATGATTTGAGTGACTTTGCAATCTAACTTTGTCTTGGGCGATTCAGAAATATCTAATAGGCTGTAATTATTTCAATGCATTAAGCTGAAGTAAATTTCTTCTTCAATGATAGATATGTATCAATCAAGCAAAACTTCAGTCAATTGTTAAGTTCATCTAGCAGAAGAGAAAAAAAAACAAGATGTCAGCATGTTTCATCTGCTTCTTAGGAATTTCTTTCTCAATGTTTTTAATGTAGTTGTTGAATTCCAAGAATGAATAGACAATTCTGACAAGTTTTTATTGAACCTGAAGATAATGAGATAGGTAATGAGTTAAATTGATTGATAATCAGTGAGTTATATGGATAAATAAGAAAGATTTTCAGAATTAAAAATGATACATACCTACATAATGAGTGAATAAGATAAAAACTATCCATTTGTGTGGATCTTCTAATGTAGTTAGATTTAGTAAACTTTGAGAATTCCACGTGGATAAAATTTAAAGAATTTTCAGATATTTTAAACCATAAATGGATTACCATAGAAGTGTATTGGTCAAATATTCTTTCGTCCCTATTGCTTATTCAGTTTTAATTTGCTTTTTTCCCCTCCAACCCCATTTTGGGCCTTGTGCCATTTTTACAAAATCTTTTACAATAATTTCCAAAAGGAAAAGATAAAGCTTGAAAAAAAAAATGTAGAATTCTACCTATTATGGAAAAGTGTCATAATGCTTTAACTAAGCAAAATCAATCTGAAAACAGGGAAGTAAATGAAAAATTGGAATATGAAAATAAAATTGTCAAGCATTATTCAATTATGTAAAATCAAAAAATTCACAAAAACATTTGTAGAGTAAAACCTGATAAAACAGGTGAATTGACAAACACACCAATTGAAACAGGTGTATGAGCATTATTTTTTCAATCTGATCATTCTTTGGAAGAGTTTCATCTATTACAGGAAAGTTGTGATGAGAAGTGTAAAAATAAAAATTATGGATGAAATAATAGGACAAGCTAAAGACATAAAGCTAATGGTACCAGAGAGAATACATCCTGTTATATACAAGCTTGTGGTTGCAAGAAAAATAAGACTGAGCGATGGCCAGAGATTCAACTGCCTGTGTGACCTCTGCTTGCCCTATTTATGTGTTCCTGACTTCAAACACCAGCTCTAGAAAATACTCTTGCGGAAAAAAATGATTGGTTGAAAAATAGACCTTCTTTTATAACTGAGAATTTTTGGGGGATTTTGAATAAACAATGCACGGAGACTAATCGCAAAAGCCATGATTTTTTCAGTTTGACACTGGCCGTTGTTGGGTCAACATCTAGTTGCTGTTATTTTCTTCTGCAGCGTCGATGTTTGTCGGTCTGTGTTTTGTGTGTTCTAGTAGTTAGGTGTGTGAAGAGTTAAGTGGGTGGATCAGAAGATATTTGATGTATTTTGCAATAACAATCCTAAAATATTTATCATCAAAGGAAGGTTTTAAGAATGTAATATGTAAAATGTTTAAGAATATAAAATGATTCCATCTATTTAGAAAACAGCAATCAGAATACCACGAAATAAAATACATTTGGAAAGTTTTTAATGACCAGTTTCTTTAACCTTATTCTCTGACAAAAATGTAAAACAATAAAAATAAACACACAAACAATCAAATAAATATAAAAGAAATTGTAAATATATAAATGTTTTAAGAGAGAAAAAAAAGGGATTATAAATAGTTATTTTACAATGAAAGGTTCACAGACAGAGGTGAATGTGTTCTTTTTTAGTTTTTAAAATGGGTTTGATTTACAAAATTTTGTCTTGTACTCACAAATTCATTTAGTGGCTTATAATCCAGTGGATTTATATTTTAGATCATGAAGGGCTATTTTAAATTTAAAGTCTTTTGTATTTTATTTTATTTGGGGGTGGGTGTTTACATGTCTAAAGTCAAGACAACTTACTTCGCAAAATCCAAAGAAAATCAAAGATACAAGGTCCATGACAGGTGGTTATTTATCAAGATTTATTTCAGATAATTTGCTTAAGTCCTTTTTAAACAAATAGCTAGGTCTTTTGTCTGATAGGCATCACACGAGATCAAAGAGTTTTTCTTTCTTTATGTATCTATATTTATGTATTTTTTAAACATTACAAATTCTGGGTCCCACATATCTTTGTGTAAGGTTTCTGAAAATTCATTATATATCACATATTAAATCTTATCAAGGATGATAAAAGCTGTAATAAGGAAGGTTTCTTCAATAGTAAATCTTCATTGTCTAAAATTTTGGAATGTAGTAGACAGAAAGGGAATCTGAGGATAATATATTTTCAGATGTTAAAAAGGTATTTTATACAGTATCTCATTATAGTTTACTAGGGAAAATGAAAAAAATGGGTGGTTAGAAGTATAAAAGTCAAAATTGGTAACAATTATTCTGAAACATAAAATATGCTCCTAGTGTTCCCCAGGGTTCAGTGCTGGGGCCATCATTGTTGAATAGAAATTAGGCAACAGGGAAATCAAAAAAGTAAACCAGGAATGCAATGTAACAATTGACTTTTATGCTTCATTTAAAGGCGACATTCATATTTTCTTGGTTGTGTCAAGGGCAAGTGGTGAATTTCATTTCAAGAGAAGCAAATTTTGTTTTAGAAATATATGAAACCAAAATATGACCTTATATAGATTACTGTACACAGGTTCCAGCATTGTAACATTGTTCCAGCATTGTGATTTGTGGCGATTTAGGAATTACCAAAGAACTCCCAACCGGATGTTGACTCGTCGGCTGCCTGATACGAAATGTATAAATGCGTCGCCACGCATAAGGCTCCATGCATCCATCCGGTTAAAATCAGAAAAAAGAAAAATAATAAAATGTAAAGTAGCCAATGAGAAGCGGTCGCGCCAAAATTAGAAGGATTTTGGCGTAGCGAATTTGGAGCCGGTGAAGAGAGATAAATACTCAGGTTTTCTGTGAACCGACCTCTTTTCGGGTAGTGACGTCGAACCGACAACACCGTTTTTACTATCTGGTGTTTGGGCACCACGCTGTGTCTTGGGACATAGTGTTGGTTAGTCCATTCACCAAGTAAATAAAGGAAAGTATGAAAGAAATGTTTTCGTCTTTTATCTGTTTCTATCTTTCTCTTTTTGTATATTTCTTATGGACCTTCTTTGGGCAAGGCATTGCACCGGCCAGTCAACGTGGGGTAAAGCAAAATAACCAAAATATGGAGTCAGATATCTTTCGGCAACACAGCCTTGCCCTTAGCCACTGACTACCATAAAAAACCTTCAAACCCCACAGATTGGAGCAATAATAAAGAAAGATGAGATAAATAAAAAAAAAACAAAACAGGTAAGGATTAATTATAGAGGTATTAGAGGAATGAGGATTCACCACTAAAAAGAATAATAAGAGGTGATCTAATTGAAACTTTCAAAATGATTTGTGGAATTTCTAATTATGGGATAGATTTTTTCCAGATTTTTTCTCACAAATCAAATTTACTATCAAGACAGATGTTAAAAATTAAATCTACTAAACAAGTGGAATTTCTTGGTGAATATATTTTTGAAACAAAATGCCTAATATAATGAAAAACAGCAATAGAGAAGACAAAAGATTAAATTGGATGATTTCAGAAAAAATGCTAAGAAAAAGAACACAAGAAAGCATTTTTGGGAAATATCAGTTAAATTTATAAACGGATTTGCAACTGCATATAGATTTTCTGTGCAAAGAGTTTCTTTCCTTTATGTTAAGGTTTATGTGAGAAGATGGAAGACATGGCCAAGGAGGCATAAAAACAAATGAATAAATAAATAGCAACTAAATATACAATGTCAAGCAAAATTAGTTTATGTAGTACAGAAGGATAAACATTTCAAGTAGATAGTAGTCCTAACTGACTGCTGTTAATGAAACTGACATATCTTTTTCAAAATTATAGTTATTATCTGGTCCAGTCCTCCCCAATTCTTTAAGGGTCAGCTAATAAATACAGTTGCTATATCTTCTACAGGTATAATATCAACGGCTTTTATAAAGAAATACAAATATCTTTTTTAGAGTAGGAAAGAAAGACATTTTATTTCTATATTGTCTTCAGTTTTAACCTTTTTATTATATATATACATATAATTATTTCTTGCTTTTCTTTATTATATAGGATACTTACATGTCATTGACATGCTGAATATTATCCATAGTTGCTTCTTTTATTGTATATGTACGAGTATTGGAGTATTTACCTTACACTACTGAATTCTTATGTTCCAACTTTCATGATCACCATAATATATCTCTATAGCGAGAGAAGAAACTTACCTCCTGGATCAAAGTGCTTAAGACTATGCCTTGCGTATCAAGCACTAAAAAATATGTTCACTGGAGGCAGAAGTTATAGTGGGCCGATCTTGTCTCTCACGAGAAGAAATATACAATGCATGTAAATTTCTATATGCGGAACTTGCATAAAAGAGCATGCCAGCTGCAGGAGCAGGAGGTTGTTGTTCTTTGCAGACTGCTTTTTTTCACTTACAGTACGAACGAGTTGACCAGAGGTATACTGAGGAAGGGCTGCTAGTCATGTGTGTTGTGATTTTTGGTCAACTGAGGCTACCCAATTGTCTGAGGATGGGGCTACTGCTCTTGTTTGAACTAGTTCTACAACAATCTCTTGCCATTCTTGTCTGCATTTTATACTTGTGTTCAGATTTCTTTTGCCTTTGACTTTAGAAACTGGTTTACTGAAGTTTTTTTTCTGTGAATCCCATTGTACATTCAGTGCATGTGTCTATCAATATTGTTTTGTCCTGTTTTTTTTTTTACTTTCAGTGTCCTTCCTTGGCTTGACATTCACATATGATATCAAGTGCCGTAGTGGCTTGTGTTTAATTACATTCTGGTCAATATGGTATGTAACATGTACCAGGTAATTCAGTGTCTTAAGTAGATTGCTGTCAAATGGGAAAATCTTTCTTATTCTAAACATTGCTATGTGTGTGCTTGTGAGGGCCTGAGGATTAGATTTTCATAAACATCATGCTACCTTCAACATTAAAAGCATCCTTCTTGGGTTATGTAACAGTCAGCCATAGCAAGTAACTATCTTTGCAATTTTTCAAGGGATACAATTAAATCTGTCAGTAGCAACTTATAGCTCTTGTCTTGTGGGAGGGATCATAAGAGTGACTACATTGTTTTTTAGCTTGTCAATCACTGTCGAAGATATGAAGAATTTATGATTAATAATGAACATTAGACTGTAACGTGAATATACAATATCATGCTTTGATGTTTCAAAGATATCTATATTTATCCAACCACTGGAATTGATTTTGCTTTCTTCTTCACATAATATCTGTCATATAAACCAAAGCAAGATGATGATTGTAAGACCCTATGACACCATCTTGTTTGAGACAGAATGCAAGTCTATTTTCTCATCCAAACACAACTAAATGCATACTTGATAAATTACATGCATAATACAAGTTTTATCAATCAACATCAATGTAGCAGTAAGATGAATTTTAAAAGTGAAAGGTTTACTTAATATGCAATAATTAATGATTCAGTTAATCAGAAATCTGTCTGGATATCATTGACTAACTAATAGAAAAATATTGTATCTTTGTATAAAAATAGATTTTTATGATATACTTTAATCTTTTCTTTTTTTTAAAAAAACATTTAAATACTGTGGTGGCTTTCCTTTGGCAATTTCTGTCATTATTATCAAGACAGGTAATTTTATTTATCAAGATTTCTTTTCCTTGGAAACATAGTAATCCTTGAATGTTTTGGTTGATTGGTTTGTGTTAATGGCATGTCAATCTGTCTAGGGTTATTTTATGCATGGACACTAGAAAAACTCATGCTTAATACAAGGTGCATACGATAAGTTTCTAGATTTTTTACTTATGGGCATTTAAAAATGTTGTAGACTCTTGAAAATTCACTATGTTATTGCTATATATCTTATGAGATGACTGACTAATTTTTATGATTTCAGGTTCAAATGAACAGCTACAGCAGCAATTGGAATACACCTTACTAAAGCTTGATTGTCACAGCTGGTGAATTTCAAAAATGCAATCTGACACTTTAGAAGAATGATATGCAATAAAATTCTGTTTTAAACTTGGAAAAAATGCCACGGAAATGTATAGAACGCTTCAGACCGCTTTTGGAGCATCTTGCATGAATCGAGCATCAGTTTTTGAGAGGCATAAAAGATTCAAGGAAAGCAGGGAGTCTGTGAGGGATGATGAAAGGTGTGGGAGGGGTAAGGAAGTACACCTGAGTTGATTGGGCAAAGGGTTAGGGTTAGGGTGACTATGTTGAGGTTTTAAGGGAGTTCAGGAAGAGATTCCGTTGGCAGAGGCCAGCACTCTTCAAATCAGGTCAGTGGCATTTTCACCAGGACAATACACCAGTCCACAACTCCATCCTTGTCACAGACTATTTGACCAAGATGGGAACCAAGACAGAACCTCACCCTCCCTATAGTCCAGACCTTACTTCCTGTGACTTTTGGTTATTCCCTAAGCTCAGAGGCAGTGGTTATGAGACAATTGAGGAGATTAAAGAGGCTGTGACAAAGGTCATTGACATGCACACACAAGAGGACTTCCATGGAGCCTTCCAGAAGTTGTTGGAACAGTACAAGTGCATTGCAGCCGGAGATTCCTTCGAAGGGGACTAGAGTTTCATGTGTGTACTATCAATAAAAGTGCCCATACGAAAAAAGTCTGGAAACTTATCGTATGCACCTCATATTATATTTCTACTTTATGTTGGTTGATTTGTAAGCGTTTTTTTTTTGCCACACGGTTATATGATATCAAGTATTTCTATCTAATGGAAATAATTTGCACTGTTGTGTGATGAAAAATACATTCCTGTCTAATACCAGTAATTTATACACAACTACATGGTTTCAAGTAACTGTTCCTAATTAATATTCATCTGTTTGGAGTTATATAATTTCAAGTAACGAATAATAATAATCTTTGATAAGCTTCAAGGAACTATTCTTAAAACAAATAATTTACACAACGTTCCATGGTATCAAGTATTCCAATCTAATACAAATAATTTTCAAATAAATCTATGACACATAGATGAAAGTCAAACAAGTAATACCACTCCGAGTCAGAGCAGACTGTTAACGAAGGGATAGTCTCCACTCCCATTAACTGAAATCTCACAAACGATGCACTTTAAGGTAATACCCAGGTCACCCCTTTTATTTGTGAGGGGGGTTACTATTCAGCAAGGAATAGAGTAAAAGGATTTCTAAGCCCTGCCAACAGGGTAACAGAATGTTTAGACACATCATAATCTATTTCATACCATTTCTCCTCTCTCACACACACACACAGAGCTTAGAATAAAAGTTGCGTTGTCACACTTATATCCAATCTTACCTCGCGTTCTTTTTAGGTAAAAGAACACATCTTTATTTACAGAAACGATTTTTGAAATTCAAATTCGAATGCAACTTTTCGTTTCCCCATTTTGTTTTTCAAAATTCGGTAAACTTAACATATTAATTTACCTTAGAAATTATATAAATGCTTACGTACATTAAACTTCATTATTACTGAGACTTCATAAGTAGAATTGAAGGTAATCTCAAAAGGTGCCCTCGGTGTAATTGTTATCGTCGTAGGAAATGGACACGGCGACACGAGTTCAAATCCTGGACGATGCTGATTGCATTTCACATTGCACTAATACGCTTGGGAAAGGTATAAATCCAATTATTCTCCCTCCAGTTATAGGTAAATAGTAGGACAGACTGGGTTCTTCAGCCTTGGTTAGGCAACTAGTCTAGGAGAAGGAAAACTCTGAATTCAAACCTGTTAAACTCCGCTTAAAAATTGACCTTGTGTCATATCCTGCCCGAGCGGAGGGGTTGGTAAATAGGATCTCAAAATTTTTATAACATACTGTTTTTTAAGCACAAATTATGATCAAATGAAAAACTAACTTATTTTGAATCAAGTTTCTATTTATGAGAATATTCAATATTCTTCTCGAATAGAAATATGGACTAATTTATGTCTGGGTTTGCTTAATAACGATGAGACTTGTATAACCAATTTGTAGAGATCAGTAATTCCTAAAAGAGAAGAAACAAAAACAACAGAGATTATTGAATGGAGGATATAACATAACACGAAGAAAACAGTGAAATGAGGCAGGGAAAAAAAAGGAGGGAGAAGCCTTCGAAGAACCGTTCAAGTCTCATTGGGTGCTCTATCAGGTTTTGTGTTGCAACTTATAAAGCTTAATAAATAATTAATATTAGCAAAAGGGACGGAAGTTGTCATAACACGAAATGATTTTGCAATACATTTTTTAAGTTAATGTAACAAGAAAAAACTAATATTCATTCCCACTCGATAAAAACACAGTTATGTTCATCCCTTAAACAGCTTAGATTAGATATACAACAAGGCCAGAAGTATGGGGTGCCCAGTGAGACTCAATCTCACTATTAATGGTTTGCTAGTCTATTTCACAAACCAGTACACGACAGGAGGTGCCCACAGTTACTTATAATAGGAGGTAATTATTTTGAAAGCTAAGCTTAGTCGTGGGACAAGGCCAGAAGTATGGGGCACCCAGTGAGACTCGAGCTCACTAATTAACGTCTGCAGTGATATATAAGAAAATGTAACATTTGACGTCAAAGTAAGTAAGTAAATAAATCAAACTTTTAAAATTTAATCTCACCAGTAAATGCAAATATAACAAAATATATTTTAATGAAAGTTCCCTTAATTATGTCGGAAAAAATTCTTTATTGAAAACTTTGGTGGACATTTTTTTTTATTATTCATGTGATTTACCCTGTGCCAATTTTTATGTAATTATTTTTGAATAAATATTATCACTCATTGAAGTTTTCTTCATTTAAAAATCACTGAGTAAATCTTTGGTACTTAAAATAAAATTTACCTGGTTTCGAGTTTGTTCTTTACGAATGATTTAATTTGGAAAGAAAAGAAAAATTACAAGCAACGTAAAAAAATATTTTATGTTTACTGTTTTGTTTAAATTTTAATACCATATTCTTCAAATTGGTTTTCAAAGAAAAAATTTAGTGACTTGATTTAATTCGCATTATTTATCATTTTCAAAAATAAAAATTTTTTTTTTTTTGTTGTTGTTATTAAAAATATAACTTTATTTTCCATCAATCTTTTCTTTCCAAAATATTGTATTCGTAAGAAATGAAAACTGTAAAATTAAGTCAAAATACACATTTTCTCCGAATGATATTTCTTTTCGAAAAATAAATTATTTCGTTGTTAGCAGCTGAAAAATGCTTGATATGATCATGATCTGAGTGATTTCTCAATTTAATTTTTTCTTGGGCGATTTAAAACTATCTAATAGGCTGTAATTATTCCTATGCGTTAAGTTGAAGTAAATTTCTTCTTCACTGATGGATGTGCTGTGATTTATTTGACCAGCAAACGTACAGGTAATTACTTTGTTGATCTCTCAGAAGGAAAAAAAACCCTAAACCAAACAAAACAAAAAACAAGATGTCTGCAAGTTTCGTCTGCTTCTTAGGAATTTCTCTCTTAATGCTTTAATGTCATCGTTGAATTCTTGGAATGAATAGACAATTCTGACAAGTTTTTATCGAACCTGAAGATAATGAGATAGGTAATGAGTTAGATTGATCAATAATCAGTGAGTGAAAATAAAAAGATTGTCAGAAATAAAATGATACATACCTACATTTTGTGGAACTTGTGATGTAGTTAGGTTTAGTTAACATTGATATATTTCCATGAGGAAAAAATAAAGAATTTTCAGATATTTTAAACCATTAATGAATTATCATAATTTCAATTAATACTCTTTCGTAATTAAAATGTGTCTACTGTATTAAAAAAAAATTAACAAATAAACAATGATTTCATTTCTTTGCAGTTTTTTTCCGATTCAAGACACTTTTTTTTAAAGATTTGACATTTGTTTCGAGGGTAATAAGTGTTTCAGTTCTACATGAGATTTTATTTTTGCTTTTTTTTTTTGTTTTACAAATTTCAGGAAATTATGTAAGAATGAGAGTGACTGACTTAAATATTTGTGAAGCAAAAATTTCATCGAGAAGGACATTTTGTCAAGTTATTCGAAAATAAATTAAAAATGTTAAGGCAGATGGCTTACTTCTTCAGTGCTTAAAAAGTAGAAAAACATTTGAAATCTGAACAATGCTTGGTCTATTGGTAAATTATATTATATCCAACCTAATACTTACTTTTATTTGTAAACGTTTTTGAAGAAAAGTGAACACGTAGCTAGTCAATTTTCAATTGCACATATTCAAGTATTTTTACTCATATATACATATATAAACCCAAACAAAAGCACAATTAAATTAACACTTACCTTAGGTTTTCATGTTCTTTTATCGAAGAATAGTTGACTCCGAAGTTTGATTCCTTTTTGTGTGTGTGAAACGTTGGTTAATTGAAGCGACGTCCTTTAAAAGGGCTGTCTTTCCATTTTGAAAAGTTTTTGTTGACTGCGTCTTTTAAAAACCGTCTGCTTATTGATTTATAAAAGTAATATATACACAAAAACCGCTTCTTATTCTCAACCAATAAAAAACGTCTTTTTAATTATTCATAAAATTTAAGACTTGCGAGAAGTTTTATTTATTTTATTTGTTTATTTATTATTTATCATTATTGATTTATTTAAATTTTATAATTAGTTTTGTTTTATATAGTAAAATTATATAGAAGGAATATTTATTTCTAACAGGTCATAGAAGTGTGTTGGTCTTATATTCATTTGTCCCTATTGCTTCTCCAGCTTTAATTTGCATTTTTCCACCACATTTTTGGCCTTATGCCATTTTTGTAAAAGCTTTCACAAAAATTTCCTAAAAGAAAACATAAAGCTTGGGAAAAAATGTAGAATTCTACCTATTATGGAAAAGTGTCATAATGCTTTAACTAAGCAAAATCAATATGAAAATATGGAAGCAAATGAAAAATTGGAATATGAAAATAAAATTGAAAAGTATTATTCAAATGTAAAATTCACGAAAAGGCACATAGAGTAAAAACATAAGACAGGTGAATTGACAAACACACCTACAGAAACAATAAGAGTATGAACAATACTTTTTCAATCTAATCATTTTTTGGAATAGTTTCATCCGTTACAGGAAACTTGTTATGAGAATAGTAAAAATTAGGGATGATATAATAGTAAAATCTAAGGACATAAAACTATTATTATCTAAGTTGGATGTTAGTAAAGAATGGTACCAGATAGAAAACATCCGAAAATATTAACATATTTATCATCAAATGAAGGTTTTATCAATGTAATAAAATGTAACCCGGATATAAGAGACCCGGATAAAAGAGATTTTCTCTAGTCCCATATTAGAGCCTGTGTTACATAAACAAAAGAGACCAAAACCGGATATAAGAGACTTATTATCCGGTACCGACAACTCTCTTATATCCGGGTTACACTTATGTGAAATCTTTGAAAATGTGAAATGATTCCCTCAATTTAGAAAACAGCAATCATAATTTCGCTAAATAAAAGAGTTTAATACATTTAGAAAGTATTTACCGACCAGTTTCTTTAACCTTATTCTCTAGCAGATGGGTTTGGTAATCGGATTTTTAATTCGATATCTCTCTCAACTATAAATACATTTTGTATTAAACGGATTCAGATATATAATCGCCACTAACAATCCTTCTCATACAATATAGTCAATATTCATTCAAGAGTTAATTAGAATATAAGAATCATTAGGCTTTTGACAAAAATGTAAAACAATAAAAATAAACACAAACATTAAAAATATTTGTAAATACATAAATATATGTTTATGTAAAAACCGAATAGGGACTTGTAAATAGTTATAGTAGAATGAAAGGTTCAGAGGTGAATTGTTTTGATTTGTTTTTATGTTTCGTTTTTGTTTTGTTTTGTTTTGTTTTAGTTTTTAAAATATTTGAGAAATTTTTGTCTTGTACTCACTAAGTCTTTAAGTGGAAAATAATCCCGACGTTTACATTTCATAATTCGAAACGAAACTGACTTTGCAAAATTCAAAGAAAGTCAAGTCAAAGATACAAGGACCAGTGACAGAGGGGAATAAAATTACCATTTCTTTCAGACAATTGTCTGGTCTTTTTAGAAAAGCAAAGCATTTTGTTTGATAGACATCAAACGAGATCAAAGGGTTTTTCTTTGACCCTAAATGCTAATTGTCTAGCATTTTATTCGGGTAAGAGATGAGCGTTTATTTATGGGAGCCTAACATGTGACTGATAATTTATTTTTTGCTTACAGCCTTTTAATAAATTCTAAGAGTTGTCACGTTAGCTATCAGCAGATATTTTATGCTCTTATAAACGAGTGCCCTTTCCAAGAGAACAAGTGACAGTAAGTTTCTTTATTAAATTTTAATTCTAATTGCTATTAACTATTTTTATTATTTTATTATTTTTGCTACTATGGTTTGCTAATCGATTTTTAAAAAAAACCCAGTACATTACAGGAGTAGAAGAGGTGCTCACTGTTACTATCAATAGGAAATACTTATTTAATAAGTTTAGCTTAGTTGTGACAAGGCCAAAAGTATGAGGCACACAGTGAGAATGGAATTCGCTAAATAACGTCTGCATTAATAAACCAGAAAATATAACTATTGACACCGGAGTAAGAAAATAAATAAACAAATTCATCAAAAAATTTCATCTCACCAGCAAATACAAATATAAAAAATACAAGAAAGATTTTAATTTTTTTTTCTCCTATTTTTGATTTTCTTTCAGATTTTCAGATTAATTGTTCTTACTTGATGCATTATAACTGTTTTCCACACAAGGTAGAATTCTAAATTTTTTTCCAAGCTTTATCTTTTCTTTTAGGATATTATTGTAATAGCTTTTACAAACATGGCATAAGGCCAAAAATGGAGGGAAAAAGCAAATTAAAGCTGAAAAAGCAATTGTTTGGAAACAATACATGTTTTTCCCTTTCTTAACTTCTGAAGAAGTAAGCCATTTTCCTAATCAAGATTTTTACTTTATTTTCGAAAAGCTCGACAAAGTGTCAATCTCGATGCAATTTATTGCTTCACAAACATTTGTTAAGTCAGTCACTCTCATCCTTATATAATTTCCTGACATTTGTTAAAAAACAATCAATTCATTTGTTTAGTTCATCTCTTGGAAAAAAAAAAAAAAACAAGATGTCTGTGAGTTTAGTGGATTATCAATCCTGTGGATTTATACTCCGATCCAGTAGGGATATTTTCCATTCAATGTTCTTTTGGTTTTTTTACTTTTGGTTTTTCTCAACGGAATTGGGGGTCATAAACTAAATTGTCAGGTCCTTTTAGAAAAGCAAAGCATTTCGTCTGATAGGCATTACTTTGTTGTTGTTTTTTAACCTATGGTGCTTATTGCCAAGCATTTTATTGAGGTAACAGTGGAGTGTTTATTTATGGGAGCCTACCATGTGAGTGATAATTTATCTGTTACCGACAGTTGTTCAATTAGTTGTCTCACTAGCTATCAGATATTTCATGTTGTTACAAACTACTAGCCTTTCCCAGAGAACAAGTGACAGTAAGTGAAGTTAGTGACCTTAATCGAAGGTGACCCGAAGACTCCCTTTTCGATAGCTACTACACTGAAGTGTAGAGGAGGGCGCTACTCCATATCCTGGATTGCTCCACTTTACCTTGATCCTTACCTTATAACGCTGAGTGTTAAGCAAGGTGGTATCAAGTACTATTTTTGAGTCTTTGGTATGACTTGACCTGGGATTGAACCCCGGTCTCCGAGACCATTGGCGAACACTCAACTCATCAGGCCCATGAAGTTTCCTAATTAAATTTTAATTCTTATTGCTATTATCTATTATTATATATTTTCATATATTTCTAAACATTAAAACTTGTGACAGTAATAAGAAAAAAAAAAGGAAATATTAATCCTCAATCGATAAAAACACTTTCATATTTAACCCTTAGACAGAAAAATAGTTATTTGATAAACTTAGATTATTTGTGGTACTAAGTCAGAAGTTTGAGGCACCTACTGAGACTTGAAGTAAGTATGAATGGTTTGCTAGTCTATTTTACAAACCAGTACACTATGGGAGCACAAGAAGTGCTCACAGTTAATATCAATAGGAACTAGTTATTTACTAAGCTTAGCTTATTTGTGGCACTAGGCCAGAAATAAGGGGCACACAATGAGACCGGAAATCACTAATTAACGTCTGTATTAATATACCAGAAAATATAACAATTAATACTAGAGTAAATAAATAAAGAAAGAAAGACAGAAAAACTTTAAAAATTTAATCTCACCAACGAATACAAATATAACAATAACAACAGGAAAAACAACAAAAAGATTTTAATGAAATTTTCGTAAATTTTGTCGAAAAATTATTAGAAAATTTTGGAGATATTTTTTATGATTTACTTTTCGGTGATTTTGTTCTTTTTAGTTTTTCTGTAATTATTCATCTATCAAAATCAAATATACTTTGAAAAATTGTCACTCATTGAAGTTTTCATCTTTTGAAATCTATGAACAAATCAATTTTGTTACTTTAAATAAAATCTGCCTGGTTTCAAATTTATTCGTTATGGATAATTTAATTGGGAAAGAAAGAAAAATTTACAACAACAACAACAAAAGTAATTTTTATGCTTAATGTTTGGTTTTTGTTTAAATTTAAATTTTAATGCCATGTTTTTTAAACTGATTTTCAAAGAAAAGTTAAAGTCACTTGATTTAATTTATGTTTATTTATTATTTTCTAAAAGATAAAAACTTCCATTTTGTTTTCTTTTTTGTTGTTTTTAAAATATTACTTTATTTCCCATTAATCTTTTCTTTACCAAGAATATTTTGGAGAAAAGAAAACTGTAAAATGAAGTCAAAATATTTACATTTTCTTATGATGAAAATTCCGAATAGCTTTATTTTCGATAAATAAATTATTTCATTGTAGACAGCTGAAAGATGCTTAATGATGATCTGAGTGACTTAGCAATTTAACTTTGTCTTTGGCGGTTCAGAAATGTCGAATTGGCTGTAATTATTTCAATGCGTTAAATTGAAGTAAATTTCTTCCCTAATGAATGTGCACCAATTTATCAGACCAGCAAAAGTTCCGTCAATTGATTTGGTCATCTCTCAGAAGAAAAAAAGTAATTTACTTTGCTTCGATGTGGCACAAGGCCGAATGAATTGGGCACTCAATGAGACTCGAACTCACTCGTGTAGGTTTGCTAGTCTAGCTTGCTAACCGTTACACCACCGGAGAAGAAAAAAAAGTCTGCAAGTGACGTCTACATCTAATGAAATTCTTTCTCAATGTTTTTTTGTGTTGTTGAATTCTGGGAATGAAAGACAATTCTGACAAGTTTTTATTGAACCTGGATATATTGAGATAGGTAATGAGTTGTATTTATCCTACGTCCCACCAACGTACGAATATGGCACAAGGCCGTTTTTAAGGTGGGTCCTGTCGCAGGGCCGAAGCCCAACACGAGATAGGTAATGAGTTAGACTGATTGATGATCATTGACAGGTATAAATAGAAACATTAATGAGTTGCCATAAATTAGACTAATTCTCTCAATTAAAATGTGTCTACTGTATTAAAAAAAAAAGGAAAAATAAATTTTTTTACAAATAAACAATGATATAATTTCATTGCAGTTTTTGCGATTCAAGACACTTTTTAAGATTTAGTATTTGTTTAGAAGACATGTCGTGGGGGAGGGTCAAAGTTTAGTTGATGGATATGTATGCTGAAAAGGTGGGGGGATTGGTCCCTTAAGGGAGAAACTGATATTGTAAAAAGTAACTGGTACCTCTAAAGAGGTGGGGGGGGGTCCTAAAATAAAGTAACCAAGCGAATACCCGATAGAATTTTTGTAATTTATCACTAGTAGTTTTGGGTAGTTCTTAGTCTGAGACAATAAACATAATAATTATTCTAATTTGCAATTTATTATAATTATTATTTTGAACTCCATAACTACATCTACTTGCATGCCACAGTTAAATGTGCCTGGTCAGGGTCATCGGTCTTTATTAAATTCTGAAATGACTTGATGTGTTGTCTTGAGTTAAAAGTTAATAGAAAAAAGAAAGAACTCAAAGTGGATTTTAGAAGAATAGAGAAATACATTACGAATGTGTAATAACGTAATGGATTTTCGAAGGGTAGTGTAGGAAAAAAACATGTTTTGTTTCATCACTGGAATTGTTTTTATGGAAAAGAATTCGTAAATGCTTTGATTAGAGGGCAAGTTGTCATAAGGGCTGAGTTAGGTTGATAACAAAGGGAATTTTAAAAACAAAGCGTGACAGCTAAAGGTTATTGTTATGGTTTCAAAGCGATTTTTTAAGCTAAATTTAGAAGCAGAATTCGGCGTGAAATTTGGCCGAAGGTTGGTCGTTTTTTAAAGTCACCCCCAGGTCGACCAAACACAGTTACGAGTACGCATAAATTAACCGGAATAATAGTAATAAAGGAGATCGAGAACAAGAACAGAACGAGTACTATAGGATTTGCACTCCTATATTTTAAAATGGCCGTTATGCCACTTGTTCCCGAAACAAAGATGGCGGACGTCTGTAAACTAATCAGTCTCGGGAACCTATTGGCCAGGAAAACCACATGGTTAGTGCTCACAACTACGTTTGCAACTTCAGTTTTGTCCCGCGTTTTTGGAGCCTACTGCATGACAAAGATTTCTATAAAAACTCTCATCTTCCAACACTCATTCTCTTTCCATTGTAACTTTCAGAGAGAACACTCTCACTCTCTCTATTTCGACTAACAGAGTCAATACACTCTTTTTTTACATTTGACTTCCAGCAGTCAACCGCCCCGAAAATGTATAATCTCTGCAACCATTTTAAACCTCATTATATTCTTTCGGTGAGACACAGAAATTTCGTCAAACCACAGACAGAAACAAACAGTAGAAATACTTAGTCAACACGCATAGGGAACTTTTGTTAAATAGTCCTTTTTTGTTGTATTAGTGTTAGTCACAAAAACACACAAACACAGGAATATTTAACGAACAGCATTAGAACAATCTAGGGAAAGGAGTAGTGCCCTCCCCTACACCTTGGTGTAGTAGCTATTGAAAAGGGAGCCTTCTGGTCACCCTCCACTACAATCACCAATTTACTTACTTACTTTTATTAGAACACTAGTAATGTTTTGAAATCTTTCATTGAATGTATTGTTGGTATATAAATTTGAATTTGTTTATACTGCTTTGATTTATGTGTTCTTTTTGTACGCGTCGTTTCACACATATTTACTTCAGATGCCTTTTTCAAATAACAATCAACCAAAACAACATGTCCCCCTACAGTACAGACCCGCATACAGACCATGTGAGAAGGTAGAAAGAGACGCAGTGTGTAGCTCCCAACGCCCTGAGCTTTATTTGTATCAAATTTGTACCAAACAGCCCTGAGTTGAGAAAGCCATCCAAAAACGACGCTGTGAAGAAAAAGAAACATATCCACCGTAAGATTTCCTTGTACCGAAAAGCCCTGAGTAGAGAAAGTGAGAAAGCTATCCAAATACGACGCTGTGAAAAACAAACATAACTGTCATTTAAGATTGCCTTGTACCAAACTGCCCTAATTATTGAAGACAGAAGATAGACTAAGCCTTGTGCTTGTAACTGACAGTCTCTAACAGAATTTATCGTTCATGTGAGAACTTTGAGTGTAAAACTTTGAACGACATTTTTTTATATATACTCAATGTTGTTTTTGAAAAGCCGTATTTGTACTCTGTTTCTGGGAGTTGATTTTTTTACTTATTAAATTGTGCAGTGGCATTCATCTACTTGCTAACCGGCGACTCTGATTAGCATGTTATTCGTTGTCCGGATCTTAAAAAGTATGTGGGCAGATAGTAGATAATTTTATGTTATCTCAGGATATTTCTGACGAGCAGAACATTCAGCAGGTTGAAGGCGGAATCACCTGTGTTTTGGCAATGCCAAATCACATAATAACTAATTCCTGTTCATGAGCTTTCAGGTGACTCTTAATTCCAACTGTTGATTTACGAAACTTATTGCAAATATGTCTACGCAATTTGAATTCCGATCAGGATTAATGGGACCAACCAGTGGATAATTCTTTTTTTGAATCTTCACGTGTTTTTTTTAATCCAGGACTTAATATGCACACTTTAACACCAATAAAATATGCATTAAGGTCATGGAGAAGTGGCAATGAGAGGTTATAAAATATGAGTTGCAAGCCACAAATTGATCAACTTTGTTTGACCTCTCACAAAGTGGGGTTTGTGAACCTATACTTGCAGAAGTTTTTTTAAGGAATGAATGAACTAGAATCTCTACTGAATGGAACAGAATTGAAATTTCCAAATTTACCTGCCTCCTCACAAGGTGTGGAAAGAGCGGTTAAATTAATAACGGAAAATTCTCAGATTGTGTATGGACAGGAAGCAAGGCACAAACACATCACCAAATCATTTTGGCCACCAAAGACCAGCATTTTCATCAAAAAGAAAATACACTGAACAATTCAGTTCTATTGTTATATATATTATATTATTTATTCTAAAAACAAACTTTTAGATCCAAAAGTTACTGCTGAAAAATTCAATTTAGGAATCTTTGTCTTAGAAGTTTATTTTGAAGAAATTAACTAAACAACATGGCTGCCATACGAGGTTTCTTTCCAGCAATTTTAGTCTTTCAAACCACATATTCACTTAAAGTTAATGTATTCTTCTCTAAAAGCAAAGAAATACACTTAATGATTAACTTGATTTTTTTTCTGTATTACTGTGACACCAAGAAAAAAAATCAAGTTTATCATTAAGTGTAATCTGTATCTTTTTTTAACAATTTATTTTTAAAGCACAATTTTGCTTGACCTTGCCTTAATGTAAAGTTTTACACTATTGAAATTTATTTTAAAATTTATTTTAATACTTTTCTCGGGTAGTTACTTATAAGAATATATATTGATAAATTCTATCTATCGAGCGTTTAAAAACAAAAGTTGAATTTTAGTTTGAAGCTTACGCTTAAAGACGTAAACAAGAAGCAAATTTAATGTTACAGAAAAGGTAATGAATTTTCGAAAGCCATTAAGCCGAGTGATTTTTTTTTCTTGAAGCAACATTTTTGGAGGAGGAGAAGGAGGAGGAGCTATGTGACATCATAGATTTTTGAATAACTTTAAGGATTTTTCTCACTTGTCAGTAGCAAAGATTAACATTAAATAATCGGATTTTTTGATTTTTAATCCTATATTCATGAAAGAGGTAAGACTAATTTGTTTTTCGTAATTATTTGGTGTTTGATAAATGTCTTTCAAGGCGTACAAAATTTTTATTTTTTAAATATATTCTTTACTGACTGTTGATATAAAAATCAAATTATTTATCAGAATACTTTGTAATATTTAACTGAAAATTTGAGTTTTCTGTCAAAAACAAGTCAATTTACGAATAACTTTTAACAAAAAATGAGAAAAAAATGTGAAATTTCAAATTTTTATTTTTTATAACTTTGCTCTAAAAGTGTTTCGACTTTATTAACCTCCAAAAAGTGACTATAATGGTTAGTGTTGCATGAGGAACTGAACCAGGGTTTTAACCGTTTAGAGTTATTGGCCTTGGGGGAAACCCGGTGTGCGGGATATACAAAGATGCTTCGAAGTAGAAGCAAAGCGGTTGTTGTGTTTTGGTTAATCCGTTGGAATCCTAAGTACATATATTGACATATGGTGGCAGCAGTGGGATTAAAGGATGTCCAATAAAGAGGAAAAGAAAAAAAAGTATTTGCAGAAACAGATAAGTAACGGTTATTTTCTTATTTCAAGTTGTAATTTGTACGACGTCACGTGGAAAAAAAATGCCGGAAGTTGGCATGGAAGAAACTAATAGACCAGTGGCTGGCATAAGACCACCACCACTATGTATGGAGGATAATTTATTGGCGAACTGGAAGTTGTTTAAACTGAAATGGCATAACTATGCCATTATTACATATTTGACGAGACAATCATTCCAATACCAAACGGCACTTTTGCTTCATACGCAGGGAGATGAAGCATTGAAAGTGTATTACGGGTTTCAATTTTCAACACCCGAAGATGAAAGAACACCCACCGAAATTATGCAGGCATTTGATAAATACGCTATAGGGGAAAAAAAATGAAACGTATGAGCTGTATATTTTTCACACGAGAAAGCAAGGAGAATCAGAGACGGTGGAATCCTTTATTACGGCACTTCGGACGTTGGTAAAAACGTGCAATTTTTGTGACAATTGCGTTTCATCAGTACTCAGAGATCAGGTGGTGCTGGGAATACACAACCCCTAGACACAAGCGGAGTTATTGAAAATAAGACAGTTGGATTTGCAAGGATGCCTTGACATTTGTAAGCTGTCTGAAAATGCTACAGTACAGTCCAGAATCCTAAGGCCCGAGGGTGTGAACAGAGTTGATTTCAAACCCAAGAGAAAGACACCGGCACAAACTGAGAGAGAGTGCAGAGCGTGTGCATGGCGACATGGACCGAATAAAGAGTTATGTCCTGCATTTTGCAAGACGTGTTATAAATGTAATGGGAAAAACCACTTTGCTGTGAAATGCAAATTATCAAGAAAAAAGATGGTGCAGACTGTCACAACACAACAATATGACCGTGAAAACGACAGTAGTAGTGGTTCAGACTATGGACAGATAGACAGCATAACAATTAAGGAAAAGGTTAATGCTGTAAGTCAAGAGATGATAAAAGTGGAAATGATGGTGAAAGGAAAGCCAATTGCTTTTCAGCTGGACAGTGGAGCATCAGTAAACATACTGAATGAGAAGCACGTGATGAGGAAAATAATGGAACATTCAAATAAGACTCTTGTCGTGTGGAATGGAGCAGAGGTAAAGCCACTGGGAGAGTGCTGAGTCAAAATGATAAACCCCAAAACTGGACAAAAATATGCAGTCAAGTTTGTCATTTTGAAAGAGGATTTCCACCCTTTACTGGGGGCAGATGCAATCCAGAAGATGGCACTCATCACGGTCAACAATGAAAAGTTCAAAATGGTTGCCAAAGTTTCCCAGGTGAATGAGTTCATCAGCCAGCATTCGGACAGCATTATCAATGAATTTGAAGATGATGTCAAGGAAGCTGAATATATTCCTGTAACAGAGAGAAGGCTGCTCGAACTGAACTCAGCCACGAAGGAAGACAGAAGCATGCAGCAGTTGCAGCAAGTAATTGTGGAAGGATGGCCAGAAGACAAAATACATCTTGACCCAGAGGTGAGACCATACTTTAGCATGCGAAATGAAATGACAGTACAAGACGGGTTAATTTTCAGAGGAAACCGGGTTGTGGTTCCGATGACCCAGCGGGCTGTGTTGAAAGAAAAGCTGCATTCAACACACCTAGGAATAGAAGGATGTTGCAGAAGAGCAAGAGAATGCTTGTATTGGCCAAATATGAACAGTGACATCAGAGACTGTTTCATAATTCCCCACGTGTAGAAAATATGAAGTAGCTAATCCAGCAGAACCATGAATGGTCCATGAAGTTCCTGACAGACCCTGGGCAAATGGCAAAGTGGAATCTGCGGTAAAGATGGCAAAGAACCTTTTCCGGAAAGTGAGGGAAGATAAGGCTGATCCATACCTAGCAATGTTGGATCATAGGAATACGCCTGCTAAAGGTCTCTTATCACCAGCTCAGAAGCTGATGTCAAGGAGAACAGAAACACTTCTCCCAACAAGAGAGGATTTACTCAAGCCGGAATTGCCCAAAAATCAAAAAAAATTGGTTAAGCGAGACAGCAGAAGGCAAGAACGTTAGGTAGTTTGTGTATATATTGTGTATAGTTTGTGTATATATTTGTGGGTGAAGTTTGGTTCTCTGTGTGTGAGAAAGACGTTAGATTCTGATAAATATGTTATGAAATAGCCGAGGGATTTCGGTTCATGCCTTTGAGTTTAGTTAGGCTGAGAACCTTTCGGCTCAGCACATGAGTTGGTTGGGTGTAAGATTGAAGCAGGTGTTAATGTGGGTGCGCGCGAACGGATGGAGGTGTCACTCAGATGTCATAACAGTCCGAGACGATACTGGGTGACAAGGTGCGGGTGACGTCACGCACCAGAAGCACGCGGAAGTTTGTGTGAGAATTTGAAGAAAATAAGAGTCGGGTTTTAGACGCCAAACGAGAAGGATCGATTTTGGAGCTCGTAGGCACGAGGCGAACGTGCGCCTGATGGGGGGCCGCTCGATTTGGGGGCCAAATGAATAAGACAGCATAGAAGATTGTGTCTCTCCTCCTTACGTCGAAACCTTTAACTCAAAGTTAATAAAAAGGTTTCGTACCTGAACAAGAAGTCGTTACGTGTTTTCGAATTCCAAGATTCCTATGTTCTTTATATGTTCTATAGTAATGAACATTACATGTCTATTTTGCACATGGCCATATTCGTGTATATGGCTACGCAACAAATATAGGTTCGAGTTTATCAATGAGATTTTATTTATTCTTTGAATTTTTTTCTTTTATTCACAGTAGAAGATGACTATAAAGCAAAGTTATAAAAATCTTAACCAAATTTACTTACAGACCTATTCATTTTATAACATTTACTTTTCTCTCGTTGGACCAACAAAAAAATATTCACGCTTTTAAAGAATATGGGGAAGCTGCAAAATAACTTTTATTTTACTTTTGAGACACTTTGTTCAAAGTGTCAATTAGTTTGGAAAATAAGGAAAAAAGGTTGGTATTTGGCCAGAAACTGACTTTAATTTTAAAATATTTCAAAACTCAAAGTTCATATAAATGCCCAATTAAAAATAAGTCTTTAGTTTTTTGGCTAACATTATTTAATTTAACAGAAAGCATATTTCATTAAAATTTATGAATAATGTTACACTCATAAAACTAAATATTGCCAGATAGAGATATATCAAACCTATGAATGAAAATTTGAGTCAACCTCTCCCTCGCAAAGAAAAACCTTTGCTTGCTTTGTATAGTTGTCTGGAGAAAGGCTGTAAAAATGTACACCAATCAAAGGTTAGTCTTGAAAAACCTTCCTTTTGACCAGTATATTTTTGCTAAATAAACAATCTCGTCTTCCAAGATTCTGTCTCTTAATATGGGTATTTAACTGACTTCCCACCAAGACCATTTTACTGTGAGGAGCTATGCACAAATCAAGAACACATGTGTGGCTGGTCCAAAAAATTCTTGGCCCCGTTGGCATTATCCTTTTGGGGCGTCTAGCAATGAACTCAACTCTGCAAAGTGGGTAAAGCCTGGGCAGTGAGAATGACCGCTGAGACCAAGCTTTCAATTCCTTCCCTGCCGACATAATGCCAGGGAAGTATTGTATTTGCCACTGCCTCCCACCAGACAGGGCTTGACACAAGGTCAATGACCCGAAGGCCAATTATAGTGGGGAATTAGGGGAAGGGAAGGTAAAGCACGAGCCGAGGCTTGAACCCTGCTGGTCTGTGCTGTTCATTGACCCACTTGGTGCAATGTAGGCCTAATGAGCAAAGCTGTTTCTTGGACCCAAATCTGGGTCCAGGCACGGATGCCTAGTCATAGCTTAAACTAAACAGCATGGTCTAGTGCTATACATAAGGGACAAAGGTGTCAATGTTGCAGCTGGCCCAGCCAAAACAAGAGGCCTTTCAGCCTCGAATCTGCCATTTGATTTCGATACCCCACCCAGCATGAATGCCAAGGCCGGGGAAGTATATTGCGTAATATTGTACTATGAATTTGTTGATATACTTGGATTTAGGATGACTTTAAATAACCAACAAAAGTTGACATGCCATTGAATAAAGAAACCAACCATTACATATGATGTAACTTACAATATCACAGAGCTTAATACAATTCCTAGTCGGCTGGAGCTGTAGAATACACCAACTGAATCTCTGCAGAGAGGTAAGACTCCACCACACCCCAAAAAGTGTCCTGAAGCTTTGGGGAATATGGAGTACTCATTCATGGCCATTACTCTTAGGTCCATTCTGACCGGGGGTGGTCAAATAGAACTGTTTGATCATTTAACTGTGTACAAATGATATTAAATTGAATCATTAGTGTTACATTGCAATAATTGGAACCATTTAACTGTGTAAATAAAACTATTAGAGTGGAATACTTCAAACTGTTTAACTTTGTTTGGGGTGGTAAAATACACTGACTGCATCTTTTCAAAGGAGTAATAGTCCCACCCAACAATAATTTTGGGTATGACACAACACTGCACCTGATGGTGAAGCTCCAGTTTTGGAGTTTGGGGGAATGTAGAATATCCTTTCATTGCCGTTACTTCCAGACCCACTCAGATGTGGATTTATAGTACCTGTTAGGGTCCCATTCATGCATCAAATTTACAAAGGATTATTAGTAGTTAAATGGGCACCCATTCAAGTTTACCAGGAAAAAGTTTTCCCATAACTTTTTTTGTGACTTGAACTAATTAGCCCCTCATACTCACCACTTGCACAGTCGGCTGGGGCTGTAGAATAAACCGACTGCAGAACCCCCCCCCCAACAAGTGTCCTGGATATAACACTAAATAATCTGATGGTGAGGTTCCGGTGATACTGGGGCTTTGGGGAATGTGGAGCATCCCTTTATTGCCATTGCTCCCAGGTCCACTCTGGCCCGGAATAGTAGTACTTGATAGGGCCTATGTATATGTTAGATAGAACTAAACTGCATACTTATGCTAAACTGAGTTGTTTGAATTAGAACAGTTTGACTAAAATGAATAGATTAAAATAGACATTTTTTTGACAATTAAACTGTGTATTCATGCTAAACTGAATTGTTTGAAATAGAACTGATTATTTGTATAAAATGGATTTGGTGTTAATTAACCTACAAAGGTAGATTTGCCATAAAAGTCAACCAACCATACTCACCACATTTTTTTTTCGGGTGGGGGGATTTTATATTTTATAAGGGGTTTTACTTAGGTTATCTTTTTACATAGCAAATGTCTATTTCTGGAAGAGTTCGCTTTGGAAAAGATAAGTACCAGACAGGTCGATAGCCCAGTTGGCTGGGGCTGTAGAATAGACTGACTGCATCTCTGCAGAAGGGTTAAGACCCACCTCCCCTCAAGGGGTGTCGTAGATATTACACTAAACAGTCTGATAGTCAGGCTCCAGTAATACTGAAGCTTTGTGGAATGCGGAGTAACCCTTTATTGCCATCGCTCCCAGATCCATTCAAGCCCAGAGTGGTAAAACCTGATAGGGTCCTATCTATGAGTCAAATAGAACTACTTGATCATTTAACTGTGCGCAAACGAATGAGTAATGTTGAATAGAAGAATTTTAACCACTTCGCTGTGTGCAAACAAATGATAATTATTGAATAGAATTAGAAGTGTTAGGTAGCAATAATTGAAACCATTCAACTATCTAGAAACAATAGCAATACTAGTGCACAAACAATTTAGTTCTCATTTAAAAATGAAATTCCCGACAAACTAATAGCTTGCATATCATGTATATATCTATTTAAATGTGTGGAAACAAATGACTGATGTTAAACTGTGACTGTTATATAGCAATACTTGAAATCATTTAACCATGTGCGACAAAAAAATGATCTCGGGTTTGTTTAAAAATATCAACAAAATGTGTTTACAAATCATATTTAATATATATCGATAAACATGGTTAGGCATAGTTGATATGCCATAAAACCAAACCAGACTGGTCGAATTATTTTGTTTTTATTCCTTTTCTTTTTACTTCCGAAAGGGAAGATTATTTTTATTTTTAAATATTTGTGTGAAAGATGAAATTCTGTAATTTTTTTTTTTTTCTTTTTGTCGGGGGGTCTTCTTTGAAGAGGAAAAGGCTGTAGCATTTAGACACTAATCCTAACCCTATCTATTAGTTAAATGTTACAGATATAATTTTAAAAAAAAAAGGTCTTCTGAGGATGGTTCTATTCATAGAATTATTTCCTGACATTAAAAGTTTTTTTTAACGTTGGCAAAATCATCTTCTAAAGATCTGTTGCTTTTGCATATTCGTACATTTTCATACGGATGTATTTCCAGTCCCCCTACCCCAACAGAGAATAGGCTGCCAAAAGCAATATGTTGGAAAGTCAGAATAGCCATTTTATTTTAGATTAAATAACTGCAGACACTGGATCATATCTATGCAATCAGAACTATTTAATGTTAGTCGAGCAACTGTTCTACATAAAAAATAAAAATACGTATAACAAATGAATTGATATTTATTTAGCCAACTGGTGTATTAATTTACTAATTATTTTAAAATCATTTTTGGATCTTATTTGATCACTCTCACGAGAAAAACTTCGGCAGCAATTAATTTGCACATTCAGTAATTATCAATTTGGTCAATTTTCGATCTCATTCTTGAAATTGTGTTTAAAAAAAAATTAAACAAACCTCCAATGACTCAATTTCACTTATTTAATCCCTTTCAGAAACTGGTGTTTTGTGAACATACTTGGGGAAAAAAATTCCTAAAGCAATCTGCTTTCTACTTGAAATAAACTTTGCAGCTGATCCGTTCCTAGTAAATTTTTGTTAATATTATGAAAATTAAGTTATAAATTTTAATCTTCATTTCGTATCTTGTTGAACTTTGTTTATCTAATTAAATGATCTTACAGTCATGAATTGTAATAAAACTCTGAAATTTATATTAGATTTTTTTTAAAAGTTGTGTTCAAGCGAGGAGCTTCCATTCATGTAAGCTAATAACATCTTTTTCAGATGAGCCATACGGCTGTTGCTTAAAGTACAAAACTGATCGCAATAAACCTGAACCAAGGGATTTAATTTTGAGAAATTGGGTTATTTAATATTTCTATATTAAATGAAATGTTAATAAACTTAACTTTTTAAGACAAATTATATTTTTTGTTTTAAATCATGTTTTCTGAAATATTTGTGATGATCAATCGTAGAAATACTACTTAATCGAAGTAAATTATTATTCAATCTGCAATCTTAATGACATATTGAGATTACAGATTGAATTAAAAACTAAAGTTGGGTAGTATATTTTTTTATGAAACTTTTTTCCTTGCAAATAAAATTAAAACTTAATATATTTGTCTCTTTTCATTACTTTGTCTCTTGCACAGGCAAGAAATAGACCCCCCCCCTGCCCAAAAAACTCTAGCTCCTTTGTCCTTTTAACTGTCAGATTTTCAGATCTTTAGACAAATTGTAATTAATATTTAACACAGGGAATTGGTTTACAAAACACGCTGAGATTTTTATTTTCAGTGTTTTTATCATCTCAAAAATTAAACATATTCAATGAAAATTTTAATAAAATCCGAATTTTAATGTTGTCCATGTTAGTGTTTAATGACATTTTATTTATTAATCTTTGCTTACTTGACTAGATTACCTTATTAGTTCTGTTTTTTTTTTTTTTTCTTCAGTAGTTAAAGGGAAACAAAACAAAATTTGACCTTGAGCTTTTTTCTGGAGCCGGATATTTATCTAAAAAAATGATTATTTTTCTGGTTTATTCAACCAGAAAATAATTTTTTTTTTTTTTTTAGATAAATATTTTGACGGTAATTTATTCATCAATTATTTGAACCTGAATAATTTATTAAAGTTGTTATTTTATTTTTTTTTTTTTGTCTTGGCAGATTCGAGGCCGAAAGGCCCCCAGCTTCGGCTGGACCACCTTTGGGTGGGCAAGCTGCAACCTTTGTCCCCTATGTATGGCACTAGACCTTGCTGTCTAGTTCAAGCAATAACCTGGCATACATGCCTGGACCCAGATTTGGGTTCAGGAAACTGCTTGACTCATTAGACACACATTGCATTTGGTGGGTCAATGATCAGTCTCAGCTCGTTCCCGACCTTCCCCTCCCCTTTATCTCCACTTTAATTGACCTTTGGGATTTTGACCTTCTGTCAAGTCCGACTGGTGGGAGGCAATGACAAATATCATCACTTCTCAGCCTTTTAGCTAAGATCAAAGTGTAGTATCTGTTCTTATCAGCTTAATATCTGATATGTCCCCGATATGGGGACTAGAATATTTAACTGATTTTTAGAACAAGGCGAAGATCTAGGGGCTTGCTCCGCCTTTGCCATGGGTTGACTTGGTATTGCAGTACCTCCAGGAATCAGCCCAGTCTCCTGCCAGGGAGACAAAATTTAAACCAAAATCAGACTCTTCTCTTCCTAAGTCTCTTAATCTAAATGCATCTTACCTTTAAATTATACTGATTAGATGCATATTTCTTTAGTAAGCTTTTATTGAGCTCTCAGCTTGACATGTGAAAGACTCCAAAGTTTTTAGGAAGGGTATTTATTAGTTTCTTTATGTTACCCTCGGTTTTTGTAAATGTCAGCTGTTGGCATGTGATCTTTTTTATTTGATATAAATAATGAGTGAAATGATACATTATCCTTTAAAATACATTGGTTTTCAGAATGAAAAAGAAAATCTTTTTAGTTCTTAAGTATTTGCATAAAGATGCATATTATAAGTAGGTTCCTCACACTTTAAGATACCTTCATTCACTCTTACTTAAAACTTTAATGTTTGTTAAAATAAATATTTAAAACACCTTGTCAATGGGGCTTACAATACAATGACTGTATCTCCTGCAGGTAAGGCCTCCCCTTCAAAATGTGGTGTGAGGCACCTCTTCATTGTCATTACACCCAGGTCCATTGAGCTGGAATGGTAGTACTTATTAGGGTCCCATCTAAAGATCAAATAGATCTGTTTGCGAATTATTTGTATTGAATAAGAATACTTGATTATCATTAAACTGTACACTATCTTAACCTCTAGGCATAGAATTACCTTTGCTAGTAACATAAATTAATTTTCCTTTCTCCTTTTTTTTTTTTTTTTTCAGAAAAACTCTTTGACATTACTCGGAAATTAAAAATTTTAAACGAAAAACCAACATTGTCTGAAAACATTTTTCTTTCTTTTTGTTTGACTGGAAATACAGAGAGAGAGATCAACTGATGACCTTGCAAGTTGATTGAGATGAAGAGGAGCTATCATCCATCATCCAGACAGGATAGTACCTGTCAGCAGATGTGATCAAAGATGGTAAGATGACTGAAGATATCTTTCATCCAACTTTTCATTCTCTGTCTAACCAAAGTAATAAATAAAATGAAAACTTAACAACCAAGAACTAAAAGGTTTGACTTTGTTATTTTTGTTAGAGGCACGACTGAAATCCTATCACTAGCTTATCATTAAGCAGTTTTTTACATTGCTATGAGATGTTAAAAAAAGTGAGTTGTGTGTGTTTTTGAGGTTTTTTAAAAGTTATAAATTCCACAGAATGAAAAAAAAGATAATAAGGAGCTATTTATACAAGAGAGGGTGATTTTCAGTTACAGTAGATATAAATCTGTGGGTTGAATTAAAGAAAAAGTTCTAGATCAATTACAATGGATGTTACCTGCCATATCTAGAATAATAATGGCTCGGGAAAAAAACAAACCCACTTTCGCTACTCACAATCAATGGCAGAATCAGTTGTTTACCGTTTTTGGTCAAGTGTCGAGCAAGCATATTGATTGAAGGAATGAACAAATAGAGGAAAGAAAGAAAAAGATAAATAGTTATCATTAAATTTACTTCGATTGACCCATTCATACATGGTGCCTTCAATAAGTTTCCAGACTTTTTGTGCAGGCATTTAAAATTGTTGTAGACTCTTGAAAATTCAGTATCTTATTACTTTACATCTTATGAGATGACTGACCAATTGTTATGATTTCAGGTTCAAATGAACAGCTACAGCAGCAATTGGAATACACCATACTAAAGCCTGATTGTCACAGCTAGTGAATTTCAAAAATGCAATCTGGATGTGAGGACATTTTAGAAGAACGATATGCAATAAAATTGTTTTAAACTTGGAAAAAATGCCACAGAAACGTATGGAATGCTTCAGACTGCTTTAGGAGCATCTTGCATGAACTGAGCATCAGTTTTTGAGTGGCATAAGAGATTCAAGGAAGGCAGGGAGTCTGTGAGGCATAAGAGGTATGGGAGGAGTAAGGAAGTCAATACACCAGAGTTGATTGGCCAAAAGGTTAGGGTTACTATGTTGAGTTTTTAAGGGAGTTCAGGGAGAGATTCCATCAGAAGAGGCCAGCAATCTTTAAATCGGGTCAGTGGCATTTCCACCAGGAGAATGCACCAGTCCACAACTCCATCCTTGTCACAGACTATTTGACCAAGATGGGCATCAAGACAGTTCCTCACTGTTCCTATAGTCCAGACCTTGCTCCCTGTGACTTTTGGTTATTCCCTAAGCTCAGAGGCTGTGGTTATGAGACAATTGAGGAGATGAAAGAGGCTGTAATGAAGGTCATTGACATGCTCACACAAGAGGACTTCCATGGGGCCTTCCAGAAGTTGTTGGAACAGCACAAGTGCATTGCAGCCGGAGGAGATTACTTTAAAGGGGACTAGAGTTTCAAAAGTGTACTATCAATAAAAGTGTCCATACGAAAAAAGTCTGGAAACTTTTTTAATGATCCTCGTATATGATAAATAAATTCATACAATATTTTGCAATCTACTTACAACAAAATACTTCCAAACTCTCTATGATCTGCTCTACTTAAAACCCAATAGAAAAAAACCCAAAAAAACAATGAATGAGTGATATTTACATTAAGGGAGTGGGCTGGGAGGAAAAAAATTAACATAAGACCTCTAAAAGAAAATAAAAATTAAATAAAATGTGGATAATTTAGTTGCCTCCTTATCCCTTTTTCTAAGAAAGATCAGTACCTTCAACTATTTTATCAAAATCACCATTTGAGTTATGGCTGGGATCATGAGAAATATAATCTGTTTCTCAACATGGAAAATCAATGATATGTAGCATCAAACTGTACTAACTGAATACTGGGAGAACTACTGACCAAGTTTGGTTTTGAAGCTGAGTGCAGTGTTGATGCCTTCAGAAAGAAATAAAGCAGATTCACTGACATGGATAAAAAGAGAGTTGGCTCACCACCCAAGAAGAGTCAAAGGAGGGAGCAGTTGCCATGTGATATATAGGAAGCACACAACTTATGGATTTGCACTGTATGCACCATATGGAAGTGGACAGAACATTGTATCTGATCTGAAAAGTTGCCCCATCGGTCAAAAGTGGGGTCAAAAGCTGTGTTTGATGCCAGGTGATTGATCCTGACCCTAGTGAGCACAACCCCTTCTCCCTGGTGAAATTGGAACAACACAAAGTTGGCCATCAACATAATTCTTTATCATGGAGGGACATACTTAACAATGGCTGACTGTGGACCTGGACGACTTACAGTATGGAAGGAGTTGTCAGTGGAGACAGTGGATTTCAACAACATTAAAAATACACATTATTACTTTATGTCACATTGTTAATAATACTTCATATTTCTGCAATTACACATATATTCAGTGATATTTACAGGAGTATAGCTTTATCACAACCAGTTAAACATTTTTTACTAGAAACCGTAAATAAAGATGTTTATAATATCCAAGTATCATATATATATATATATATATATATATATATATATATATATATATATATATATATATATATAAACTTTCATGTAATAAAGATCTTCATTTATTGATTCTACTAAAAAATTCTTTAACTGTTTATGACACTATTATTTATGATGTAAACTTCTCAATAATAGACAAATGAAAATTTTTGATGCATTTCTAAAAAAACTGTTCTTGTAAAAATGTTTCTTTCTGACCTGAATGGAAAATTTTTGACAGGGTTCTACAGCTGGTTTCAACATTGAATTTGGATTTTAATGGGCAAAGTTAGTCCAATGAGTTTTGAATTTATATATTTCAATAAAATATTTTTTGTTGTGCTTTTTCCTTTTCAGTATCAGTCCGTTTTAATTAAATTTAATTTCCAGAAATTCACTGAACATGAATGTGATAAAATCATAAGCATTCTTATGTTGTATTTGGAGATTTGTCTTTAATTTTGTATTTCTATTGAACACCTATTTGGAATCTGATCAACCTTAATTCACAAGTGGTTCTTTCAGTGATTTCCTTATCTTTGCTATTTTCTTATCAAAATTCATTACACTGGGAAAAAAATAAAATTATTCAATGAGTTTCAAATCAGTCACATAACAATTTTTAAACTCATTTATTCTATTCAGGTCACAAAAATATTTCTGCACACACTTCAAACAATCAGAAGTTTTGTCAATTCCTTTTGAATTTTATCTACTTAACACATCGCTCCATAAATCCCGGCCTGACATATAGATGGTGCTCCTCATAAAAAATCCATTTGATTTTTATAAAGTGAAAACCTTCAAATGGCATGTCTCAAAATTTGTGCCCAATCAGATAATTAGTTTACACATTTCAGTTATTTAAGTGAAGATACTGTTGCAAATTTTCAAAAAATAGGAAAATCATAATTTTGTGTGTTGATAAAGCATTGCTTTCTGATAGAAAAAATACTGTTCAAGCAAAGCAATGGCTTGATAAATTTCAATTTATTTACTTTTTTTATGAACTGTGTTTATTTCATGTATTGTTGGTATTATTATCTATATAAAAAAAATAAAACCTTTCATAAAATCGGATCAGCTTGGTTATTTTTTGCTGATGCTAACACGATTCCAGCCTGACAGTCCTGCAGGTGGACCAGCAGATGATCTTTGGACCCCATAACCACTCAATAGGATCAATCACAACATGGGCTGTTGAGAGGATCCCCAGAGAATTAGGTCTAACCTGTAACACTGAAATCACAGCTGAAATTGTGAAGGACGGTGGTTGAGTGGATTAGGTTATGGCATTACATCAATAGTGAAGTGTTAAAGAGTCATCGTTACATTAACCGAGGCCATGACAAGGATTATTGTACAGCAGGTCAAACCCGTTCAAAATGACCAAAGATGCAAACATCAGCAAGCAAGTTTTTGGCTTCCATATTTGGGGATGTGCAAGGTATTTTTTTCATCAATTACCTTGAGAAAGGAAGAACCATTAACAGCGAATATTATATAGCATTAATGGTGCATTTGAAGGAAGAAATCACCAAAAAATGGCCACAAATAAAGAAGAAAAAAAGTGCTCTTTCACCAAGACAATGCACCGTGTCACAAGTTGATCACAACAATGGCAAAACTACATGAATTACACTTCGAACTGCTTCTGGACCCACACTATTATCCAGGTTGGTTGGTTGGTTGGTTTTTATGGCATATCAACCTTTGTAGGTTATTTAATGCCAAATTTTGTTTACATGTATATATAAACCAAAGATTTCTTAGTGAATACTTAGAAGGTAAAATTTTCTATTTGCACTTGATTTACCAGTTTTAATTTGTCATATTTTTTCGTACAACCCTGTCTCTCTCAAGAAGGACAGAACGTCATTTATTTTGATGTTCTCAAACAGACCAGTTAAACTATTCACTTTGAAAAATTGTTTTCTGATGACAGCAAAAGTTCTGCATGCTATAAGAATGTGTTTAACTGAGCAAGTTGTTTGACAGGTCAAACATTGTGTTTGTGGTTCCTGTTTCAGTTTGAAAGAGTGAGTAAGCCTTGTATGACCAATGCGCAATTGGGATATAACGACTTGTTCTCTTCTTGATTTTTTCAATGCTGGACTCCACTCTCCCAAGGTTGGCTGAATTTGGGAGAGTTTATTGTGGATGTTATTGCTCCATCGTTGTTGCCATTTTTTGTGAAGGAATTTATTAATTGTTGGTTTCAGGTCAGTATATGGAATCCTGGATTTATCGGGGGTCAGATCTAAGACCAATTTGGCTGCCGAGTCTGCTCTTTCATTCCTTCTCACAGCAATGTGGCTTGGGGTCCAGCATATAATTATTTCTTTTCTATCTGACATAGTCTAATCTACTCAATAGTTTAATGATAAGAGGGTTCTGAAATTTTTTATTTCTTAATGATAGGAAAACAGAAAGTGAGTCTGAGAATATCATAAATTTCTTATGTTTACTCTTCAAGATGATGTTGAGAGCTAGGTCTATTGCACGGGCTTCTGCTGTGAAGATAGAGCTTTCTATTGGAAGAGCTTTCTTAAGAATTGTTTTGTTTAAAACAGCCACACACGCTGTTTTATTGTTGTCCTTGGAGCCATCCATAAAGACATAGAGGTGGTCAGAATGGTGTTGGAGAATATTGTAAAATTTCTCTTGATAAGTGCTGGGGTGGGTTTTAGTTTTGGAATGTTCATTCAGTTTGAGAATCACTTTGGGAGTTTTAATGATCCAGGGTGGTGTTTGTGGAAAAGTGGTTTCATGTATGTTATTTAGTGGTATTTTTGATTCTGGTAGGGTCGACTTCATCTGAAGGCCGAAAGGTTTTATTGTTTTTTCTTTTCTTTCAAAATGTTGCTTGTATTTCAGGTTGAAGGTGCAGTCATGAGCTGGTTTGGATGGGCAAAATTTCAGCTTTATGGAGTATTGGAGAGTCGGTTTTTCACTTCTTAGTGTAAGAGGTAGTTCACCTGCTTCTGTGTATAGGCTTTCAACAGAAGTGCTATATGTTCCAAGGGCTAGTCTAAGTCCTTGGTGGTGTATGGTATTTAGTTCTTTCAAGTATGTCTTTCTGGCTGCCCTATATATAAAGCAGCCATAATCGAGTCTTGATCTGATTAATGAGCAATATCATGTTATTAATGTTTCTTTGCTTCCTCCCCAGTTAGTGTGCGCTGTAGTTCTAAGTAATTGTATGGTTTTGTTACATTTTGTTCTCAAGTATTTTATATGTGGAACAAAGGAGAGTTTGTGGTCAAAAATGATTCCTAGATATTTGTAGGGTTCAACAATTGGTATTTCGGTGTGGTCAATTTTCAGTACTGGATCTATGTGGAGCTTACATTGGTTACAGAAGTGGACGCATTTCGTTTTTTTCTTTTGAAAATTTTAATCCATTCTCAGTAGTCCATTTGTCGAGCTTATCAAGGCATATTTGAAGTTGTCTTTCAATATGGTTCATGTTTCTTGCTCTGTAGTAGATCAGGAAGTCATCCACATACAAAGCACAGTTTGTTCTGCTGTTAATGTTTTTCACAATATTATTAATTTTTATATTGAATAGCATGACAGACAATTCACTGCCTTGAGGTACACCCATTTCTTGTTTTTCTTCAGAGAAAACCTCTCCCATTCTTACTCTAAATCGTCTATCTTGAAGGAAGTTTTGGATAAATATTGGCATTCTGCCTTTAAATCCGAGGTTTTTCAGATATCTTACAATGCATTACTTCCAGGTTGTGTCGAGACCAAAAAAAAACACTGCCACTAGATGTTCTTTTTTAAGAGAAACCTCTCCGATGAATGTTTCTATAGGTGATCTATAGGGCTTCTTTGGTTTCTGAAACCAGATTGGTATTCTGTTATTAATTTATTGGTTTCTAATTACCGGATCAATCTGGCATTTACCATTCTTTCTAATGTTTTGCAGACATAACTGTTAAGAGAAATGGACCTGTAATTTTTTGCATTTGTATAGTCTTTGAAAGGTTTGGGTATCGGTATAACTGGTTTCTTTCCATATTTTTGGTTCCATAAATCGTACAAGATTTGCGGGAGGAAATTTGTGGATGGTTCAGGTAATTCTTTCAGGAACTGATAATGTATTTTGTCAGGTCCAACTGCTGTATTGTGTGCTTTGTTGAGGGATTCTTTTAGTTCTGCTATTGAGATAGGTTGGTTGTAGCTTTCGGTGATTTTGCTTTGAAATTTGATTTTAACTTTTTCTGCTTTTGTTTTTATAATTTAAAAAATTTTGTTTTGGTTTTTAGCAGATAAATTTTGCGAGAAAGTTTTGACTTGATGATTTACTATATCTTTCTCATCTGTGATTTTCAGATTATTGTGACTGAGGTGTTATGTAGGAGTATTGTTGTTTTG
Organism: Sepioteuthis lessoniana; assembly: GCA_963585895.1. Classification (NCBI taxonomy): domain Eukaryota; kingdom Metazoa; phylum Mollusca; class Cephalopoda; order Myopsida; family Loliginidae; genus Sepioteuthis; species Sepioteuthis lessoniana. Next base: position 240,931 of record OY757909.1, read on the forward strand.
GCAAGTTATTTTCCGAATCATCTGCCATACTTTTTTTGGCTTTGTGTTACCATTAATTTTAGCAACGTAATTTCTCCATGTATTTCTTTTGGAGTCTTTGATGATTTTTCAGGCTTTGGCTTGGCTGTTTTTATAAGTGTTTAAATTTTCTCATGTTGGGTTTATTTCAAATTTTTTAAAAGTTGCTCTACGTAATCTGACAGCTTTTTTACATTCTTGGCCTATTGTATTTTGTATAGGTAGAGCTTTTGGGTATATGTTCTTCAGCATGGTTTAACAGTGCGTTCGTAAAATATAAGATGTTTTCCTCATAGTTTTTTGGCTTCTGGGGTTAGTTGGCCAAGGCATAAAGTTTTAAATCCATCCCAATTAGACTTTCCTAGGTTCCAGCGTGGAGTTCTTTTACTCAATTCATCAGTGCTGTCTTCTAATAGAATCAGTTAGTAGTTACTTCCACCAATGTCATGTACTTTCCATTTGTAATCTAGAAACAAGGAAGGGTCACATATTGATAGGTCTATTGCAGAATATGTGCCTGTTGCTGGTTGCAGATATGTGTGGGATTTGTTGTTGTACATGCACAACTGATGTTGATTTCATAAAGATTCTATGACTTTGCCCTTTTTGTTGGTTTTCTTACTTCCCCGGATCTCATTATGGCTAGTAAAGTCCCCCATTATAATGAAGGGTCTTGGGAGTTGTTCTATTAAATTGTTCAGCTCCAATTCCTTGGGTTCTTCATTTGGGGGAATATATACTGAACACACTGTTATCATTTTGTGGAGGGTTGCTGATATAGTGACTGCTTGCATGTTTGTATTTAGCGTAATTTTGCAGTGAGGGATATTTTTGTTAATAATTATAGATGATCTGCCACAAGGTCTATTAGTGTACTGTTTTATATAGTTGTATGAATAATAGTTTTTCATGTTGATAGTGGTGTTGTTTTGAGGTGAGTTTCTTGGAGGCAAATGATTGCCAAGCAGTATTTTGTAATAAGTAGTAACAATTCAGAGTAGTTGACCCTTGCTCCTCTGATGTTACATTGGATTATTTTATTTATCTAGTTTAGATTTTGGGGACTTTTTTGGTTGAGATTTGTTGGTTGGAGTTTTATTTTCAATTTCCATTTCTTCGATCTCTTCAAATTTGTTTGATGTGATTATTGGGGTAGGCTGTGTTTGAGTAATTCTTTTTAATTGGGTTTTGTTTTTTAATGGTAATGTCTTTCATTTTATTTTCATTTATATCTTTGTTAATATTTGGAGTCATACCGGAGACCTTTGTCACTTTTCTTTAGTTTGTTCAGTGATTTTAGGGTTTTCTTCTGGGTTGGTATTAGTATTTACTTTCGTTTTTATACAAGGCTCACTTTGTTTCATTTCAGTTTGCACATTTTATGTTCTTGCATCCATTTTCCATATTATCTGAGTCAAGTTCACCACATTTGTCACATACTTAGCTTCCTCTGCATATTTCTTTGTAGTGTCCAAATTTTTGACATTTGAAACATCTCGGGGGAACTTGTATATACTGCTCTACCCTTTCTATTGTGAAGCCAATTCTGATTTCTTTTGGTATGGTTTCATCATTGCTTTTTGAAAGTTGTTTCAATATCTTCTAGTTTTGCTAGTGACAGTTCTTTACTTCTCACAACACCATTGGAGGTATTTGATTTGGCATGTGGATAGATACGACATTTAAGATTATGAAATTTCTCCATTTTTAATAGGTTTTCAGCATGTTTTTTGCTTTCCACTTCCACAAGCAGGTTTCCAGTTTGGAGTTTCTTTACAGTTTTTAGGTTGGATCTACTGGATATTATTTTTTGATCAAGAAAGGTGACAGTTGATCTAATTTTACATCTTGTAATAATTCAATAATGATGAATCTGGGAAAGTCACTTTGTTTCTGAGTCAGAGTCGGATAAATATCTTTTGGAATTTTTGAAAGAAGAAGCCATGATTGGTGTATATTTTTCATTGGTCCTATGCTCCACCACCCATCATGGAGTCCAACTTGTGTTGGAAATAAACCAGGGGGAAAATAATTCACCCTGGCTTTGACAGGGATACATTACCAGTATACTTATATCAAGAGTACCATAAAATTTAACAGTGATCAAAACTCTACTCATAATACAATTGACTCTCAGCCCCCGCTTTCTAGCACCTATAAAATAAAAGGTTTGGGAATTTTTACGCAAATGCAGATTGAATAGTATATTCAGGATAAAAACATACAGATGCTAGGACATAACAAGACCGGCTGATTGATCAGATCAGGCCCAATCCGACCACCTGTCAGACCAAGTAAGGGCCAAAGTGGTATGTTGCAAGCCATTGACCACTCTGTTGCTGGATCAATGACTGCTCAACCACTAAGATCCTGTTTTAGCACCTTATGGGTTGCAGCCAACAGGTGGCTCCATCAGTGGGGTATTACTCCTCTGCAGAGGTGCAGTTGGCGTATTCTACAGCCCCAGCAGACAGGGTGGACTATTCTCCAGATCTGGCCTCCAGCAACTACTGGCTGTTTGCAAGACCTCAAAAGAATGCTCCAGGAAAGAGATTTGGCTCCAATGAAAAAGTCATATCTGAAACTGAAGGTATCACCCAAGGAGAAGGCTAAGTTGAATTTCGCCTAAAAGTTGTTTTATTAGTTAGGCTAGGGACTTATTGAGTAATGTATTAACTGGAAAGCAATAATTAGTGTGAATTGTAATTACTTGTTTATCATGAGACTTCTATGAAGAATATTTCTACAAATTGAAATCAGACACAAAAATCCACTAGTTCAAATCTTTATAAACCATTTTTATTGAAACAGTATTTAATCCTTACTGTTATTTCATTTTCCTATCATACAGCAGGAATAGTACCCTCAATTTTCAATAAAGTTCTTCCCAACCATAACATTTTTGCTATTGCTTTTCCTGCTTTCATAGGAATCATGAATTAATCTCACTTTAACACTCATCTTTTAACCATTCCAATCATTGGTTTACTTTTTCGACATTTTTGGGTATTACTGGTTCAATTAGAATGTACTGTAAACAATACATTAGCTGAATTCTTTTTAAAAACTCAGCATAATTTCTAATTAAATTAGAAAACCTAATTTCATGATAATTATTTAGAAAATACATACAAAATCTGTTATCAATACTTTCAGATTATCAATTACAAATAAATACATACCAGGAAATTGCAATATAATTATTGTGCAAAGTTTATCTAAGTTAATGTCCATTCCATGGTCCATACTCTAATTTATTGCATGGCATATGAATATTTTTCTTTTCAATAAATAAGTTTCCTCGAAATATTAGTGATTTCTTGTGGTCTAAAAAGTAATGGATTAGATTACTCACATCACGTCTGCGTTTTAGCGTCGGGAAAAGAAAAAAAGAGGAATGTAAGTTTGTGGACTCCTTATATGCGAGTAGCGGAAATTTGCATATGAGAAGAATAGGACCAAATTGGCGAGGCAGGAGGTGTTCTTCTGAGAGCAGAGAGCAGACATTGAGTTAAGAGGAGTTGGTGTGAGTTGCAGTCATGTTACTCTGAAAGTTGGTGTGAGCTGCATAATTGACGTGAAGGAGTTCCGACCCCTTTTATCATTACAAGCTATTTTGGCACAAATAGGTCATGGAATCAGTGCTACTGAGGTTGGGCAAGGATGTTATACCACCTTTTAGTGGAGAAGGTGATGTAGCCGGATGGATAAAAAAGGTGAAACTGGTAGCTAAGCTACAAAAAGTGCAAGACCTTGCGAGTTTCATTCCACTCTTTCTGCATGAAGATGCACTAGCTCTCTACCTTGAGATGAGCAATGAAGACCAAGTATGGGCAGAACAGATAGAGATGAGACTAGTGACCGCATTAACTGAAGGGCCTTTTGAGGCATATGAAAAGCTGAAATGATTCAAGTGGACAGGAGAATCAGTCAATGTCTATGCCAATACAATCAAAAGATTAGCTGGACTAGCAGGATACATAGGGATAGGGCTGGACCATACAGCTAAACTTGCGTTCGTCACAGGATTCCCAGATGTCGTATCTGTGGCACTATAGCAGTTACCTCACATAGAAAGAATGGACATTATCAAGCTGTTACCAACTGCACAGCTATTAGTAAGCAAAAGGATTAAAAAAACTGAGATGGTGGGAGCGAGTGTACAAAGCAATGTATTGAGAAATAAAGCTCAAAAGGGGTTGTCAAGCCTTCAGTGCATTAGATGATGAGGACCACATTATATTAAAGATTGTACAGAGATACCTAGAGCTAAAGTAATATGCTACAATTGTGGAAAGTTTGGACATATATAGGGCAAGGTATTGTACTTAGATTCAGGGAAACAGGTAAGGGGGAGCTTCTGCGCCACTAGCTACCCCGGCAACAGACTGAAGGCACAGTATTGGCCTCTTCCAATAATAGAAGTAGTGGTGAATAACATGGTGATGACCACACTTGTTGATACTGGGTGCACCACCACTTTAATCAATTCTAGACTTATGAGTGGATGCAGTAGATGTAGCACTCTGAAAGCAGTAGATGGGAGGGACATAGAATGTAAAGGAAATAGGCAAGTGGAGATTAAAGTAAGTGGTGTATGTGTACAAGTGGGAGCGATATTAAATAATTGCATCATTGACGGGATCAATGTCATTATTGGAATGGATATAATCAATGAGATGGGAGGTGTGACTATAAAGGAAGTAGAGGTGAAGTTTGGAGATGTACACCGTGCCGTAGCTGCCCATCGGCTGAATGTTTGCAAAATTGAGGATAAAGACTTTGAAGTAAATTTCGATGGAGAGAAATGGACAGTAAAATGAAAATGGAAGGGAGAGCCACCAGTGTTATAGAATAGAGTGAAATTTTATTAGAACTTCTTAGAAAGTGAGAAAAACTCAGAGTTTGAGGAGAAGGTGGAAAGATGGATTGCAGATGGTATTCTTGTACCATGGAAGGGAGAAAGAAAAGGTGTGTTACTATTGATGGCATTGTTCCAGGCCACAAAGAAGAAAGTTAGGCCAGTGTTAGACTACTATGAATTGAACAGTTTTGTGGTGTGTCATACCGGGAGCGATATAATAGACATGTATGATGAAATGATGAGAAAGTGGAGATGGTTGGAAGGAGGAACTGCTACTGTGGACCTTCGGTCTGCCTACTTACAGCTACATGTAGCAAAGGAACTATGGCAGTACCAGCTGGTCAACTATAAAAGAAAAACTTATTGCCTGACATGGTTAGGATTTGGACTTGATGTTGCATCGAAGATTATGGCAGCCGTGTTAAAAATGGTGTTGAAGAAAGGAAGCAAAACAAAAGAGGCCACCAATTTGTACATCGACAATATAATGGTGGATGTAATGAAGATATCGATAAAAGAGGTTGTGGAACATCTGAAAGGATTTGAGCTAACAGCAAAATCACCAGAGTCCCTGGACGGAGGTGCGGCACTGGGCCTTAAGCTTATGAACAAGACGTGAAAGTTGATGTTCAGAAGAGGCAACGAGATCCCAGAGACAGAAGAAGAAATAAGTAGATGGGAGTTATTTTCTATCTGTGGCAAATTGTTGGGGCACTATCCAGTTGCTGGATTGCTGCAACTGGCATGTAGTTATGTAAAAAAAAGAGCTAGTGGAGTAGACTGGGAGGACAGAGTTGATTGTAAAACTCTCTAGGTAATACAGGAAATTCTAGTTGATGTAGAAAAGAAAGACCCTGTTACTGGAGCTTGGCACATACCTGAAACAAAAATAGGAGTGGTGTGGTGTGATGCAAGCAGTATTGCGACAGGCGTGGTCATGGAGATTGGCCAATTGGTGGCTGAGGATGCAACATGGTAGAGAGAAAAAAATTATTATAATCATAATAACGTGGCCAAGTTAGATGCTGTTCTGAAAGGCATCAATTTAGTCATAAAATGGGGATTGAGAGAAATCGAAATAAGAACTGATTCAGCCATGGTACTAAGTTGGGTGACCTCTACAGTGGAGGAGAGTGAAAGAATATGAACAAGGGTGCTGGAAAATTGATTGTAAAGCGGAGATTAGAGATACTTGGAGTGTTGATATCTGAATTTAAACTGCAAATAAAGGCAGTGTTTGTGCCATGAGAGAGAAACAAGGCAGATGTGCTAACACGGGTAAAAAAACAGTGGTTAGTTGAGAAAGAACAAGTACCGGTATGCTGTCTAGGTATTGGAGAACTAGAAGAGTTGCATGGTATGCACCACATGGGAATGGAAAGAACATTATATCTGGTGCAGAAAGTTGATCCACATATAAAACAAGAAGTTCAGAAGGTGGTTAAAAATTATGTCTGATGTCAATCGATTGATCCCACTCCAAATATACATGATCCTGAGGAAATTGGTACTTCGAAGAATTGGACAAGATTAACTATCGACATTACACACTATCGTTGGGGAGCATACTAGTCAATGCTTGAACGTGGTCCTGTAATGGAGGTGATAATGGACAATGGCACTGTTTTTCGCTCAGAAATTTTCCAGATGATGCTAAAAAAATGGAAGATAAGAAGCTATTATAGGGCAGCCAATAGGCCTGGAGGAAATAGTGGAGCAACATCATCAGACAGTGAAAGCAATAGCTGAGAGGGGAGGGATATCACCTAAAGAGGCCACATTCTGGTACAACATGGTTCCCAAGGTCGGACAGAGAGATAACACAGTGCCGCATAGATCAGTTTTTAACTATGAATGGAGGCACCTGAGAGATACATCCCAAGAAACCAATGAGCAGGGACCAGCCAGAATCCAAATAGAAGAAGATGTTTGGGTGAAACTACTGAATGCCCGATGTACGACGCAATGGGGAAGAGGAGTGATTGCTGATGTTCAATCCCCTAACAACTTGAGTGTCGGTGGAATGCCACGGCATATTTTAGATTTGAGGTGTGTGGTCCATGTATACAATAACGTAAGTGCTGAGCCAGAGGGTAATGAAGATAAACCAGTGGCAATGCAAAGACTGCAGAGAGAATGTGCTGTGCCAATCTGGGCATGGGACTATGTACTGTGAAGTGATCATTAATGATCATGGGGGCGTGTGGTCTAAAAAGTAATGGAATAGATTACTCACATCGCATCTACATTTGACTGTCGGGAAAAGAAAAAAGAGGAATGTGAGTTTGTGGACTCCTTATATGTGAGTAGCAGAAATTTGCATATGAGGAGAAGAGGTTATAAAAAGACCAAATTGGGGAGGCAGTGGGTGTTATTCTGAGAGCGGAGAGCAGACATTGAGTTAAGAGGAGTTGGTGTGAGTTGCCGAGTCGTGTTACTCTGAAAGTTGGTGCAAGCCGCATAGTTTGCGTGAAGGAGTTCCAACCCTTTTTTTCACTACAGTTAGTAATAACACAGTTTATTACATATAAACTTCCTTCTCAATCAAAAATGATCATCATTATCTTTTTTATTTTTTAATCAGTTAAAAAAAAATAGTTATATAAAGGCCAATCTTTTTGTTCTCACTAATAATGAATTGGAAAAAGACCTTGAATGTTACTATACTTGGGCAAACTTGTCTTTTACTTGTTTCTTTCTGCTAATTCTACATGATGGAATGCTTCCAAGTTTTTCTTTTCATCATTGGTCTTAGATTGTATTCTTTAGTAAAAACATCTTGTTTTTACCAAAAATAATAACTAAATGCAACTATAATATTTAGTTGATATTTCAATGATTCTTTTTAAACCTAAAGTTTTATCATAGGCTGTAAGAAAGAAGGAAAACTTCATCAAAGTTCATTGCTAACATTTTGGTTGGCTGTCTGGTTGGTTTGTTTTTTTTTTGTTTTTTTTTTTTGTCTATCAGCAGCCTGGGAATGAAATCCGGGAATAGCAATTTTTAAAAAAATTTAAGTATGGAAAATTTTAATTCATTTCTCTTATCATTGTGATTTAATAGTCTTTGACATCATGTCATGTGAACATAAAATTGTAATGATTCCAATTTTGGTGAGGACTGCTCCTTTTGAGTAAAAGAAAGAGAAAAGCAGATGTGAAGGGTGCAAAATAAAATACAAGGGATTTTCACCTTTGAAGAAGAGTTCCATGGAGAGAGCATGAAGTGACCACTAGATTCATGTCACTCTGGGCTCTAACCTTGTGCCAGACTGCCCAAAGTGGAGAGGCAGACAAAAGCCATATTTACATGTTACAAAGACATGATGTAGTCTTACTTATATACAACACTATGAAAGAAGCAAAGAAAGACTGAGATAAATGGTAATAAAATCTCATGGCTTCCTTCAATCAACTTCTAGTTCTTCATAATTATTTAAAGTGTTTGTGTTTCAGATTTCTTTTAATAAATTTATGAATCTTCTCTACAAAGATTAAAAGAAAAAATGTAGAACAATTTTTGAGTTGAAAATAAGGTTCTGGCCATCATTAATGTATGAAGAGATCAAGCCATCAAGTCAACTTCTTTATTTATATTTCTTTTACACTGATTACCACTTTTCTTTGCAACCAATTATCTAAGAAAACTCCACCTATCTACTAAGTTTTTGTAGGGTGGGGATGAGATGAAACTCCCAATTGAACAATCAATGGAAATGCCAAACACCAACACAAAACACACAGATCAACAAACCTGATATGGCAGAAGAGTGAGACGAGGGATGTGACATGACAGAATTTTCTCTCTTGTTAAATGATTAGCCAAACTCTAGGCACATTCTTTTAAAAAAAAGAGATGGCATGGCAGTGAAATAAAATCTCTAAATTACAAATGAATATTACAGAAAACATAAACTTATATGTTCTTCTGAAAGTCACAAACCTTTTCAATTTTGTAGCTTTTGAGCAATAATAGTTTTTTATCCTATATAATAATCGAATAAACCGTGTTAGTTTGTACAACCATTATGCTTAGACAATAATCCTATCGGTCAAAAGTAGGTTAGCAAGAACCAGTTGAATTAGGGAATTTAGGAAAAGGTTTATAAGGCATCATGGCCAAAGTAACTATTACCCCCACCCACCCCACCCACTCATCTTTAACGCAATAAAACTTGAATAAAGGATAATATTATCATCAAAGTTTTTGAACCATTTAAAAGGAACATTAAAAAAATTCTTGATGATTTCTTTAAAATTTTTCGGCTTATGGAAATAATGAAAATTAAGGACAAAAATAGTGTTTACTTCTTTCAGATGGTTAAATCTTTTGAAATTTAATGTGGCCACATAAAAGTTATGCATACAGTCTTTTTTTAAATTACATGAAAAATAAAATGAATGAGAAATTTTCATGAAAATTTTAATACTAATTCGCTTTTACATGAATTTATGTTTAAAAGAGGTTTTTCCAAAAATATATTTGAGGAAATCCTTTTTGTTTCTTTTATTTGTCTAACTAGGCAAGGTGTTCCTACCCTTAATTTTAATCAATAAGCAAAGGAAAAGCCAATCCTCTCTGACTTCCTTTCAAGAAGCTCCTTTAATCTTTGAATTCTCAGTGAACAAAATTTGTCACAGACTTTTATTAATTATTTCTACATAATTGATTGGGATATTTGCACATAGTCTGCATTCAAACGCAGCTTTCTTACAAGTTAGATAGATTATAGAGGCTCCAATCATGTTGCTATTTAACTTCCTTGTATTCATTTATTAATTCAATTAGTTCAAGTTAGCTTACATTCTGATCACAAAAATTTAACCACATTCAGCTCAACAAACACTAAAAGAATGACCACACATTAACTCTCAAAAGAATATAACCATCACAAAACATTAATAAACACTAAAAAGCCTTTTTAGTAATATTTGTTAAAAAATAATGAACACAAATAAAATAATGGTTATACACCACCCCATGTAATTCATTGGTTTAAAAAGCCATGCTGTAAGTTTATATTTGATGTAAACCGGATATAATGGCTTAAAAATGGCTAAATATGAGAACAAACAATAACATAAATAACTCACAAAAGAATATACCTATCACTAAACTTTAAAGAACACTAAAAACACATTTTAGTAATATTTGTTAAAGAATAATGAATACAATATAACAACCATAAACCACTGTACAATGTTTCTTGGTAACAAAAACTGTGACATAATTTGAGTTTTGACAGTGACCAGACATAGTGACAAAAATTTGTTTACAATTTTCCAATTAAAATATTTCATAATACTGTATATACATTTGAAGGTGTCTTTTTTAATCTTATGTTCTTTTTTGCTTCTTGTGTGTGTACTCTCAATACTAACCGTTTTCTCATCAAAAAACACAGAAATAGGAATCTACAAGTTTCATTAAATAAGTTTCCAGACTTTTTTCGTATGGGCACTTTTATTGATAGTACACACATGAAACTCTAGTGCCCTTCGAAGTAATCTCCTCCAGCTGCAATCCACTTGTTGTACCATTCCAACAGCTTCTGGAAGGCTCCATGGAAGTCCTCTTGTGTGAGCAAATCAATGACCTTCATCACAGCCTCTTTCATCACCTCAATTTGAACGGTCAGACAGAGACACCAAACGCCACGCAAATGAGTTGTTGAATCTTGCTGGTCCGATCAGAACCAAGAGATGGAAGTAGAATGTTTGTGAATCCAGATAATTTTGTCAACAGAGCCAATAAAACAAACCACTAAGTCAATGTGTCTCTAACAAAAATCTGTAGTTGTCTCCCTTATATCATCTGAATAGATCAGACTGATTTCACCTTTTCGCTCTCTGTCCCTTCCGACCAAACAAGTGAATCTCATGTAACCTTTTTTGTATTCTACGCATTTTTGTAATTTCTTTTGTAGCGAGATAAAGACAATAGCCTTAATTAAAAAAAAGAAGGTTTTATTATACAGAAATCAAAAGTGTTGCTTGTTTCTTTTTGTGTCCTTGTGGTTGTGAAAGGAACTATTTTCTTCGTAAATAATGATTCCTTTCGGCATGGAACCCAGCCTAATCAACTCCCCCTATTGGACTATTCTGAGTGAACAGAGCACCATTGTTTGGATCAAAAAATTCACAATGTGATAAATAGTAGTGGTTCCTTCAGCTCAACAAAGGGAGCCCGTGTGATTTTATTTCAACCAAAACTGCCATAGAGAGATGAGATAGAGCGTCCAGCAGCTGAGTTCTACGTCAGAAATCTATCAACTTACATCTTTCTTTTCATCTATATGCATATTTTCAGTTTCCTGAGCATTCACTGGACCATAATAAAACTGAAATTTGTACCTTCCTTTCAGGATTATGTAAATCAACTTCCTTTTCAAAATTTATATAAACTTTAACAATCGTACAAAAAAAAAAGAATTTCTCATTTCTATTCATAGAGGAAGAATAAATGTCTTATTAGAAAGTTTTGAACTCTCGGAAAAGATGATCTTCAAAGGGGTATCATCATAACACTTGCATTCCTTCATAAAAAAAATAATATCCAATGAAAAACTATGTAAAATAAAATCATAAAAATAGTATTCTTGAGAATATGACTGATATTTTTCAACATATCAGTCATTTTTATTTAGTCATCAGTGTTAGACTTTTAAGCGCAAAAACTCAGTCAGTTGCAGCAAGTGAAAGTATAAAAACAGGAATTTTCAGTTAAACAAAATAAATCTTTAACGAAAAAATATGAATACTTTGTTTTCATCTTATAAACCAGTGACCTAAAATATAAGTTAGAAATTTAGGTTAACAAGTAACCTGAAAGAGCAATATTTTACTTTATTTTCCAGGTTTGTTCTGTTTTGTTTTTCTTAAGTCTCAAACAGCAACCCAAAACCCTGCCAACCCTAACCCCAACCAATGATGATGATATCTAACCTTAACCCCAACCAACCTCTGCCAGAAAACCCTAACCCCAAACAACCATCCCCTAATGGAAATACCTTAACTCCAACCACTAACCTCCTTAAATCAACAAAACCTTAACTCCCAGCTGAGAAAACATTAACCAACCCTAAGCCAACCACAAACCATCCAATCATGCAATCAACCAACCAACCTAGCAATTTACCAAGCCGCCAGGAAGTGACTTGCCATTCTACAACCATCAAGCATGAAACCAACCAAGTAAGCAACCATCCAACAAGCAGCTAAATAGCTAACCAAGCAACCAAATAAACAGCCACCTGAGAAGTAGCCAAGCAAGGAACCAAATAACTAATTAATGAAGCAATCAACAAAACAACTAGTGAGCAATGTGTCAACAACTCAAGTAAGGAAATAGCCAGTCATTTAAGCAAGCAACTGACCAACTAACAACCAGGTAACTAAACTAATCTAGCAATCAACAACTGACTAAAAACTAGCCAAAAGAAAAAAACCCCAAAAAAACTAGCCAACCATCTTGCAATTAACAAAGCAAGCAAACACACCAAATGTCAACCACCAAGCATTGAACCAACCATTCAAGTAACCAGCCAATAATCAAGCAATCAATTAAACAGCTAACCAAGAAATCAAATAGCGAATTAATTAAACAACCAACCATCTAGCAAGCAAAGGGCAGTCAACTAGCCAACAACCAATCCATCAAGCTACCAGAAAGCAACAAGCCAACTTACAACCATCAAGCAACCAGCCATAGCCAAATCCAAGTGACAACCTGTCAATTAACAAATAGCTAGACAAAGAAACAAAGCACAAATCAATTAAGCAATCAACCGAGCCAAGAAAGGAACTGAATAGCTAATCAATAAAGCAATCAACCAAATAACCAGCCAGCAATGAGCTAAATAGTAAAAAAGTAATGTAGTTGTGGGGAACTGAAAGGCTCCCATTTCCAATAGCTACTACACCAAGGTGTAGGGAAGAGCACCTATTCCTTTCCTTGATAAGTCAACAAACAAGGAACATAATAGCCTACCTATCAAGTAATTAACCAACAAAATAGTCAAGCAATCAAACAAGGAATCAAGCAACAAGCCAATCAAGGAACTAAACCCAAACCCTTATCATAACTCAAATCTAACCCTGCCAAAGATGATTTGTTTAACCAAACTCTTTAAGGGAACTTAGACATTTCTTAAAAGCATTTCTCATTTCCCATTGAACAAAGATAAACATCAAATATCTTTTAACAAGGAAGAGTAACTTTCCCTTACTTTAAAATTTTTTTAATCGTAGCTATATCTCCACTTGAAAGCGAAATCGATCTTTTTAAAAGGAGTTACCTCCCTGTCAATGAATCTTATTTCTATGCAATTTTTTAAATTGAGTTATTTCCCTTTATTTTACTAATATTAATCCTTGTTTTCCAGCCTGAGAGCTAAATCAAAATTAATTTAATGGAATCACAGATTTTTTAAAAGATAAAATTAATATCTCAATTGATAACACAAATTATTTCCCTTGGAAGAAAATTATAGAAAATGTATGGGGCTAACTTCCGCTACAAATCCCAACACATCACTCTAAACCTAACCCTGTCAACAATAAGTTTAATATATATATATATATATATATATATATATATATATATATATATATATATATATAACACCAAGATTTTCTTTAAAGCCTATTCAATCAAACTTGGCCTGTAACCATGCCCAATTTATATCTGGATTATTGCAAACAAAACCAAATCCCAATCATGAAAAAGCATAATGATTGCAATCAGAGAAAATATATCATCATATGTGACAAAGAGCAATAGGAAAATATTGGCTGAAAGAAAGAAAAAAAATCAATTTTATAAAAAGGATAAACAAGGCAAACATATATGAATAGTTCCAAAGTAAATTTACTCACACAATGAAATTTAATCCTATATGTTGTGACACTATGAACCCTTGGTATAGCGATTTGGGTGGAGTTCCCACACCAATAGTAGATGTCAATCTAAGCTCAGATTATACCTGAAATATTTCTCAATGATCACTTTTCAATCATGAATAAAAGCCAAGACAAAAATTCAAGTTACACTCAACTAAATTGGAAGCTTTCCATGGCATAATCTTCATTTTTCTTTTTAGTCTTCTGCAGTAGATAACTGAGAAATTCATACTAGATGACCAAGAAACATTTTCTTTTCTCATTGAAGCAAGGCTCCATGACACTTCC
>OY757909.1:260000-402500 GCA_963585895.1 Sepioteuthis lessoniana
TTTAAACAAGTCAGAGCTCATTTGTTTGCTCACAGTTTCATGGTTTCCAATATTCTATCTAATGTGACCTTATAGATCAGTCAACAAAATTTATTGACCATAAAAATGAGAATTAACCAAGGCCAATTGTAGAAGAATGAAATCAGGACATTGTCAAATGTGAAAATTAATGAAAATCAATTCAGAAGGAATAAATCAGGAATATGTTGTTTTGAACAGAAAGAGAATGACGAAAAAAAAAAAAAATTGAAAAATGATAAAAGGATTGTTACTCATTTGTCCTCATGAATCAGAAACTCAAACAGGAGTTGTTTTGACTACAAGCCAGGGTAAGAAAGAATCAGCTCTGATATTTGACCTGAAGACCTGGGCTTGTCTATCAGCAACCTGGAAATGAAATACATGAATAGCAAATTTTTTTCTAAATTCTAATATGGAAAATTTTAAATTATTTCTATTATCATTGTGATTTAATAGTTTTTGATGTCATGTCATGTGAACATAAATTGTAATAATTCCAAATCTAGCAAGAACTGCTCCTTTTGAATAAAAATGAGAAAAGCAGATGTGACGGGTGCAATATAAAATACAAGGGATTCTCACACTTGAAGAAGAGTACCATGGAGATACTCTGAAGTGAACACAAGATTCATGTCACTCTCAGCTCTAGCCTTGAGCTATACTGCCCAAAGTAGAGAGGCAGACAAAAGCCATATTACATATTGCTTAGATGTGATGTTGTCTTAATGATATGAAAGAATCAAAGAAAGGCAGAGCTTAATGGTAATAAAATCTCATGGCTTCCTTCAATCAACTTTTAGTTCTTCATAATTATTTGAAGTGTTTGTGTTTCAGATTTTTTTTTTATAAATTTATGAATATTCTCTACAAAGATTAAAAGAAAAAATGTAGAACAATTTGTGAGTGGAGAATAAGGTTCTGGCCATCAAGCAATTTTTACTTAAACAAGTAACCTTCTTTGTTTATATTTCATTCACACAGATTACCACTTTTCTGTGCAGTCCCATAATATATTGCAAAATCATATATTGTATAAGTGATAAATGACATATTCACAAGACATGCACCAATCTCAGTCTGCTTATATCTTTCATTTCATCTATCAAGATAATTTTCAGCTTGCTAAGGCATTTGCTGGACCATATGAAAACTGAAATTTGTACCTTCCTTTCAAGATTAGGTAAATCAAAAGACTAGTAAATAAACTTCCATTTCAAAAATTATATGAACTTGAAAGATAGCACAAAAAAAAAAAAAAAAGAATTTCTCATTCTTATTCATAGAAGAAGAATAAATGTATTATTAGAAAGGTTTATACTTATGGAAAAGAGTGTTATATTTTTAATAGCAAGAATTCAATCAGTTGTTGCAAGTGAAAGTATAAAAACAGGATTTTTCACTTAAATAAAATAAATCTCTGAAAGATAAAAACATTTTATGAATACTTAGTTTTCTTCATATAGACCAGACCTAAAATGTAAGTTAGAAATTTAGGATAAAATGTTGCCTGAAAAAGCAATATCTTAATTTATTTTCCAGGTTGGTTTGGTTTAGTTTGTCTTTTTTCTTTAGTCAAAAGCAGCACATTTATATGAACCCATCTGACTTTGTGTATTAAAAAAAGCAAATGGATTTTATTTCTTTTGGGACATTTACTTGGCTAGAAAATCAATGTTCAATACTTTGTAGGAGTAAAACAAATCAAATTAAGGACAGAGTGTATCCATGAAATAAAGCCTCATAAATTTGGAATATAAACTCCTTTCAAAACACATTTTATTTTATCAGATAAGTATCAAACATTTTCTTAAATCCAATAATTGATTATTTCGTTAAGTTTTAACATTGGAGTGTTATTGATAATATTTTGCCTAAATACTTTTTTTCATAAAAAATTCAGGATTTAGTTTGTTTACAGTAATTCAATTTTCATTGTTGTGTGTTTGATCCACTTCATGCACATGGAGGGATGTAGTAAAAACATGGCAGATGTATGACTGTAGGAACCGAAATGGGTATCCTTTGTAGAGAAAGTAGACTTGGGTTGGGTTGCTTCTCTTGAACTTTGGATCATATTATGACATTTCCCAACCTTTGTGATAATGTTTTGTTTTTTAAGTTTTTGTTTGGTTTTATTTTTTCTATTTTTAGTTGGTAGTGTTTCTCATGTAAGTGTGTTTATATATATATGTATGTATCTAGTTATTATGTTATAATTGTATTACGTCTTTTAGTTCTTGAATTTTTCTGTTATCCTTCCCGATCTCGTTGTGCAGCTTTGTTGCTGGTATATTTTCTGTACTGTTGATGTTGATGATCTTTCTCTTGCTGTGGTTGGGTATTCTGCTGGATTTTTTTGTGTGTTTGATTCTTTGTTTGCAGTTGCCATCATAATAGCCTTCCTTTTTTTGTGTAGTGTCTGTGTTGGGTGCTGGAGATAGTATCTCCTGTCTTGGTATGTTGGTTAGGTTTGTGGTAGGTCTTGGTTTGAGGTGTTCCCTTGTTCTTTTGTATACCTTACCTCTGACATTTATTAGGTATGTCTTTGGTTCCCTGATGGATTGTGGTCTATTAAGAACTGTGCCAGTTATCCATATGTTACTTAGTGTGTTCCTTGCATAGATTGGCTTCATGTTGTTCAGTATTTCTTTTCCCAGGTTGGGATGTCTGTCATAATTCTGTTTCTGCTTTGCTTGGTTTTGTTCATTTTTTTAGAGGTGTCTCCTCTCCAGAGTGGCAAGATTGTAGCCTCTACCTTGCTGTAGGCAACATTGTTCTTGGTTTTCTGCTAAACAGTAGTTCATATGAGGATGGCATATCATTATTTTTTGGGGGTGGTTCTATACATCCATAATGCTATGTACGGGCACTTCTTTTTCTGTTGGGCCTTCTTCAAAGACTGGGTGTTTTTAAAGACTGAGTGTTTCAGTGCTCCTGGGACAACAATTCTGTCCCCCTTGAGGATTAATCCACCTTCTAGGATGAGGTTGTACCTGAAGGTCCAGTATTCTAAAAGTGGTGTCAGGTATTGTTTTCTGTATTATGGCCATCCTATGTATATTGTGTCCTTCAACAGGGTTCATTGTTGGGTCAGCTATTAATGCCTCTTTTACCCATTCTGTGTTTATTATTTTCATGTTTGTCATTATGAAGTTGATGTTGTGGTGTTGTGGTGTACCTTTTCTATTTTCAGTGAAGCATACTCTTGACAGGGCATCTGCAACTGGGATTGTCTTCCTTGGTTTGTATTTGACTTGGATGTCAAATATTAGGCACTTTAGTATGAACTATTGAAATCTTGATAAGGTCACAGATTGATTTTTCTCAAAGATTTGTTCAAGTGGTGAATAGTCTGTTTCTACTGTTAACTTTCACCCCAGTAGGAAATATTCAAATTTTTGTTGGCCATATGTGACTGCCAGGCTCTCTTTTTCTATGTTGGAGTACCTTGACTCTGTTGGAATGAGACACCTTGATACCATTCCTACTATTTTTTCAGCACCTCTTTCATTGATCTATCTTATCCATGCCTCCACACCTAGGGTACTGACATCACATTGAAATATTGTTGTTGTGTTGGGGTCTATGACATAGTAACTGATTATCTGTGCCTAGCACAGTTCTGTTTTTATTTCTTCTAGGGCTTCTTGATGTTGTTGTTGCCATAAGAAGTGGACAGTCTTTTTCATCAGTTCTCAAAGTGGTGCAGTCATTTGTGATAGTTTCACTGAGAACCTATTGAGGTATGCGATCGTTCCCATCAGTGTGTGGAGTTCTTTTGCATTTTGGGGGTATTGAATGTCCTTTATCGCTTGAAGCTTATCTTCTGTGGGTGATATGCCATATTCTGTGATAGAGGTTTACTCTTTTTTGTTTATATTGGAGTTTATCAGGATAATATCCAATGTTGTTCTCCTTGGTTCTTTTCAAGACTTTGGTCATGACTGTGTCATGTTCCTCTTCTGTTGATCCTGTTATTAAGATATCATCCATTATACCTGTGACATTTTTAATTCTGGAAAATACTGTATCCAGGTTTTGTTGGAATATGTCATGGGATATAGTTAAGCCAAATGGTAAACATTTGAATCTGTTTGAGTTTGAGTTTTGTTTAATGGCATATCAACCTCTGTGGGTCATTTAATGCCTGAAGAGTTAAATTGCTTTTGTCTTTTGTGCATGTTTTAGGTTTTAAGGTATGAGTTTTAGTTATGTTTTATTATATTTGAGTAGATTTTAATGAAGAGATTGATTTCTTTTAGAAAGCTTAAGATTTCCTCTGGTTTGGAGTTTTTGAAGAGGTTCTTTAAATTGTTTATTTGATAATGTTTTGAGCGAATTTGTCTGAACCTGTCACAGTTTATGAGAATGTGTTTGACTGTGAGAGGTACTTTGCATGTTAGACATACTGGGGAGTCTTCCCCTTTTAGAAGGTGTGAATGGGTAATGTGGGTGTGACCAATATGAAGTCTGGAAATTATCACTTCTTTTCTATTTCTTCTATAACCTGCTGGCCATTCACCTATGGTATCTTGAATATGGTGGAGCTTGTTCTGTGTTTGATAATCCCAAGATTTTTGTCATTTCTTGAGTATAAATTTGTTAATAAGTGGTTTTACGTCATTGTATGGAATTTTTATATTGGATATACATGTCTGGAGTGCTTTTTTTGCAGCTCCGTCTGCTCTTTCATTTCCCTGTATGCCAATGTGGCTGGGTATCCAAGTAAGAATGATGCTATTGCTTTTAGAAAGAGTGTTCATTTTATCTAGTCTTGTGATGAGAGGAGTTGATGAATTTTTGCTCTGTAGAGCTTGGAGGACTGATTTGGAGTCTGAGTAGATGTTGCATTTAGAGGATTTGTGATTGGCTATAATGTTCATTGCTCGGTCAATAGCTATGACTTCTGCACAATAGATTGAGGATTCATTTGGGAGATGTTTTAACGGTTCTTTGTTTTGGAAGACAGCAGCACATCCAACTTTCATTTCCTGTTTGGATCCATCTGTATAGATGATGGTGGTCTGGGAAGTTGTTTTGGATTTGGAAAGTTTGGTTAGGTCTAGCTTTATTATTGGTTGGTTTATGGTCCATGGTGCTGTTTTGGAGAGGATTGTGTTATGTATTATTCTGGGATTGATTTTGATTTAATTTAGGAGAGTTTGAATTCTTAAATTAAAAGGTTTAATTACCTTTTCTTTATTTTCAAAAAGGTTTTTGTATCTTGTTTCCATGATACAATTATAGGCAGGTTTTTGGGGGCATGAAATGAGTTTAATATAGTATTGGAGTGCAAGTTTATATCTTCTCAAGGAAAATGGGGTTTCATTTGCTTCTATGAATAAACTTTCAATTGGAGAGGTAGTGAAGGCTCCAAGGGCAATACGGAGTCCCAGGTGATGGATAATTTCAAGTTCTCTAAGATAGGATTTTCTGGCTGCTCCATATATGAAGCAGCCGTAATCAAGTTTTGATCGTATTAGACATCTGTATGATTTGGTTAAGGTTTTTTTTTATCTGCACCCCAGTCTGTGTGGGCTATGGTTCTGAGGAGTTGGATAGTTTTGTTGCATTTGATCCTCAGTTGTTTAATGTGTGGGATGAAGTATAATTTTGAGTAAAGAGTAATGCCCAAGAATTTGTATTGCTGTGTAATGATATTTCAGAGCTATTTAATGTTAGAGTGGGTTGATTATGCATTTTGCAGATTTGGCAGAAATGCATGCATTTGGTTTTATTGCAGGAGATTTTAAAACCATTTTTCATGGTCCATTTTAATATTTTGTTGATGCATTGTTGCATTTTCCTTTCAATGGTCACCATGTTTTTAGAACTGTTACAAATGAGGAAGTCATCAACATATAATGATCCATTGATTTCTGGGGGTAGGCAGGTTGTTATATTATTTATTTTAATCATGAATAGGATCACGGATAAGATACTACCTTGAGGTACACCTTTTTCTTGTTGTTTTGGATCGGAGAGTGTATTATTTATTCGTGTTTGGAACATCTGGTCTTCTAAGAAGTGTTTTATAAAGATGGAGAGTCTGCCTTGTAGGCTGAGATCTTTGAGGTCTTTGAGTATGCCATATGGCCAGGTCCTATCATAGTCTTTTTCTAGGTCAAAGAGGACTGCGACTAGATGTTCTTTTTTTGATGAATGCTTCCCTGATTAGAGTTTCTATACAGACTATTTGATCTATGGTGCTTCTTTTGGCCCTTAAGCCTGTTTGTAGGTTTGAAAGGAGGTTATTGGATTCAAAGAACCCTGTTAGTCTTAGATTGATCATTCTTCTGAGGGTTTTGCAGGTGCAACTTGTTAAAGCTATGGGTCTATAACTGGTAGTGTTTGTGGGATCTTTTTGTTTTTTGAGGACAGGAATGGTTATAGCTTGTTTCCATATAGTAGGGATGTTACCAGAGATCCAGATATTGTATATATCTAGAAGATATTTTAAAGATATCGTTGGGAGCTCTTTGAGGAGGGTGTAGTGAATCTCATCAGGACCAGGTGCTGAGTTGTTAGTTTTGGGTTTTGGAGTTCGGTTAGGGTGAAGGGTTGGTTATAACTCTCGGTATTGTCAGAGGTGAATTTTATTTTGTTCTTTTCCTCTTTGATTCTGATTAAGTTAAATTTACTTGAGTGATTTTTTGTAGATGAAACTTGAGCAAAATTTTCTACAATCAGGTTGGCTATGTGCTTTTCATTTGTAGCTTTTGTGTTTCCTTGAGAGAGGTGATTTATTGGTTTGTTGGTGTTTTTATTTGCTTATTTCTTTATGAAGTCCCAAATTTTTTTGGATTTGTATTAGAACTTATCTTCGAAATGAAGGTTCTCTAGGAGGATCTTTTAGCTTCGTTGATGATGTGTCAGGTTTTTGCCCTTTGTTGTTTGTATTTGTTTAGATTTTTGGATGAGGGGTTTGTCTTGAATTTCCTGAGAGTTGCTTGACGTTCTCTTATCATGTTTTTGCACTCTTCTGTGAACCATGGTTTATTGTGTTTTCAAGATATTGTGGTTTTGGGGATGGTTTTATTTGCTATGTAATTGAAGGTGTTGGTAAAATGTATTATGGGTTCTTTTTTATTTGTATTTGACTCTGGGATTAGTGTGGTATGGCATAGTTTTTTGTAGGATTTTCAATTTGCTCTTTTGAAGTTCTGTCGTGGAGGTTTTATTTGTGGTTCTGATTTTTTAATTGTGGAATTTTCTATTATTATTGGGTAGTGGTCACTGCCGCAGGGGTTTTTGTACACTCTCTAATTATAATCTGTAAAGATTGATGGATCACTAAGGGTTAGGTCTATGGCAGAAAATGAACCTGAGGATGGGTTGAGGTGGGTCTGAGAGTTCTGATTATAGAGGCATAAGTTATTTCTATTGATAATTTTTTTTAAAGATCTGGCCTCTTTTGTTTGTGTTTTACTTCCCCATATTATATTGTGGCTGTTAAAATCTCCCATCAAGATAAATGGTTTAGGGAGTTGTTCTATTAGATTGTTTAATTAATTTTCATTTATGGGGTCATGAGGTGGGATATATAGTGAGAAGATGGTGACAGTTTTATGTAGGGTTGCTGAGACTGTAATTGCTTGCAAGTGACTGTTGATGCTGATTCTGTTTTGGAGGATATCTTTCCTAATTAGGATTAATACAACGCCTGAAGCTCTTTGTCCAGTATCATATATGTAGTCATATTGTTCAAAGGTTTTTATATTTAGTTTGTCACTATGTTTTTAGAAGGTTTCTTGAGGTTGAGTTCGGCTATTAATAGAAGTAGTTCATCATAGTTTGCTTAGTAGCCACAGCAGTTCCATTGAATTATTTTATGGACCATGCTTTTTAATCTTTGTGTGTTTAATGTTTATTTTGTTTAGGTGTAGTTTTAGTTTTAGTATTTTGTTTTTTCATTTGGCTGGAATCAGAAATTTCAAAAGTTTCTAGACTTTTTGACCTGATTTTTAGGCTTTTGCAGGTTTAGGGTTTCTCTGTTTTGGAGGACTTCCTTGGCTCTCTGTTTCCATCAGTTCAAATTTATTCTCAGTTTCTATTAGTGAGATTTGTGGTTTATGTTTGTTAATTTCCTTCTTTCAAGGAGATATTTTTTGGGTGGGGGGTTGCGGTGGGCTTTCAGTATTGTCCAATTTTTTTTTGAAGGAAGATTGTTGGGTTTTGTACTGATGGGAGGGATGCCTGGAGTTAGTTATTGTTTGGTTTATTTTTTTGGGGTCTTCAGTTTCATTGCTATGTGGGTGTAGGTTTTTCTTTGGATCTGGTCCAGCATGGAGCTTAGTTGTCAAGTTGGTCAAGCTTTCCCTTAATAATTCGAGTAGAGTCTTTAATTCTTTTATTAGATTTATTTTATCAAAGTGGGGAGTCATTCCTTGATTTTGGGTAGAGTTGTTTGTGGGTTTGACTATATTTGCATAGGTAGTTGTGGCTAGAGAACTTCCTCGCTTCTGGGTAGGATATATTTTTGGTATGTTTTACTTCTAGTATTCTTTTTTCTTTTCTCTATAATTCACATTCTTTTGAATCTGCTGAATGATTTTGTTGGCAGTTTGCACATTTTGGGGGCTGTTGGCAATCAATGTGGTTTCCAGTTTCTCTGCAGTTCTTACATATTAGAGGTCTGGTACACTTTTCTTTGTGATGCCTAAACTTTTGGCAATTATGGTATCTCAAAGGATTTGGGATATAGGTTTCTACTTTTGTTATTAAACAGCTGATTTTTATTTCTGTAGGTGGTATTGGAGTGTTAAGGTTTAGAATATAAGTATTTGTTGGGATTATTTGATTGTTCCTTTTTATAGATATTTTTTTGACATCAGTGACGCCTTGTTTGCGGAGGTTATTTTTTATTTCATCTAAAGTGCACAGGGAGAGATCTGGGCTTCTCACAACACCCTTTGACGAATTTAGGGTATTGTGGGGGTAAACTTTAATTTTTAAGTTGTAAAAGTATTTTTGTTTTAGTAGTAGGTCTGAGAAAGTTTTTTTTTCCACTTCTATCAGCAGGGTATTCTTGATTAGATTTTTTACAGATTTTGCTTTAATAAAACTGTTAAGGGTTGTTTCAATAATGAAGGGAGACAACTTTGTGATTGGAGTATCCTCCATTGACTCTAGCATGATAAATTTAGGGAAAAGGGTCAGGTCAGAGTCATTGTTGGAGTCAGACTCTGCATGCGGATGCTTTAATTTTGTTTTTTTTTTGCTTGGGTTTTGGTTTTGTTTTGTATCTATAGGGGTTTTTGCTGAGTTCACAGACGGTGCTCCCCACCCATCATGGAGTCCTATGAAGGAAAATGCACAAGGAGGAAACCCATTCGCCTTGACAAATCAGGGCTACACATTCAGTATACTCACACTGAGGAAATACACCAGCAATTTGGGATCTCAAGGTTTTCATTCCCAAGTTTATTACTCACTTAGAGACAAGAAGGGAAACATAGGTCTTTCTTCAGCATGATTGACTCTATAGGTCATTTAGGGAACTGGGTCGGGCACCTCGGGTGGTGTAATGGTTAGCAAGGTAGAATAGCAAACCTACACGAGTGAGTTCGATTCTCATTGGGTGTCCAATTCATGCAGCCTTGTGCTACATCTAAGCAAAAAGCTTAGTAAATTACCACTTAGGGAACTGGGTCACAGACAGCTCAGCCACCAGGATCCCATCCTAAAACATCACGAGTCGCCACCCACGGCCAACAGGTGTCCTTTGGCTTACCCCTCTACTGAGGTGTAGTCAGTGGATTCTACAGCCCCAGCTGACAGGGTGGTAGAGAAATGAGGATTCACCACTAAAAATAATAATGAGAGGTGGTCTAATTGAAACTTTCAAAATAATTTGTGGAATTTCTAATTATGGGATAGATTTTTTCCAGATTTTTTCTCACAAATTAAATTTATTATCAAGACAAATGTTAAAAATTAAGTCTACTAAATAAATGGAATTTCTTGGCTCATATATTTTTGAAACAAAAGGCCTAATATAATGAAAAACAGCAATAGAGTAGACAAAAGATTAAATTGGATGATTTCAGAAAAAATGCAAAGAAAAAGAACTCAAGAAAGCATTTTTGGGAAATATCAGTTAAATTTATAAACGGATTTGCAACTGCATATAGATTTTCTGTGCAAAGAGTTTCTTTCCATCATTTTAAGGTTTATGTGAGAAGATAGAAGACATGGCCAAGGAGGCATAAAAACAAATGAATAAATAAATAGCAACTAAATATACAATGTCAAGCAAAATTAGTTTATGTAGTACAGAAGGATAAACATTTCAAGTAGATAATAGTCCTAACTGACTGCTGTTAATGAAAACTGACATATCTTTTTCAAAATTATTATTATTATCTGGCTCAGTCCTCCCCTAATATTTTAAGGGTCAGGTAATAAATACAGTTGCTATATCTTCTACAGGTATAATATCAACAGCTTTTTTAAAGAAATACAAATATCTTATTTCCTTTTTTAGAGTAGGTGAGAAAGACATTTTATTTCAATATTGTCTTCAGTTTTAACCTTTTTATTATATATATATATATATAATTATTTCTTGCTTTTCTTTATTGCATAGGCTACTTACATGTCATCTACATGCTGAATATTTTCTCTAGTTGCTTCTTTTATTGCCTATGTATCAGTGTTGGAGTATTTACTTTACACTACTGAGTTCTTATGTTCCAACTTTCATGATCACCATAATATATCTCTGTAGTGAGAGAAGAAACTTACTTTCTGGATCAAAGCGTGTGTCAAGCACTAGAAAATATGTTCACTTCTGGAGGCAGAAGTTATAGTGGGCTGATCTCGTCTCTCACGAGAAGAAATCTACAATGCATATAAATTTCTATATGCGGAACTTGCATAAAAGAGCATGCCAGCAGCAGGAGTGGGTGGTTGTTGTTCTTTGCAGACTGCTTTTTTTTACTTACAGTACGAACGAGTTGACCAGAGGTATACTGAGGAAGGGCTGCTAGTCGCATGTGTTGGGATTTTTAGTCAACTGAGGCTATCCAATTGTCTGAGAACCGGGCTACTGCTCTTGTGTTCAGCTTTCTTTGGCGTTTGACTTTAGAAACTGGTTTACTGAAGTTTTTTTTCCTGCTAATCCCATTGTACATTCAGTGCATGATGTGTCTATTAATATTGTTTTGTCCCTGTTTTTTTTACTTTCAGTGTCCTTCCTTGGCTTGATGTTCACATATGATATTAAATGCTCTAGAGGCTTGTATTTAATTACATTTTGGTCAATATGGTATGTAACATGAACCAGGTAATTCAGTATCTTAAGCAGATTGCTGTCAAATGGGAAAATCTTTCTTATTCTAAAGATTGCTATGTGTGTGCTTCTGAGGGCCTGAGGATTAGATTTTCATAAACATTATGTTACCTTCAATATTAAAAACATCCTTCTTGGGTTATGTAACAGTCAGCCATAGCAAGTAACTATTTTAGCAATTTTTCAAGGGACACTGTTAAATCTGTCAGTTGCAGCTTTTGGCTTGTTAATCGCTGTCAAAGATATGAAGAATTTATGATTAATAATGAACATTAGAGTGTAATGTTAATATACAATAACATGCCTCTAAGTGTCAAAGATATCAATATTTATCCAACCACTGGAATTGATTTTGCTTTCTTTGTCACATAATATCTGTCATATAAACCAAAGCAAGATGATGATTGTAAGACCCTATGACACCATCTTGTTTGAGACAGAATGCAAGTCAATTTTCTCATCAAAATACAACTAAATGCATACTTGATAAATTACATGCATAATACAAGTTTTATCAATCAACATCAATGTAACAGTAAGATGAATTTTAAAAGTGAAAGGTTTACTTAATATGTAATAATTAATGATTCAGTTAATCAGAAATCTGTCTGGATATCACTGACTAACTAATAGCAAAATATTGTATGATATTTTTCATATGGGCACTTTTATTGATAGTACACACATGAAACTCTTGTCCCCTTCGAAGTAATCTCCTTCAGCTGCAATGCACTTGTTGTACCATTCGAAAAACTTCTGTAAGGCCCCATGGAAGTCCTCTTGTGTGAGCACATCAATGACCTTCATCAGAGCCTCTTTCATCTCCTCAATTGTCTCATAACAACAGACTCTGAGCTTAGGGAATAACCAAAAGTCACAGGGAGCAAGGTCTGGGAGGGAAAGGAACTGTCTTAATGCCCATCTTGGTCAAATAGTCTGTGACAAGGATGGAGTTGTGGACCAGTGCATTGTCCTGGTGGAAATGCCACAGACCCGATTAGAAGAGTGCTGGCCTCTTCCGATGGAATCTCTTCCTGAACTCCCTTAAAACCTTGACATAGTAACCCTAACCCTAACCCTGGCCAATCAACTCTGGTGTATTGACTTCCTTACTCCTCCCACACCTCTTATCATCTCTCACAGACTCCCTTGCCTTCCTGGAATCTCTTGTGACACTCAAAAACTGATGCTCAATTCATGCAAGATGGTCGAAAAGCAGTCTGAAGCATTCCATACGTTTCTGTGGCATTTTTCCCAAGTTTAAAACAGTATTTTATTGCATATCGTTTTTCTGAAATATTCACACGTCCAGATTGCATTTTTGAAATCCATCAGCTGTGACAATCAGGCTTTAGTAGGGTGTATTCCAATTGCCGCTGTAGCTGTTTATTTGAACCTGAAATCATAGAAATTGGTCAGTCATCTCATAAGATGTATAGCAATAACATACTGAATTTTCAAGAGTCTACGACAATTTTAAATGCCTGTACAAAAAAAGTCTGGAAACATTGAATGCTCCATGTAATTGTATTTATTAAGATTTCTTTCCTTGGAAACATAGTATTCCTTGAATGTTTTGGTTGATTGGGTTGTGTTAATGGCATGTCAACCTGTCTAGGATTATCTTATGCATGGACTCTATAAAAACTCGTGCCTAATATTATATTTCTATTTTATGTTTGGTTGTTTTGTAAATGTTTTTTTTTTTGCCACAATGTGTTATATGATATCAAGTATTTCTATCTAATAGAAATAATTTGCACAGTTGTATGATGTAAAATATTCCTGTCTAATACCAGTAATTTATACACAACTACATGGTTTCAAGTAACTATTCCAAATTAATATTCATCTGTTTGCAGTTATATAGTTTCGAGTATCTAATAATAATAATCCTTAATCAGCAATTATAGCTTCACAAATAAATCTATATGACTCATAGATGAAACTCAAACAAGTAATACCTCTCCGAGTCAGAGTAGACTGTCAATGAAGGGGTAGTCTACACTCCTCATAATTGAAATCTCACAACCGGATGCACTTTAATGTCATACCCAGGTCACTCCTTTTATTTGTGAGGTGGGGGGGCCTTACTATTCAGCAAGGAATAGAGTAAAAAGATTTCCAAGCCCTGTCGACAGGGTGAGAAATGTTTTGACACATCATAATCTATTTCATATCATTTCTCCTCTCTCTCACACAGAGAAACACACATGCGCATACTCACACTGACATACGCACTCAGATACAGACACGCTCTCACTGTCTGTCTGTCTGTCTGTGTGAGAGAGAAAGAGAGAGAGACACACACACACACACACACACACACACACACACACACACACACACACATTCTTAGCTTAGAATAAAAGTTGCGTTGTCACACGTATATCCAGTCTTACCTCACGTTTCTTTTAAGTGAAGGAACACATCTTTATTTACAGAAACGATTTTTTAAATTCTAATTCGAAAGCAACTTTTCGTTTCCCATTTTGTTTTTCAAATTTCGGTTAACTTAACATTAATTTACCTTAGGAATTATATAAATGCTTACGTACATTAAACTTCATTATTACTGAGACTTCATAAGTAGAATTGAAGGTAATCTCAAAATTTTTATAACATACTGTTTTTTAAGCACAAATTATGATCATATGAAAAACTAACTTATTTTGAATCAAGTTTCTATTTATGAGAATATTCAATATTCTCGGATAGAAAGATGGACTAATTTATGTCTGGGTTTGCTTAATAACGATGAGACTTGTATACCAATTTGTAGAGATAAGTAATTCCTAAAAGAGAAAAAAACAGAGCTTATTGAATGGAGGATATAACGTAATACGAAGAAAACAGTGAAATGAGGCAGGGAAAAAAAAGGAGGGATAAGCCTTCGAAGAACCGTTCAAGTCTCATTGGGTGCTCTATCAGGTTTTGTGCAACAACTTATAAAGCTTAATAAGTAATTAAAATTAGCAAAAGGGACGGAAGTTTTCATGACACAAAATGATTTTGCAATACATTTTTTTAAGTTAATGTAACAAGAAAAAACTAATATTCATTCCCACTCGATAAAAACACAGTTGTGTTCATCCCTTAAACAGCTTAGATTAGATATACAACAAGGCCAGAAGTATGGGGTGCCCAGTGAGACTCAAGCTCACTATGAATGGTTTGCTAGTCTATTTTACAAACCAGTACACCACAGGAGGTGCCTACAGTTACTTATAATAGGAGGTAATTATTTTGATAGCTAAGCTTAGTCGTGGGACAAGGCCAGAAGTATGGGGCACCCAGTGAGACTCGGTCTCACTAATTAAAGTCTGCAGTGATATATAAGAAAATGTAATATTTGATGTCAAAGTAAGTAAATAAATAAAAACTTTTAAAATTTAATCTCACCAGTAAATGCAAATATAACAAAATATATTTTAATGAAAGTTCCTTTAATTGTGTCGGAAAATTTTCTTTATAGAAAACTTTGGTGGGAATTTATTTATTTATTTTATCATTTATGTGATTTACCCTGTGCCAATTTTTATGTGATTATTTTTGAATAAATATTATCACACATTAAAGTTTTCATCATTTAAAAATCACTGAATAAATCTTTGGAACTTAAAATAAAATTTA
Organism: Sepioteuthis lessoniana; assembly: GCA_963585895.1. NCBI lineage: Eukaryota > Metazoa > Mollusca > Cephalopoda > Myopsida > Loliginidae > Sepioteuthis > Sepioteuthis lessoniana. The sequence goes on from OY757909.1 coordinate 274,948, forward strand.
CCTGGTTTCGAGTTTGTTCTTTACGAATGATTTAATTTGGAAAGAAAAGAAAAATTACAAGCAACGTAAAAAATTTTTTTTATGTTTACTGTTTTGTTTAAATTTTAATACCATATTCTTCAAATTGGTTTTCAAAGAAAAAATTTAGTGACTTGATTTAATTCGCATTATTTATCATTTTCAAAAATAAAAAATTTTTTTTTTTTTGTTGTTGTTATTAAAAATATAACTTTATTTTCCATCAATCTTTTCTTTCCAAAATATTGTATTCGAAAGAAATGAAAACTGTAAAATTAAGTCAAAATACACATTTTCTCCGAATGATATTTCTTTTCGAAAAATAAATTATTTCTTTGTTAGAAGCTGAAAAATGCTTGATATGATCATGATCTGAGTGATTTCTCAATTTAATTTTTTCTTGGACGATTTAAAACTGTTATATTCCGTGTTGATCTCTCAGAAGGAAAACGAAACAAAACAAAAAAACAAGATGTCTGCAAGTTTCGTCTGTTTCTTAGGAATTTCTCTCTTAATGCTTTTAGGGTTAGGGTGGAATTCTGGGAATGAATAGACAATTCTGACAAGTTTTTATCGAACCTGAAGATAATGAGATAGGTAATGAGTTAGATTGATCAATAATCAGTGAGTGAAAATAGAAAGATTGTCAGAAATAAAAATGATACATACCTACATACTCCATTTTGTGGAACTTGTGATGTAGTTAGGTTTAGTTAACATTGATATATTTCCATGAGGAAAAAATAAAGAATTTTCAGATATTTTAAACCATTAATGAATTATCATAATTTCAATTAATACTCTTTCGTAATTAAAATGTGTCTACTGTATTAAAAAAGAAATTAACAAATAAACAATGATTTCATTTCTTTGCAGTTTTTTTCCGATTCAAGACACTTTTTTTTTTAAAGATTTGACATTTGTTTCGAGGGTAATAAGTGTTTCAGTTCTACATGAGATTTTATTTTTGCTTTTTTTTTTTTGTTTTACAAATTTCAGGAAATTATGTAAGAATGAGAGTGACTGACTTAAATATTTGTGAAGCAAAAATTTCATCGAGAAGGACATTTTGTCAAGTTATTCCAAAATAAATGAAAAATGTTAAGGCAGATGGCTTACTTCTTCAGTATTTAAAAAAGTGGAAAAAACATTTGAATTCTGAACAATGCTAGCAGATGGGTTTGGTTATCGGATTTTTAATTCGATATCTCTCTCAACTATAAATACATTTTATATTAAACGGATTTAGATATATAATCGCTGCTAACAATCCTTCTCATACAATATAGTCAATATTTATTTAAAAGAGCAAATTGAATATAAGTATCATTAGGCTTTTGACAAAAATGTAAAACAATAGAAATAAACACAAGCAACAATAAAAGTATTTGTTAATATATATATATATATATATATATATATATATATATATATATATGTGTGTGTGTGTGTGTGTGTGTGTGTGTGTAAAAGAACGAATAGGGACTTGTAAATAGTTATTGTACAATGAAAGGTTCACGGAGGTGAATTGTTTCTTGTTTTTGTGGTAAGTGTATTTGTTTTGTTTTTTTTAGCTTTTAAATTATTAGAGAAATTTTTGTCTTGTACTCATAAAGTCTTTAAGTGGATAATAATTCCGCGGATTTATATCTTAAATCATACATGGCTATTTTCAATTTTAAATCCTATAACTTAATTTTTTTCCGAAACGAAACGGACTTTGCAAAACTCAAAGAAAGTCAAGTCAAAGATACAAGGACCAGTGACAGAGGGGAATAAAATTACCATTTCTTTCAGACAATTGTCTGGTCTTTTTAGAAAAGCAAAGCATTTTGTTTGATAGACATCAAACGAGATCAAAGGGTTTTTCTTTGACCCTAAATGCTAATTGTCTAGCATTTTATTCGGGTAAGGGATGAGCGTTTATTTATGGGAGCCTAACATGTGACTGATAATTTATTTTTTGCTTACAGCCCTTTAATTAATTCTAAGAGTAGTCACATTAGCTATCAGCAGATATTTTATGCTCTTATAAACGAGTGCCCTTTCCTAGAGAACAAGTGACAGTAAGTTTCTTTATTAAATTTGTTTTCGAATTGCTATTAACTATTTTTATTATTTTATTATTTTTGCTACTATGGTTTGTAAATAGATTTAAAAAAAAACAAAAAAAAAACAGTACATTACAGGAGTGCAGGAGGTGCTCACTGTTACTATCAATAGGAAATACTTATTTAATAAGTTTAGCTTAGTTGTGACAAGGCCAAAAGTATGAGGCACACAGTGAGAATGGAGTTCGCTAAATAACGTCTGCATAAATAAACCAGAAAATATAACTATTGACACCGGAGTAAGAAAATAAATAAACAAATTCTTTAAAAAATTTCATCTCACCAGCAAATACAAATATAAAAAATACAAGAAAGATTTAATTTTTTTTTTCCTATTTTTGATTTTCTTTCAGATTTTCAGATTAATTGTTCTTACTTGATGCATTATAACTGTTTTCCACACAGGTAGAATTCTAAAATTTTTCCAAGCTTTTCTTTTAGGATATTATTGTAATAGCTTTTACAAACATGGCATAAGGCCAAAAATGGAGGGAAAAAGCAAATTAAAGCTGAAAAAGCAATTGTTTGGAAACAATTCATGTTTTTTCCTTTCTTAACTTCTGAAGAAGTAAGCTATTTTCCTAATCAAGATTTTTACTTTATTTTCGACAAAGTGTCATTCTCGATGCAATTTATTGCTTCAAAAACATTCGTTAAGTCAGTCACTCTCATCCTTATATAATTTCCTGACATTTGTTAAAAAACAATCAATTCATTTGTTTAGTTCATGTCTTGGAAGAAAAAAAAAACAAGATGTCTGTGAGTTTAGTGGATTATCAATCCTGTGGATTTATACTCCGATCCAGCAGGGATATTTTCCATTCAATGTTCTTTTGGTTTTTTTTACTTTTGGTTTTTCTCAACGGAATTGGGGGTCATAAACTAAATTGTCAGGTCCTTTTAGAAAAGCAAAGCATTTCGTCTGATAGGCATTACTTTGTTGTTGTTTTTTAACCTATGGTGCTTATTGCCAAGCATTTTATTGAGGTAACAGTGGAGTGTTTATTTATGGGAGCCTACCATGTGAGTGATAATTTATCTGTTGTCGACTGTTGTTTAATTAGTTCGAAGAATTGTCTCACTAGCTATCAGATATTTCATGTTGTTACAAACTACTAGCCTTTCCCAGAGAACAAGTGACTGTAAGTAAAGTTAGTGACCTTAATGGAAGGTGACCCGAAGGTTCCCTTTTCGATAGCTACTACATTGAGGTGTAGAGGAGGGCGCTGCTCCATTCCTTGGATCGCTCCACTTTACCTTGATCCTAACCTTATAATGCTGAGTGTTAAGCAAGGTGGCATCAAGTACTATTTTTTTTGAGTCTTTGGTATGACTTGACCTGGGATTGAACCCCGGTCTCCGAGACCATTGGCGAACACTACTCATCAGGCCAATGAAGTTTCCTTATTAAATTTTAATTCTTATTGCTATTAACTATTATTATATATTTTCATATATTTCTAAACATTAAAACTTGTGACAGTAATAAGAAAAAAAAAAAGGAAATATTAATCCTCAATCGATAAAAACACTTTCATATTTAACCCTTAGACAGAAAAATAGTTATTTGATAAACTTAGATTATTTGTGGTACTAAGTCAGAAGTTTGAGGCACCTACTGAGACTTGAAGTAAGTATGAATGGTTTGCTAGTCTATTTTACAAACCAGTACACTATGGGAGTACAAGAAGTGCTCACAGCTAATATCAATAGGAACTGATTATTTACTAAGCTTAGCTTATTTGTGGCACAAGGCCAGAAATAAGGGGCACACAATGAGACTGGAAGTCACTAATTAACGTGTGCATTAATATACCAGAAAATATGACAACTGACACCGAAGTAAGTAAATAAAAAAAGTAAAGTTGACGAACTAGGTCGAGGGTGACCCGAAAGCTCCCTTTTCAATAGCTACTACGCCGAGGTGTTCGGGAAAGGGGCTACTCCCTTCCTGGATTGCTACACTTTATCCTTGATGTTTACCTTATAAATCTGAGTGTTAAGCAAGGCGGCATCAAGTACCATTTTTTGAGTATTTGGTATGTCTCGACCTGAGATTGAAACACTGTCTCCAGGACCATTGGCGAACACTCTACTTATTAGTAAGTAAATAAACAAAAACTTTTAAAAATTTCATCTCATCAGCGAATACAAATATAATAGCAACAACAAAAAAGATTGTCATGAAATTTCCTTAAAGTTTGTCGAAACAATTCTTCAGTGAAAATTTTGGTGAGATTTTTTTCTTGTGATTTACCTTTCGGCGAATTTTTTTTTTTTTTTTAACTATTTATTTATTAAATATACTTCGAAAAATTGTCACTCATTAAAGTTTTCATCTTTTAAAATCTATGAATAAATCAATTTTGTTACTTGATATAAAATTTACCTCGTTTTAAGATTTTTGTTACAGATGATTTAATTTGGAAAGAAAAGAAAAATTAAATGCCATATTTCTTAAATTGTTTTCAAATAAAAGTTACAGGGACTTTATTTAATTCATGTTTATTTTTTATTTTCAAATTTATAAAAACTTCCTTATTTTTTAAATTTTATCGTTATCAAAAATATTACTTTATTTCGTCGTTTTTTTTGTTTTTTTTTCATAGGATATTAGTAAAAGAAAACTGTAGAATTAAGTCATAATACTTAAATTTTCTCCGAATGAAAATTTCCGATATTTTTCTTTTCGAAAATAAATTATTTCTTTGTTAGCAGCTGAAAAATGCTTGATATGATGATGATCTGAGTGACTTTGCAATTTAACTTTGTCTTGGGCGGTTTTGAAATGTTTAATAGGCTGTAATTATTCCAAGGCATTAAGTTGAAGTAAATTTCTTCTTCACTGAGGGATGTACTCTGATTTATTTGACAAGCAAAACTTCTGTCAATTGTTTAATTCATCGATCAGAAGAAGAAAAGAAGAAAAAACAAAAACAAAAAAAAACAAACAACAAAATGTCTACGAGTTTCGTCTGCTTCTTAGGAATTTCTTTTTCAATGCTTTTAAGGTTGTCGTTGAATTCTTGGAATGAATAGACAATTCTGACAAGTTTTTATCGAACCTGTAGATAATGAGATATGTAATGAGTTAGATTGATCGATAACCAGTGAGTGATATAGAAAAATAAGAAACATTGTTAGAATTAAAAATGATAGATACCTACATAATGAGTGAATAAGATAAAAACTATCCATTTGTGTGGATCTTCTAATGTATTTAGATTTAGTAAACTTTGAGATACTTCCATTTCAGATATTTTAAACCATTAATAAATTACTAAATTTCAACAACTACTCTTGCTCAATTAAACTGTAAAAACAATAGAAAAAAGACTACAAATGGACAACCATTTTAATTCTTTGGAGTTTTTGCCGATTAAAGAGACTTTTTAAGATTTAACATTTGTTTAAAGAGAATAAGTATTTCCGTTCTAAAAGAGATTTTATTTTTTGACAATTTTTTGAAATTATGTAAAGATGGGAGTGACTGATTGTTAAGCAATAATTTTATTGAGAAGGACATTTTGTCATGCTTTTCTAAAATAAAATAAAAATGTTTTTAAGGCAGATGGCTTACTTCTTCAGTAGTTAAAAAAAGGGGGAAAATAATATATTGTTTATGAACAATGTTAGGCCTTGGAAGTGTATTGGTCTTACATTCTTCTGTGTCTATTACTTTTTCATCTCTAATTTGCCTTTTTCCACTACATTTTTGGCCTTATGCCATTTTTGTAAAAGCTTTTACAATAATTTCCTTAAAGAAAGGATAAAGCTTAGAAAAAAATGTAGAATTCTACCTATTATGGAAAAGTTGTCATAATGCTTTAACTTAGCAAAATCAATCTCAAAACATGGAAGTAAATGAAAAATTGGAATATGAAAATAAATTTGTAAAGCATTATATAAATATGCGAAATTTAAACTGAAATTAACAAAAACCTTCATAGAGTAAAAACATAAGACAAATAAATTGACCAGCAAATAAATTGTAACAACAGGTATTGAACAATACTTTTTCAATCTGATCATTCTTTGAAAGAGTGTCATCTATTACAGTAAAATTGTTATGGGAAGAGTAAATATAAAAATTATGGATGAAATAATAGTAAAAGCTAAAGACAAAACCATTATTATCCAAGTTGGATGTTAGTAAAGAATGGTACCAGATAGAAAACATCCGAAAGTATTAACATATTTATCATCAAACGAAGGTTTTATCAATGTAATATGTAAAATCTTTGATAATATGAAATGATTTCATCAATTTAGAAAACAGCAATCATAATTTCGCTAAATAAAAAAGTTTAATGCATTTAGAAAGTATTTACCGACCAGTTTCTTTAACCTTATTCTCTAGCAGATGGGTTTGGTAATCGGATTTTTAATTCAATATCTCTCTCAACTATAAATACATTTTGTATTAAACGGATTCAGATATATAATCGCCGCTAACAATCCTTCTAATACAATATAGTCAATATTTATTCAAGAGTTAATTAGAATATAAGATTCATTAGGCTTTTGACAAAAATTTAAAACAATAAAAATAAATACAAACTACAATTAACAAAATTTGAAAAAATATATATCTTTATGTAAAAATAAGTATATGGAGTTCTTTGTTACTCGTAATTTTATTGTGAAAAGTTCACAGACGGAGGTGAATTTTCTTTTCTTTTTTTTAAATGTCTTAAAATTTTTTTTTTTTCATGTACTTACAAAGCCCTTTACTGGCTTACAATTCAGTGGATTTATATTTGAAATCATGCACGGCTATTTTCAATTTAAAATCCTTTGACTTTTAATTTCGTTTTTGTTTTTTCTTTTTTCGACGTTTACATGTCCAAATTCAAAACGCAACTGACCAAAGATCCAATGACTTATGAAAATGGGTCATAAATTAACATTTCTTAGACTATCGACTGGTCTTTTTAGAAAAGCAAAGCATATTGTTTGATCGGCATCAAACGAGATCAAAGGGTTTTTCCTTGAACTTTAATGCTTATTGTCTAGCATTTTATTCGGGTAAGGGTGAGCGTTTATTTTCTAAATTATAAAATCTTTATTTTTCTTTTTATTTTGTTGTTATCAAAAATATTACTTTATTTTGCATTAATCTTTTCTTATCGTAGGATATTAGTAAGAAAAGAAAATTGTAGAATTAAGTCATAATACTTACATTTTCTCCGAATGAAAATTTCCGATATTTTTCTTTTCGAAAATAAATTATTTCTTTGTTAGCAGCTGAAAAATGCTTGATATGATGATGATCTGAGTGACTTTGCAATTTAACTTTGTCTTGGGCGGTTTTGAAATGTTTAATAGGCTGTAATTATTCCAAGGCATTAAGTTGAAGTAAATTTCTTCTTCACTGAGGGATGTACTCTGATTTATTTGACAAGCAAAACTTCTGTCAATTGTTTAATTCATCGATCAGAAGAAGAAAAGAAGAAGAAAAAAAGCAAACACCCCCTCAAAAAAACACAAAAAAAACAAGATGTCTACGAGTTTCGTCTGCTTCTTAGGAATTTCTTTCTCAATGCTTTAGTGTTATGATTGAATTCTGGGAATGAATAGATAATTCTGATAAGTTTTCATCGAACCTGTAGATAATGAGATAGGTAATGAGTTAGATTGATCGATAATCAGTGAGTGATATAGATGGTATTTGTCCTCTGTCCTACCAACCGGACGAGTGTGGCACAAACCCTTTTTTAAGGTGGGTCTGGACGAAGGGCTGGAGCCCACACGTGCCCGGCATTTCCAAAAATGCCTCGGGAACTGTCGGCATTCTCCTAGAAGGGGTGCCTCAGGCGATAAACCCAACCCCTCCAAAGAGGTTTAAAGCCTGGGAGACGGCCCCCCGAGGCCAGAGGTATATCCAATGACAACACACCCCTGACCTGAACAACCCATCGCAACACGGCCGGCCGAATGTGTCCCATCAACTGGATATGCCGCTTCTTGAAAGGCCGAGAAGTGAGTGATATCGATAAATAAGAAAGATTGTCAGAATTAAAAATGATACATACCTACATAATGAGTGATTAAGATAAAAACTATCCATTTGTGTAGAACTTGTGATGTAGTTAGGTTTAGTTAACATTGATATATTTTCATGTGGAAAAATTAAAGAATTTTCAGATATTTTAGATCCTTAATAAATTATCATAAACCCAACTAATACTCTTTCTCAATTAAAATGTGTCTACAGTATTAAAAAAAACTTTTAACAAATAAACAATGATATCCTTTCTTTGTAGTTTTTACCGATTCAAGACACTTTTTTTAAAAAGATTTAACATTTGTTTAGAAGAGAATAAGTATTTCAGTTCTACAAGAGATTTTACATTTTTTAGAAATTTCAGGAAATTATATGAGGATGAGAGTGACTGACTTAACAAATATTTGTTAAGCAATAATTTCAGCAAAAAAGACATTTGGTCAAGCTTTTTAAAAATGGTGTTAAGGCAAATGGCTTACTTCAATAGTTAAAAAAGGAAAAGAACAGATATATTGATATATTGTTCCCAAACTATGTTAGTCCTTGGAAGTTAATTGGTCTTATATTCGTTTGTCCCTATTGCTTTGTCAGCTTTAACTCCTCCCCCACCCCGCCCCCATTTTTTATCTTTTGCCATTTTTTGTTAACGCTTTTACAATAATTTTGTAAGAGAAAATATGAAGCTTGGAAAAAATCTAGAAAAAAAAATTCTACCAAGTATGGAATACTGTTATAATGCTTTAAGTGAGCACAATTAATCTGAAAACATGGAAGCAAATGAAAAATTGATAAACATACCAAATTGAACAGCAGGTATATGAGCAGTGTTTTTTTTTTAATCTGATAATTCTTTGAAAGAGTTTCATTCATTACAGGAAAGCTGTTATAAGAAGGGTAAAAAGAAAATTATGAATGAAATAATAATAAAAGGTAAAGACAAAACTTTTATTACCCAAGTTAGATGTTATTAAAAAAATGGTACCAGATAGAAAACATCTTCAAATATTAAAATGTATATCATTAAAGGAAGGTTTTATCAGTGTAATATGTAAAATCTTTGTAAATATGAAATGATTCCATTTATTTAGAAAACAGCAATCATAATACCACTAGATAAAAAAGTTTGATACATTTAGAAAGTATTTACTCACCAGTTTCTTTAACCTTATTCTCTAGCTAATGGGTTTGGTTTTCAGATTTTTATTTCAATATCTCACAATTATAAATCCATTTTATATTAAACAGAGTCAGATATATCCTTGCTGCTAACAATCCTCATTATAAAATAAAGTCAATAATTATTTGAAAGAAAAAATTAGAATATTAGTATCATGAGGCTTTTGACAAACTCAAAACAATAAAAATAAGCATAAACAACTATAAAAGAATTTGTATATATATATATATATATATATATATATATATATATATACACGTTTCATGTAAAAAAAAATGGAATTGGAATTGTTAATAGTTATTTTACAATGAAGTATTCACAGACAGGTGAATTTTGTTTTTTTATTTTTTTAAATGAGTTGATTTTATGAAATTTTGTCTTGTACTCATAAAATCCTTTAGTGGCTTATAATACAGTGGATTTATATTTTAGATTATGCAGGGCTATTTTCTATTTAAATTCTTTTGTTGTCTTTTACTTTTGGTTTTTTCAATGTTTACATGTCCAAAGTCAAAAGGCCACTGATAGAAAATCAAAGATACAAAGATAAGTGATAAGGGTGGGTCATAAATAAAGATTTATTTTAGACAATTTGTCTAGACCTTTTTAAATAAAAAGTCAAGTGTTTTAACTGATACATGTGATGGAAAGGTTTTTCTTTAACCTTTGGTGCTAATTGCCTACCATTTTTTTGAGAAGTGATAGCAAGTGTCTTAATTCAAATTAAATTCTTATTGCTATTAACTATTATCATTTTTTTCTTTCTTATTTTTTAGATGAAAAAATATTAAAAACATTGATTCATAGAAACATACTCCCCACTGATCCTAATAAAAAAAACAAACTTATTATATATTATAATAAATTTAAAACCTCCAACTTAGTCATTAAAAATAATTCCTCTCCTTCGATTTGAGTTTTGCAAAAAAAAAAACAACATTGTATATCAATTTAAATGCCCTTTAGGAGATTGTGTCTCTGAAAATAATAATATATATGTTGGTTTAACCTCAACTACTCTATTGAGGAGACTTACAATGCACCTTTCTGATACAAGTTCCATTGCACAGCATTTAAAAAAACATTCATGCCCAACAACAGAATTACAAAAAATTCACACCAAAAACACAACAATATTAGAACAGCAAAATAACCAACAAATACTACAGATTCTCAAAGCACTACATATTAGGAACATGCAACCCAAACTTAACGGAATTAATTTTCAAATCAGTACTAATGTACTTAAATGTCCTTAGCTACTGACACTATTTATAGAACAATTTTAAAAGTAAACACTACACACTGCAATGGCCCAGATGCTCTTCTTCTTACAAAGTAGTAATGTACATACAAAAGTTACATCACTTTTGTAATAGATCCTCCCTGACGATGGCCCAAAGTTGGGCTGAAAGTACTTGGGGAAATAAACAATTATGAAAAATACATCAATCAATTCCCGCCAAATATTATGAAATCAATACAGCAATATGAAAGGATCAACAAAAAAAATATGTAGACAGAAAATGTCTATTATGTTCAAGGAAATTTGTATTTATATATTTCTAAACATTCAAATTTTGGGTCCCATATATCTTTGTGTAATGATGCTGAAAAATTGTCAAGAAATCACATTGAATTAAATCATCATTGTCTAAAATTTTGGAATGTAGTGATTATTGGATGAAAAGGGAATCTGAGGATATTATACTTTTGGATTTTAGAAAAGCATTTTATATAGTATCTCATTATTATTTAATAGGGAAAATGAACACTGCAGATGGGTAAGAACCCCAAGACCAACAAGTATTCTGGATATGACAATTATCAATCTGATGGTGAGGTTCCAGTGATGCTGGGGCTTTGGGGAATGTGGAGCTCCCCTTCATTGACATTGCTACCAGAATGGTAGCACCTGATAGGGCCCTATCTATGGGTTAAATAGAACTAAACTGCATACTTATGCTAAACTGAATTGTTTGAATTAGAACTGTTTGATCAAACTGAATAGCTTGAAATAGAAATGTTTTTGACAATTAATCTGTGTACTTATTGTGACATGGTATGTCCCTGAGAAGAGGAAAAGTAAGATTTAATTTCCTTTCCCCTTCTGTGTTTGAACTAACAAGCCTCAACGACTGACCACTAAAGCAGTCAGAATGCTGGTCAAACTACCTGCTCTTCATAACTGGGTGGACGGAGAAGGGAATGTAGGTCATTAAGTAGCATGACAGGATGAAGTGGAGGAGGAGGAAGGAGCCAAATGATTAGCCAAAGCCTTTAGCGCCGAAAGTAGTACCTTTTTGTCAGAGGAAATTTGGAAAAAAGATCTTGGGTTTGAGGATAGAAATCAACGGATAAAGATGTCGGTTTACAGCCCGCACTGGGGAAAAAGTGGAACAGAATATTTGGACAGAATATAATAGTGCCTTCCACCAGATTCTAGAGAAATGCCGCCCACTCATAAAAGAAAAGAATCTAAGAAGTAAACCCTTCGAAATGCTAAGTACAACAACTTAAAACTGTTTTTCCTTCCACCCTTCCAAAATATTGGAAATTATATATATATATATTTAGAAAAGGAAAAAAAGAAACTGAAAAGATTTGTTTCGTCCACCGTAAATGAGTGTGTGGACAGATACTTTCTCCAGTAAAAGAAAGAAAAGTAAAAAGAAGGAAAAGAAAAAAGAGAAAGAAAGAAATAAAAGAGAAAGAAGAAAAGGACTGTCGAGAGAGAGAGATTTGTGTTTAACACTGCCTACCAGGCTTAACAAAGCTGATAGTTTAAAAGAAAAGAAAGAAAGAAGAAAGAAAAAAAGAAAAGAGAAGAAAGAGAGACATTCGTGTTTAAGACTGTCTGCTGGTTTAATATAGTGGGCACCTTAAAAAAGAAAGAAAGAAAAGAGAAAGGAATTGTTTCTTCAATCTCATTTGTTTGGTCCTCACTTATTAAAATTTTGTTACAGTTTAAATGTTCCCTTATATTGAAATCTATTCGTTATGTTGTTTATCTATTGAGTTGCCTTCTTTTGCACATTATCTTTTTCAGCTTCGTATCACTTTAATTTATTCTCGCTAAATATCTTATTCGCCTTAAAAACATTATAAGGAAATTTTGGAAATTTGACTACAGTGAAATATATTTTGTTTTAGCCTAGAAGTCCATGCTTTCTGTTATCCGAGGGGGTAGGAAAACGAAGGGCTTGGTGGGGTATGTAAAAGTGAAATTGGAATCCCTCTTGCCAGTGTCAAGATGAGTCTAGCCCGAAATTAACCACCTCATTATTTGCCAGTTACCTTATGCCCAAAACAGGAGTCTTGACTAGGACTTATTTTGCGAGGGGTCAAGTGCCAGACTGCCCCGACGTCACATGTGCGTAAAATAAACTCTCGTCCTGAGATAAATATTTTATGCCCCGTTACATTATGCTAAACTAAATTGTTTGAAATAGAACTGTTCTTACGCTAAACTAGATTGTTTAATATAGAACTGTTTTGACATTTAACTATGAGTAAACAAAATCTATACTTATAGTAAACTGATTCATTTGAATTAGAACTGTTTGACGAAACTGAATAGCTTGAAATAGAAATATTTTTGACAATTAAACTATGTACTTATACTAAACTGAACTGCTTGAAATAGAAATGTTTTTAACATTTAAACTGTACTCATACTAAACTGATTTGTTTGAAATATAACTGTTTTAACATTTAACTGTGTGTGGAGAAAATGTATACTTATACTAAACTGAATTGTTTGAATTAGAACTTTTTACTAAACTGAATAACTAGAAACAGAAATGTTTTTGACAATTAAACTGTGTACCCATGTTAAACTAAATTGTTAGAAATAGAACTGACTATTTGTATAAAAATGTATTTGCTGTTAAATAACCTACAAAGGTTGATTTGCCATAAAACCCAAAAAACATCCTAAATTGCTCCTTTTTCTTCAATATTTTTCATTGAAGTGGAATATTGCTAGTCAGCATATTTTTTGTTTATACTAGACACTCCATTAAAAACTATAAAATTACCCTCAGCATATTTGTATTGATGAAGGGCAGTATTTTGTACAAGAAACTGAGGTTGCTAAACAACTGTAAATGAAAAATTTAAAAAGTACCCTTGTTCATTAGGTGTGTTACCTGAACAAAACTGCAGCCAAGAGCTCCCATCAATTTTTACATCCTTATCAATCACATCAACTTGATCACAAGTATCTGGTTTATCAACTTCAGGTTCACAGACTTTCTCAAATACATCTTCCAGGATTTTGGAAATTATGGAAGAAGCATCCTGCTCAACAATATCATTTTCATGAGGAGGAGTCTGATTTTCAAAAGCTATATTCTCAAGAACTAATGTTTTCAGCAGATACTTTTCATACCTTGGGTTTGGAGTGAAAGAAAGACAGTAATGTTTTTCATGTTTCCTTTTGTAAACTTTTTTTGGTTTGTTGTTTATGTTGCTGTTTTTTGTCTGCTAATTTTCTACATCATTAAAGATGGAGATTGATGTTATGCTAATTGAAAGCAAACCTTTTAAAACATTCTTACAACCAGGAGTACCATGCACAAATTGATTAATATTTATGTTGGGATGACATTAAGAACCAAAAAATTGATATTTTATGGTTGTGGATGAATGAAATATTTGAACAAAATGCCAGGGCAAAATATTTTTTTTTAAATATTTTCCTCAAATATTTTATTTTATAGCCTTTATTTTTATCTATTTGTTTATTTGACCACTTCGTGACCCTCATATTTACATTTTTTCGTTTATGTAAATTTTTATATTCTTCCACTTTTCATTGAAAAAAAAATCACTTTTGGTTCACAAAGAAAATTAAGAAATTTATTCTTTTAAATAAAAAAAAAACTTTAGTCCATCTTTTAGATCTGTCTGTGGTTGATTGTTCTGACTTTTGAATTTTTTCAAAAAAAGAAAACATCTTAATTTTTTACTCAATTGAACCTCTTATAAACCCAAAATAAAATCTATTTCAGACTTCCTTTTTTTTTTCAGATCATAAAACCTTGGTCTGTTGGTGAAACAACATGTTCTCATTTTTTGGAAGTAAATATCACACCAGACCTCAGCTCTAACCCTGACAAAATAATAATATTCTCACTCCACCTTCACCAGCTCTGACTACCCATAGCCAAAATTCAAGACTTGTTGACTAAAAATACATTTTCATTTTTCAGTACTTTAAGATAAGTTAAAAAACTTCCTTTCTTGAATGATACTTTATTTTGATGAGATTCTTATGTTAGTATTATTTATGTGCAATTACTTTTTCATTTTTTATTTTCACTCAAAATTTTCTACCTGTAATTCAGTTACAAAAAGCAAAAAATCTTTAAACGTCAATATTTTATGTGATATAAATTAAATATTTGATCTATTAATGCTTTTAATTTAATTCACAAAAAATGACCTAACCGTGGATTGATTATCTTGATAAATATCATTGGTGCACATCCTTGAAAGTTTGGTAATTATGAAATAAAAAAGTTTATTAAAGATTGATTTTAGGGTCTTCAGGAAGATTTTGGGGGCTATTTAAAAAACAGCTGAAAAGCATTTTATTTGTAAATAAGTGAAAGTCATTTTTTTTTTCTTTTTTGTAAAATCATGACTAAAATCATTGAAAAGAGGCAAGAATTTAACTAAGATAAATAAATCAATTTGATTGAAAATAATAGCAAATACTCTAAAAAAATATTTATGAATAAAATATTGAAAGAGAATTTAGCCCCTTTTTATAGATATAAATGGGGTTTTATCTGGGCTTCAATATTTTGATTTATTTAAATTTAGCCCCCATATGCCCCTAAAATATATTTTTAATTGACTGCTTTGACAAAATTACAGAATTTTTCTAAATTCCATCATGTCATCTTTGTTTTAATAAATTTTAACTCGCAACAACACATCAAGTCATTTTAGATTTTAATAAAGATGGATGACCTTGAACCATACCATATAACTTGGGCATGTAAATAGATGCAGTTATGCAGTTCAAAATAATTAATTGCAAATCAGTTTACTTGTTATTCATTATGCTTATTGTCTAAGAATAAGAACTACCTAAAACTACTACAGAGAGATAAATTACAAAATTACAATTGGGTACTCACTTGGTTACCTTATTTTAAGAATACCCCACCTTAAAGATACCAGGTATGTTTTACAATATCACATTTTCCCCTTATAGGACCTAACCCACTTTTCGGCATATATGTCCGTCAAGTTAAATTTGCACCCACCCTGCTCTGCTTTGGTTTTCATGGCAATAAAGCTGGTCGTCAAGGCAACAAGCCTCTTTCATGACAAATGTCATTCTCTCTGGGCAAAGGTAGATAAACAAATATGTTCTAGGTAATAATTGTAAGCATTTATCCAATCAACATCAGTGTGGGAATGTGACACAAGGCCAGTTTAAAGTAGGGATTCCACAGGAAGCAAGCTTCCTTTGAGTGGGTAGGCAAAAATCACTCAACTCAGTCAGCATTTCATTTTTGTGAGCGCCTCAGGCTCTGAGCAATAAAGAAAACCTTTACCCCTTTATGCTAGGGAACAGGTGAGGCTTGTATTGAGAAGAAGCCCTTACACCCTAGAGTTGAGATGATTAAATGAAAATCTTAAAATATCAAACTTCTTGAGTTAAGAAAATGATTCAAATTATTTTGTAACAAACTAATATTCAACTTTAAAATTAATTCATCCTGTTGATGTAGCTTGGAATAGGATTACTGACACACCTTTATAGGAGTAAGAATTCCTCTCAAAAAGCGGGTGTCCTTCACTGCCATTACTCCCAACTCTATTCTAACCCTGAGTGGTAGTACCTGTTAGGGTCTTTATGGGTCAAATAGATCTGTTAAAAATTATTCAGATTCGATTGGACCCTATGAATAAAAAAAATCTCCAAAGAAACATCAAAGAAAATGTAAATGAATGCAATTCCCCAACCTCTAGGCATAACATTTTACTAGGTGGGTTGACATGTTGTAAAAATTAATCAATTCATCAAAAATTATTCCTTTTCTGATTTTATTTTACGAAGTTGGAATTTATAATCTCTCTCTCTCTCTCTCTCTCTCTCTCTCTCTCTCTCACACACACACACACAAACACACACACACACACACACACACACACACACACACACACACACACACACACACACACACATATGTTGCAGTCTATATTCCATGAATTAAATATATATATATATATATATATCTAATATATATTTATTTATTATTATTATATCATAATTTATATATATTATGTATATTTATTTTATTATTATATAATAATTCATATATTATTATTATATAATAGCTCTATCCTAGATTTTGAGCACTCTCCATATTATATTGCACTTGGTTCGGCATATATCCACAAAGTGATTTAGTGATAACCAACTCTCTTATAAAATGTATATGTATATATATATATATATATGTGGTTGTTTTTGCAAATAGTTAATTTTCGAGATTTTACTCCTGTTTGTATACTCAATCTTTTTAACATCATGGCAAACCAAAGATATGAAAAACTATTTTTTGAATATTAATGAATTAGTATGTTTTTTATTAATGCTGAATCATTCAAGTTAATTTAGAAAACTCGCCCTGTTGGCTGGGGCCGTAGAATACTCTGACTGCACCTCTGCAGAAGGGTAAATCCCCCCCAACGAGACTACCTGTTAGCAGTGGGTGTCGACCCGTAATGCTTGAGGATGGGATCTTAGTGGCTGAGTAGTCCATGACCTCGGAACCAAAAAGGTTATGTGATTTGCAACACTCCACTTTGGCCCTTACTGGGATAGACGGGCGGTCAGAGAGGCCTGATCCGATCAATTGGCTGGTCATGCCAGCCCTCTTTCAGATTTTTACAAAAATCTGAATTAGAGGGCAATGGCTGTAGGGTCAATCATGAAAGACCCATATTCCCTCCTGTCCCTGAGTGAGTAATTATCTTGGGAATGAAAACCCAGGGACAAATCTTATTAGTCTACCATCAGCATGAGTATACTGATTATGTAGCCCAGAAAACCCTACGTGAATGGGTTTCCCCCAAGAGACATCCCCATGTGGGGCTCTGTGGTGGGTGGGGAGCATAATCAATGAAACTCATCAACTTATTCATATGGCTATAAAGAAATCTACCAAGAGACCACACTTTGAAAGCTCTGATAGTGAACCTGAAATGATATACGAAAATACTCCCACATTTATGATAATACATTCCACAGAAGAAATACCAGTAACCAAAATATCACCATTCAAAATTGAATGAATACTTTCAAAAGAAATAAAACCAACAATAATCAAAAAATTAACAAATGGAACAATACTAATTGAAGTAAAAAAAAACACAAGTGGAAGAAATCCTAAAATGGGAAACTTTCAACAACATCAAAATTAAAACCTCCCTCCACCAATCTTTAAACTCATCCAAAGATGTAATGAAGAGTTTTGAACTCTCACTGTGTACACTTGATGAAATAAAAATTAATTTAAAAAATCAAAATGTTACAGATATTAAAAGAATTACTATTTAAAAAAATGGAGAAACTATAAATACAAACACCTACATATTAAATTTTAGTACTCTAAAACCCCCTAGAGAAATTGATGTAGGATATATTAAAATAAAATTTGAAATCTACATACTGAACCCACTTAGATGTTTCAAATGCCAGAGGTTTGGATATCATCAGAACAGATGCACTAGACCCCCAGTGTGTGGAAGATGTGGCGAAAACAATACAAGACACATGGACTGTGAAAAGGAATCTTTTTGTATTAACTGCAGAAAAAAAATACCCTGCAAATTCTAGAGATTGTTAAGTCTTGAAAAAGGAAAAAGACATCATCAAAATAGAATACACAAAAAAAATTACATTCCCAGAGGCAAGGAAAATGATAGAAGCAGTGAAATATTCAGAAATGTCAAAAAGAAACATCCCAAGCACAAACCAATAAGGACACCAAACATATGAAAATAACCAAACTGAAATAAAACCTGAAGTAATCACCCAGCTTATAAATGAGATGAGAATGCTAATCCAAGAAATGAAAACCATAATAAGAATAGTCACTGAAAACAAACAATTCTCAAAAGAAAATACAAGCATCAAAGATTCAACAAACCATGAGAGACAAAGAAAATCAAACAAAGAGAACCCAAAGATCCTCTCTTTTGAAGTGGCCTATATTGCTAGGCCATCACAGACCTCACCCTACAAGGAATCTTTAAAGACCCCCCCACTCCACACCAACGGATCGGGACAGGACACAAAACCAGAAAAAAACAGATCAAGATCAACTTCAAGAACACAAACCACCCCAACTAAGAGACTCTGGAAACTATAGAAATGGAGGATGAGATCCCATATCTTAACAAAACCCAAACAAAAAAAAATATGCTCAAAACAAACCCCTCAAAAAATTAAAACATGGCCCCCATAAGAGAAAACTAAATGCCAAAATACCTATATGATAACATAGGGGAACTGCCATAATTATAAAGTAAGCTATAATGAACTACCATTATCAATAGTTGAACAAAACCTTAACATTACACACTTTCAAAAAACCCTCCCAAAAAGCACAGATAGAACAAACCTGAAAAAACACTTTTTTTTTACATCTGAACCATGGCATATAAAATCATCCAGTGGAATATAAGAGGTATCAAATCAAACCTGAATGAATTACTGCTTCTTATTGGGAACCTATGTCCAACAGTGATTTGTCTACAGGAGACTTTTCTGAAAGAGAAAGACATTACAATCCGTAACTTTACATCATACGACTATGTAAATAACAATACAGATAGAGCCTTGGGTAGCACATCCATCCTGATACATAACAAAATCCCCCAAAGCAGAATACAACTTGATACAAATCTTCAAGCTGCTGCTGCATCAGCCACATTACATCGTACCATAACCATATGATCTATATACATACCATCACATAATCAAATTATTGACACTGAACTGGACCAACTGTTGCAACAACTTCCTAGACCTTTTATTTTAATAGATGACTTTAACAGTCATAATATCATATGGAGATGCAAAGAAATAAATAAAAAGGGTAAAATCTTGGAAAAAATCATAAATGAAAATAACCTTTGCCTACTCAATATAGGCATGCAAACATACATAAACCCATTTAGTAGAAATACCTCTGCCATTGACTTAACCATATGTGACCCATCTATCTATATGGATTTCTCTTGGCAAGTGTATGATGATACTTGTGGCAGCAATCATTTTCCAATTCTCCTAATTAACATAAAACCTACTGGGGAAAAAATACTGCGTTGGAAATTAGACAAAGCTAATTGGGAAAAATTTAAAGAAACATGCAAAGAAAAACCAACACACAAAGAGCCAAACAATGACACTATAGAATATTTCACTGAAACACTGAACTCCATTGCAATAGACTGTATCCCCAGGAATGCAACACCAAATAAGCAAAACATACCTTGGTTTAACAACAAATGTCAGGAAGCAATCAGATAGCGAAAAGCAGCATTTAAAAAAATCCAAAAGGAACCAACAACATCCAATCTGATAGAATATAAACTAAATAGAGCAAAGGCGCATAAAGAGATAAAAGCAGCAAAAAGAAAATGTTGGCAAAATTACATCAACAAATTAAACTGCTCAACTAAACCAAAGGTAATCTGGGAAATGATCAGAAAAATTGCAGGCAAACAACGAACAATGCCAATAAAGTATCTCTCAAAAGATAACTACATAATAACTGATAAAAAAACTATAACTGAACTGTTAGTGGAAACTTTCTCTAAAAACTCATCAAAACAAAATGGCAAAAAAGAATTTTTAACCATTAAAGAAGATGCAGAAAAACATGAATTAAATTTCAAATCAAAAAATCTAGAAGAGTATGATAATTTATTGACCCTAAGAGAATTAAAAGACTACATAGAAAAATCACATAATTCTACTTTTGGCCCGGATGAAATACATTACAAATTTCTAAAAAAAACTTCCTGAAAAATCCCTAAAATTTCTCTTGAAAATACTGAACAAAATATGGACAGAGGGAAAATTCACAGATTTATGGAAACAAACCACAATAGTACCAATCCCCAAGCCAAAAAAAGGACAGCTCAGATCCACAAAACTGCAGACCTATCTCCTCAACCAGTTTCTTATGCAAAACAATGGAAAGAATAATAAACAACAGATTGACCTG
This sequence comes from Sepioteuthis lessoniana, assembly GCA_963585895.1. Lineage (NCBI taxonomy): Eukaryota > Metazoa > Mollusca > Cephalopoda > Myopsida > Loliginidae > Sepioteuthis > Sepioteuthis lessoniana. The sequence goes on from OY757909.1 coordinate 295,525, forward strand.
CTATTTGGATTCGAATAAACTTATATCCAACTTACAGTGCGAATTCCACAGCAAGAGAGGCACTATAGACCATCTAATACACCTAGAATCAAACAGAGAAGCCTTCATTAAAAAAGAACACCTCACAGCTATATTTTTCGACCTGGAAAAAGCCTATGATACAACATGGAAATATGGAGTAATGAAGGTCCTGCATGAACTAGGTATAAAGGGCAGATTACCACAATTTATCGAGGGATTCTTATCCCATAGAAAGTTCAGAGTTCGTGTTGATACCACATTTTCAAGTGTAAAAAATCAGGAAGAGGATGAACCACAGGGCAATATATTAGCTGTAACCCTGTTCAATATAAAGATAAATAATGTATGCAAGGAGTTGCCACCTGGAATCAATGGGTCACTATATGTAGATCACCTCATGATATGTTGCAAATCAAATTATATTCACACAATCGAACGGAAATTGCGACTAGGTCTAAAGAAAATCAGCAAGTTCTCTGAAACAAAAACCAAATGTGTCCATTTTTGTTAAAAAAAATATTGCATTATGACTCCAGTCTGAAACTCGATGGTGTAGAGATCCCAGTAGTAGATGAGTATAAATTTTTGGGGATAATATTCAATAAGAAACTGACTTTCATTCCACACTTAAAATATCTAAAAGCAAAATGCAACAAAAAATTGCAGCTGCTGTGTGTGGTGGCCCACAAAGAAGGGGAGCTGTCCAAAATATGCTATTATTATCATATAGATCATTAATTAGATGTAAATTGTATTATGGCAGTATCATATACCAATCAGCTAGAAAGAGCTACTTGAAAACACTCGACCCAAGCTATCATGGAGGCTTAAGGCTAGTGCTTGGAGCCTTTTTAATATCCCTGGCTGAGAGCCTATATGCAGAGGATAATGAAGCTCCTGCAAATATTAGAAGCTGCAAACTGGCCCTCCAGCACTACGTCAAATTAAAGTCATGTCCAACATTCCAGTACACCATAAAGTTTTTCATCCCAAGTTCAAAGAACTATTCCAAGGGAATGAAAAAGCCATAAAACCCTTTGGCCTCCAGATGGAAACAATCATTGGAGAAGCAGAAGTAAACCTGACTGAGATCCATAAAACAATCATACCAGATATTCTACCTTGGACTATAAGGACCCCAAACATAATCTTAACACTTCGTAAATTCCACAAAAATGAAACTCATCCACTAATTTTCCAAGAGGAATTAGAAAAAGTTAAGGAGAAATATCCTAAACACTTGCACATCTTCACAGATGGATCTAAAGTGGATGAAATAATGGGATGTGCTACAATACATAAAGGACAAATTTTTAAAAAAACATCTCCCAAATGATACCTCTATATTCAGTGCAGAAGCTTGTGCAATCAATATGGCTCTTGACCTCATCTCAGAATCAAGAAATAACAAATTCATCATCTTTTCAGATTCACTCTCAGTGTTGGAATCACTAAAAAACAGAAAATTTGATCACCCATCAATACAGGGTGGAACAATAAAATTGTTGCCCTAGAAAAAATGACATGATTCCATTTCCATTTAATGAAAACCAGTTTTCTTTTTTTGTTGCAGACCATCTACTAGTTGGCCAGTTGTGTACAAATCCCAAGAGTGATAGGAGCCTTCTATCTTGTCTGAAAGTGACACAATGTTCAACGAGCGAGATCAGAGATGCGCCGCTGTACAATTCATACTTTCTACCGATCCAAGTTATGACAACAGGACCATTGCCAGCACCCTCAAAATCAAATCTGGATTGCCACGAATAACAGGGTGATGAAAACAAAATTTCCAGCTACGGTTATGGTCTTTAGTGTGATTTCAAATGAGGCCCACATCATGCCACCTCATATTTTTGAAGTCAGCTTGAAAGTCAACACCAAAGTGTACCTGGACATGCTGAAGAGTGTGGTGATCCCCTGGTGCAATCAGGTGGCCAGTGGCCGACCCTGGGTGTGGCAGCAGGACTTGGTACCAGCCCACAAGTCCAAAGAGACCCAGGCTTGGCTTCAGAAGGAGTGCTACGACTTTGTACCCTTCTCCCACTTGCCCCTCCTCCTCCCCCGACCTGAACCCGCTGGACTACTTTGTTTGGTCATACATCGAGGACATCACCAACATGACCTCCCACAACACCAAAGCCAGCCTGATCGCTGCCATCTGCTGAGTATTCGCCGAGCTCCCACCAGCGCTTGTGGAAAAGGCATGCTCCCAGTTCCGGATCCGTATCAAGGCGGTGATTTAGGCTGAAGTGGCTAAATTGAATAGATGTCAGCTCTACTACATGGTCAAGTTACCTGAATTGATTTTTTCAATAAAAGTTTTAAAATAAAGCTGTAGTGTTGTTTTCTTTAGGATGACAATTTTATCGTTCCACTCTGTAATAAGAGTACTTTGTAAATTGAAGAATTTATTAAATGACAATGATGTACAGATATGTTGGGTCCCAAGTCATACTGGCATCAGTGGTAATGACCAAGTGGATAAAGCAGCCAGGTTGACATAAACCTAACCACTGAAAAGAAATTTAAAATACCACATATAGACTTTAAAATGAAACTAAATAAATACATACTATTGCAAAGACAACAATGCTGGAACAATAATGAAAATAATGAATTATTAGAAATTAAACCCACACTGGGGGAATGGAAGCAAAGCTTAAAAAAAAACGAAAAGAGGTTACATTGTCCAGACTCCGGATAGGTCCTACAAGGATAACACACACTTATTTACTCAAAGAAAAACAACAACCAATGTGTTATGCATGTCAGACTAAATACACCGTGAAGCACATTCTCATTGAATGTACTGATAAGCCCATAAAAGAAAAACCTTTGATAGTACAAACAATATGAGGGAACTGTTCCAAAACACTGATATAAATAATGTGATATAATTTCTAAAAACAGTGAAGTTATACACAAAAATCTACAGAAAAAAAAATATATAACCAACTAATTATCTAAAGTTAATCATTAATTCCTAAGATCTCTCCTTTGAATTTCTTTTCAGACTTATTTTCTTTAACTTGATTCGGCATTAAATGACCGATGAGGTTGATATGCCGTAAAGCAAAATGAAACAAAACACACAAATAAACAAATTTAGAAAACTGATCTTACATTCCAATTATTTTCTAAGTTAAAGTTATATTAAATTTGGATTAAAATACGGCTTATGTGCACAAAGTTACTTCCCCTGATTTAGAAAATTTTTTGATATTTTATATCAATTCATTATTGTTGTTGTTGGCGACCGTAGTCGAGGGCGACCAGAAGGCTCCCTTTCAATAGCTACTACGAGGTGTAGGGGAGGGCGCTACTCCTTTCCTTGGATTGCTCCACTTTACCCTTGATACGTACCTTATATTGCTGAGTGTTAACCAAGGAAGTATCAAGTACCATTTTAAAAGTCTTTGGTATGATGCGACCTGGGATTGAACCCAAGTCTCCCGGACCATTGGCGAACACTCTAGCCACTAAGCCAATTTTTAAATTAAAAAAAACGTTTTTATGTTTAAGAAAACAGCTTTAGTTATGACAATAAATCGCATCATGGAAATAATTTCTCAAAAATATCACTGGGTCGTAAATGATTTATCCAGAATATTTTGTTGAAAATTTTAAATATCAAAGATTAAAATTTCCGGAATGATTATTAATTCTTAATTATTTTTCTTGGAATATATATATAATCAAATGATTAGATGGGTTTTTTTGAGGCGTGGGGGTAGACGCCTTTTTTCTTTTGTTACATTTTTTTCCCCACTGAATGTCTTACTTGGCATCAATCACAACGAAGAGAAAGTTTCCAAGGTTAAGTATCAAGGTCAGATAAGTAATAAAAATATGTACTCATGTCTAGTTGCATGGGGAGAAAAAAGAGTTAAAACAAATAACTTGTAAGGTTATTGCTGTTCTGAACAGTCTTTAGCTGGGCCGATGTGACAGCTTATTAGTTTTGGGTAGATTCATCTGAGACCAAATTAACACGGACGATATTAGTGCTCTCAGTAGATCAGTTTGGTACAGTGTATACGGGGGAGATTAACAAGGTTAAGTAATAAGTAGGGTTCGATTTTGTGGGTTATTCAGTGACATTATAAAGGAAAATAGTCCTATCAAAACTACAGAGAGCAGATGAGAGAAATCATACCTTTCAAAAAGTTAATAAGTCCAAAAGTTAATATAATAGCACGGGTTGTGTTTGAACTCATTTACTACGATGTCACATTCCAGCAGATAGCCAGTATGCCAGAGGACTTTTCTGCATACATACAGAAACTGTGGGTTGACAAAACTCAAATAAAAGTAATTGTAGAAAATAGCTGACACAGAAGTCTACCTTTGAGTTCAACGAGTAAAAGATAGGTGGTCCAAACATACACACATACACACATATGTATATATGTGTGTGTGTGTGTGTGTTTGTATGTATGTATGTGTGAGCATTCATGTCTCCACCAATGATCGGAACGTGGTGTTAAAGTCTATTTCCTCCCTGTGATGTCATGTTTACATCAGATAGTAAGCCACTAAAATTAGTAGACCATTTCACATACCTTGGTAGCAATATCTCATCTAATGAAAGTGATGTTATCATACGCATAGGAAAGACATGGACTGCTAGGTTATCAACTAAATCCATTTTCTCTAATAAAATAAAATGGAGATTCTTCCAAGCTCAAGGTGTATCAGTAGTATTATCTGTATGCACTACCTGGATTTTAACTAAGTGCTTGGAGAAGAAGTTAGATGGGAATTATACAAGGAAGGTGTGTGCTGTTTTGATTAAATCCTGGAAGCAGCAAACTACAAAACAACTGTAATACTCCTTACTTCCCATTTTATAAGCTATCCAATACAAAGAAAACTTATTGGGCATTGCTGGGGAAGCAAGGAGGAACTCATATGTGACGTTCTCCGATAGACTCCAACATGTGGGCACAAAAGTGATGGCCAACTAGCAAAGACTTACATCCATCAGGTTTGCGTGGGCATTTAATGCTGTCTAGAGGGCTGGTAGGGACTGATTATGAAAGAGTCAAGAGAATGCGTGCAATTAGTACAATTTGAGGATGATGATGCATTACAAAATGAATTGACAAAGTCCGAGATTGTTTTTATACTGATAAAATGAATCCAAAAATAAATTAGGCAAGGCAAAAACTCGGTGTTAACCCGGTGTTTTTTGGATCAAATTCTAATTATGGGAGAGTCCTTGCGGTGTAATGGCTAATGTGCTGGACTGCAGTATTGAAGTAAGCAAGTTCGAACTCCATTCGCGCTATTGCATTCACTTTCAAGCTGAGAAAGTTATGTTCCCTCTTATCCCTCCTGCTCTGGATTAAATAGTATCTCTGCTTTTTTTCTACAAGGATGGCTTTGGCATTAGATAACCCGCTGAGGTTGATGTGCCATTTAAAAAAAGAAGCCAAACCAAATGAGTTCAAAACAAAATTGAACAGTCTTTAAAAATTCGTTTTGCATTTTAATTGTTCGTTCATTTCAAAAGGTTCATAATGTAAATGCTCTCCGGTTTTAAAAAGAAATTCCGACAGTTTTTAAAATTTGACAGATTAAAGATTTTTTAACATTTATTTATTTATTCTACTAGAAGCGTTGGTCAAGCTTTTTCAGTTATCTTCATATACTTAAATAAATTACAATATTAGAAGGGAAACAACCTAATCATCATATTACTTCCCTTAGATTGCTACATTTAATTTTTTTATTTTCCATGCTTATATTTTGCGAATTTTTCTTTTCCTAGTCAATTTCTTATTTGTTTTGTTTTTACGAGATTCAAGTTGTTCTTGATTTAAACAAATATTAAGTAAACATCATAAACTGTACATAAAGATATTGTTAGAATTATTTTATTGTAATGGGAACATCTTGGAAGGTTGTCACCACCGGAAGGAAATTACGGGATTTTTTAAACTGACACCGCCTGATGAGAGTAAAACCCTATATCTGAGAATTTGTGCCGTCTTGACTTAGACTATGAGGTGTACAATTGAATTTGTTGTCCTATACAAGTGATGAAAGAATTGCTGAATGAACATCCATGTGTCTACATTATTCGCTGTATTCTTGACAGAGAAGTGAACGGGTTTTCCCAAGAGATTTTTTTTCACCAAAGAGACTTTTCCAATTCTTTTTTTCCATTCATACAACACATCTTTTTTGGGGTTGTAAGTACCAGCACCTTTGTTTGTTGAAGACATATCAGTTCCTTGTAATTCATGAGTGACCCAGTGTTTTTTTTAAAGAATTTGTATCGTTACTTGATTCAGTTTTTTTGACTGATCGCTAAAATTGCAATTTTAGTAACTAGTGTTTTTCTTCAAAGTTTTCTAACTCCTTTTTATTTATTTTTAGTTACTTGGTAGTAAATAGTTCTTAGTCGTACGCACGAAGAACGTTTGTCTTTTTATTTTTTCCTTTTTTTTAAGTGCTGTTTTATTTTCCGTGAAAGTATTTTTTTTATAAAAATTAATCCTTTTATTATTGGCTGCAACAAGATTTGAAATCGCATCCTCTGAAACTGCACTTTGTTTCACCTCATTGATTTAGCCCCACATAAGACTAATCGATTTTCTCTATATTGTGAAGGAGAAGAAATATTCATTAAAATTTTTATTATGAATTTAAATCTGGAACAACTGGTTTATATGTATTTGTAGTATGAATCTGTTTGTTGTCACGTATGAAATAGCTCGTCTTCTGATAACATACATTTGCATATTTAATTCGTTATTATGACGACTGCCATAGTTATTTATCAAAAAACACTCACATGCACAGTACATTCCCTCTAACTTTGGATTGCAAAATTCTATAAAAAAATTTTGTTAGTTGGTTGGTTGGTTATGTTTTATGGAATATTAACACTTGTAGGTTATTTAATACCAAATGCTCTTTGTACATACATTAAATATATATGATTTGCAAACAAACAGTTTGTTAGTAACATGATTAAACTAGCTAGAGCTCAATTGTTAACTCACAGTTTAATAATTGCTAGTATTCCTATCTATCATGAATAGTTATATTCAATATCAATCAATTTTTGCACATAGTTAAATAATTTCAAATATTCCTATCTAACGTGAATAATTCTATTCAATGTCAGTCATTTGTTTGCAAACAGTTAACTGGTTTCAAGTATTGCAATTAATCGAGAATAATTCTCTTCAGCATTATTTGTTGGAATCCCTTTATATATATATATATATATATATATTAAATAAGATTTGTAAACAATCTGCTCATTTGTTTGTACGCAGTTAAACTGTTTCAAACATTTCTACTAAAACTGCTAATTCTATTTACTATTGGTTTGCAAACTGAAGGATTCAAATATTGCTATGTAACACTAACAATTACACACAGTTGAATAGTTATAGAGAAAATTTGATCTACAAGATAATCCAAGAAGAAGCATTTAATGTAAAAGAAAGTTAACGTTATAATGATTCGGTTCTAATAAACCATCATCTGGACTAGGAAAGATTATATCTAGTGATGTTAAATCACTGATGGATGTTTAATAAAATAAAAAAACAAGGAGGAAAGGTTATATATACAGAGAAAGAGGTAACCGTTTAATCAATAACTCAGCGTTCTTTTTTTAAAATATGCCTCGTGGCTGTTTAAGACAATTCTGTAGAACAAATAAAATCAATGAGAAATATTTTGAATTAGGAGAAAGAAGGAAGGAAGAAAAGAAAAGAAACGAAGAATGAGAGGTAAGAAGGTAGGAAAAGAAAAAAAAAAGAAACGAAGGATTAGAGATAAGGAGTTTGAAGACAGATGCGGGGGAATGTAGGGAAAGAGGGAGGAAAAAGAAAAAGAAAATAAACAAACATAACACGTAAATAACGAAATAATTAAATAATGTTAAATCACAAAGTTACAAATAATTTGTAAGTGAATAAATTGTTGATAATTTTCTTCATAATACAAATTAAGAGCTAATTTGTACATAATTGGTTATTGCTATTGTTTGCACACAGTTAATTGGTTTAAAGTATTGCTATGTAACAAATAGTTTTATTTGAACAGTTAAAAGGTTTCAAGTATTGCTATTTTACTCTAACAATTCAATTTAACATCAGTCATTTGCTTGCACACAGTTAAATAGCTAAACAGTTGTATTTGATTCATTGATGGGACCCTAACAAGTACTACTAATCCAGGTAAAAATGGACATGGGAGTAATGGCAATGAAGTGGTACTCTACATTGTCCAAAGTTCCAAGACTGGAGACTCAGTATCAGATTGTTTCATGTCATATCCAAGACAGTCGCTGCGGCTGGGTTTTACCCTTCTGCAGAACCCGGAGACTGGCCAAATTTTAGAAAGAAGCCTTTGGAGAGCTCCTAAAGACAACAGGAATCCCAGGCTGGTTGTACTGCCGGCAAAGCTTCGCCAACTGGGATGTCCTGTTGCCCTCTGAGGAGCTAGCAGTTAAATTGGCCTGGAGCAATGTGTCAACAAAATAATTCCGGCTACAGCCTCAGTAGGTACAGTAGTGTGGAAAAAGTCCTACTTGTGAGGGCGACTGACGGGACAGCACATGGTGACTACATACTTAACATCTGCCGAGATAGAGAGGGTTTTCAGGTCATCCCTCACATTATTGCTTACAAAGACCTGCAGATGATGGTGGTAGTGGAGGGAAGAAGGTCACTCTGCTGGTCTTGTAAGCAATTAGAACACTTGGCAAGAGGCTGCCCGCAAAACACTAACATCACCACCAACAACAACATCACCACCAACAATAACATCGAAAAAGCCAGCAGTATCCTGGAACCGGGAAACCAACCAAACAATCCAGAAGGATGGTCCCAAGTTATCATGAAGAAGAAAAAGAACACAACAACAACAGAATCAACAAGAGAACCATCACCACAGGTAACAGTAGTAGCCAAAAAACAACCTCAGTAACAACTATAGCTAAAACAACAGAAACAACGACACCAGAAAAAATACCAGTAACAACATCAGTACTATCGGCCCCACAACCTGCTACATCTACCAGTAAATAAATAACAAAGGAAAACGTCAAGAAGAAGAACACAGAAGGAGAACAGCCAGAGGAAATGGAGACCAATACAAACTTCAGAAGTGCAGAGACAGTGGGGAGACACAAGTAAAAAAATTGTGTGCTTAGCCCAACACCATCATATAAAAAGAACTTCATACCCAGTCAATCTCAAAAACCACTTCACGACAGCCCCCAGCACAACAACAGTCACCCAATCAATCACCACCAAAATATCCTCAACAATCCCCTCTTCAACAACACCCCTCTGCCTCAGCAATCCATACTGCCTCAACTATTTCTAATGCCTCAACAATCCCTTCATCACAAAACCCGTTCCTCCCCAACTCTCCCCTCTCTCTCACCCCCCAGGCTGTTCTCCAGGTCCAGGTCTCTTAACAGACTCCCCAACAATAACCCAGCTCAAGACCATTCACATCCCCTGATCTCCAAAGCCCGACCAATAGCTTGGTCGGCATCATCGAAAGAAGATGACCAGGAACTTTTAAAGGTGGCTTTGTGCTCTGCTGAAGCTGAAGAACATCCAGCGGATTTACAACGCAGATCACTCAAGCCACTGCTTAATTTTAAACAAATAAAAAACAAAGACATTTCTAACCCATATTTGTTAAAGGGTGCACCCATGGTGACCACCTTTGTTCGCTCGGCTGGGAGCCGGACGAAAGGTGTGTGGCGTGTCGTAGAGAAGGCCAGTCGCGTGAACATTCGGCTGGCGGAAATGGAGCACCCCTCCTTGAAAAAAGCATTAACATTCTGTTCTGGACGGGTCTCCATTTATGTGCACCCCTCTTTTTATTGGTCGCTAAAATTGAGGTACCCCTTAGACGTCAGAGACGTGTCTAGAGACGGCTGACTTACAAGTGAACTTGGCACTGGATCCCTGAGACATGCAGTCGGCGTCCTCACCTCCGAAGATTTCCGTGCCGTAGTCGAAAGTGAGTATGATACGTGGGTTTGATGATTCTAAATCTTGGCACGTTGAATGTAAGGTGACTGAGCGATCCAAGTAAGTATGTGCGCTTGCTTGGTGAACTCTCGAACCTCAGTGTTGATGTTGCTGCAGTGCAAGGGACTCTCTTCACTTGCGCTGTGGACTGTGGGGTGCCGGAGGATGACTATTTCGTCCTTTCAGTATACGGCAGCTGTAGCAGCGCTAGTGTCTCCTTACTAATTGGACGCAGCCTTAATGCTGATGTAAAACTTGTTCTTGCAGATGTCGAGGGCCGGCTGGTTGTGGCCGATGTTACTGTTAAAATTTTCGAGTTCCGGGTGGGTGCGGTTTATGCGCCTAATATCGCTGCAGAGAGGGTTTCATTTTTTCGGCGGTTAGCGCTGTTTCTCGATGATCCGAAATGGATAGCTTTAGTGGGCAATTGGAATGCGACCCTTGATCCCAAGATAGACAGGGTTAGAAGGAAAGCTAGAAGGTCGGGAAGGTGTGAAAGCAGCCTGCTTGATTTTATGGCTTGCCATGACTTGGTCGACAGGTTTCGTCAGGATCACCCAGAGATGGAGATGTGAACGTGGCTAGATAATTCGCACTCTGTCCGTGTCAGATCCTATCTGGACAGAGTGTTAGTTAGAAAAGCTGACACTGATTTTGTTACGTGTCCAACATTCCACTATGTAGCGCAGACTGACCATAGGCTTGTTAAGGTCAGTGTGCGGTTAGCTAATAGGCCTTGTCTAGCCGGCTACTGGAAGTTCAATACCTTCTTATTGGAGATACAGGACTTCCGGGATCGGCTGGAATCCCAGTTCAACTTAGATAGGACCAAGGTGGCAAAGTCTTTAGAAGATAAGCTTTCCCGGGCGGTGGAAGGGGGAGTCCCTAGCCGTAGATTTAGCTAGACAGGACCTTGAGCGTGAGACTAGCGAGCGTTACAAGGGGTATGTAGTTAGATCTAGGTTAAAAAGAATTCCCAATGAAGCCGTGAAATGCAACGCGTTCGCGCGTGAGGAAGAAGTACGAAGGTTTCCCTCTCGATATATCGAATCGGTCAAGTCCCTGCATGGGGGCGTACTCGGCTCGAATCGTGAGATACGCGATGCCTTTCGGGTGCACTTCCGTGATCGCTTTGCTCGCTGTCCTGAGCTTCTGGTTCAAGAGTTTCGTCGCTAGAAACCGACTTCGAGAGGCCGACCTGCTTCAACACATCACGGACTTCACATTCAGTAACTAAACCCTCGTAGCAGTGGCAAAGATCAACTTTAATAAGAACGAATGTTTGCGGGTAGGTGCCTAGAAGGGTGGCGTTCCTCTGCTAAGGCCTTTCCGCTAGAGTGACAGACCCATCTGCATCATCGGGGTGTAGTTCGGGCCCGGGCTCCAACTGGAGCGAAATTGATCGGAAGTACAGGTCATGTCCCTTACCAACCTTCCTGGGTCCAGTGACGTTTCTCGATCTCGAAAGGAACTGTATTGGGAACTAGTGGTGGGCTCCGCTTCGGATCCTCTCGTGGATCGGCTCGGCTGATCGATGGAAATGGTGTTCTCGCATTGGAATTGGGCGCCATGTTCGGGCTTCTTAAACAATTCCTAGTTCTTGCTCACCTGGTGGTTTGCACGGAACGCGCTGCCCCTTTTTAGCCTGAATTACAAAGCGGGCCTGGCAGACATGCCCGATTTCCTTCGCTGCGACAGTAGCTTAGAAGAAATGGCTGAGCTCGCCTTCTACTACTGCGAGCGAGTTCATCCGTTTTGAAATTATGTCGGAGTAGGCGGCCTACATTGAATCCAAGCAGCTTGTGTTGCTCGACGTTGGTTACGTCGTAGACAACGTTTTATCTCAGTTTTAAGGTGAGAAGCGTGTGATGTTTCTCACAATCCTAGCTGTAGCTAGAATGGTGATTTGGACGATGCGAAATAAAGGGATTGTATGAGGGTGCAAATTTTTCTCATTGCGATCTGATTTTGTTCTTTAGGCATCAGCTTAGGGTCAAAATCAAGTGCGATAGAAAACACTTGGATCGCATAACATTCGATTGAAGTTGGGTGCATGCAGCGAGCCTGGTCTTACGAAAGGGGGCAACACTGAAGTCATCCTTCCCTCTTCTTCCTGCACATGATGACTAAGGAGCAGGTCCTTCGGGACCCCACCCCTGCTAAGTAGGATTGTTTGTTTCCCGTTTTGCCCAAGTTAGCAGTATATTGTGAGTCATTGTTTCCCGTCATTTAGTTGTTAGTCTCCAATATCTTCCCCGCCCCCATTCTTTATTGTCCTTTAACCCTCGATCCAGCCCCATTTTCTGAAGATCTTGGAATTCATAAGTATATTCTCATTTATCTCCCACACTATGGTCTCGCCTGCGTTTCTTTTGTCCTATTAGCCTAGTTTCCTACCCCACTAGGGAAGGTCCGTCTTGTTTTCTATCCCCTCTGAGACTGGAAAACAATCAGTCTCCATTTTATATATGGGGGTGTATGAGAAGGAAACCAAACGGGTGATTATTTTGTTCCTTTTTTACAATTTCTTTCGGGGTTTTATCCCTATCATTTTCATAAATTGTGAATATATTATTTTCATGTAAATGAAAATCACGCATCTTTCATCTGGGTTTTTTAAGTAGGGCTTTCTTTCACAAAACAAATGTGGTATTTTGGTGGTTGCAGCGTGTTTGGTGAAAGATGAATGACCAATTGTATTGTAGGAATGGGTCGGCGAATGTGGCTAGCTTGGACCCTTAGTTTCATAGTCAAGCATGAACGCTCCCCTTTCCCTCCCCACAAAAACTTGGGGCTTCATGCTCCTCCTTTCTGTAATTTTTTACTTTAAGGCTCATGGTTCCGACTTCCGTCAGACTTCGGTCGAGACACTCCGTTAAGATTCTGATTTATAACTTGAGACCTAGTACCTCTTTACCATAACTTTCTTGTTTATATCTTCCACAATATAACAGTGGCGATGGAGGATTCGAAAAAACTCTCAAAGAAAAATATAACAGTGGCCTCGAGGATTCGGAGAGTGTTCACAAAGAAAATCATAACAGTGGTAACAAAGATTCCACGATATTGCTGTGGCAAGTGGTGAATTTGAAAACAACCCACCAAGAAAGAAGGGAAAAAATTAAAAGAATACGTCATAAGATAAGAACCACTTTCTTTTGTTGAATTCAGCCCATCCACCAAAAAAAAAAAAAAAACTTAAATTAAAAAACGTAACAAGTCGTAACACAAAGTCGAAATCAGAATCGCTTAAAGACAGTGGGTACCCGAAACTTTTCGCCTGAAAAAGCTATTTGCATAATCCAGTGAATTTTGTTTTTCTACTAAAAAGAAAAAAAAATCACGTTCACGAAATTTAGTTATCCTGAATTTTTGTCTGTGCATGAGGTAGAAGTAAAAACGACGGATACGTTTTTACCAGAATTACGGCCAGTTTCTAAGTTAATGTCACTGTCGAAGGTAAGTTATTTTATTTTTCGTGCTGTATTCTATAGAATTTATAAATTATTAATGTGGAACAGTTGGTGGCATTGTCGAAAACCCTTTGTACCGCTATGCAGCAACAGCAAACACAATGGGAAGAACAAAAGCAACTCGAACTATAGTAGCAACAACAAATACAATTGCAAAATCAAATTTTCATGCAACAGGAAAATCTTGAAAAAATATTATCGAAATAAGTAGAGCAAATGAAGACTCAAGAATTTTCTCAGCTGAAGCTATTTGTAATTCACTTTCAGAATTTCGGTATATGCCTGAAGAGGGTATAAATTTTCCTGCTTACTTTAGAAGGTACGAAAAATTTTTGACAAAAGATGTCGATTATGGTCGGATGAGGAAAAAATTACGTCATTACTACAAAAGTTAGGCCCTCAGGAAAATACAAAGTACACAAATGTCATTCTACCGAAGAAACCGGAAGAGATCTCGTTTAAAGAAACGATCGAAATCCTAGCGAGAATAATTGGCGAACGTGACTGTTTATTTCACACACGGTATAAATGCTTTTATATTGTTTAGCAAAACAATGAGGATTTCATTACATATGGCAGTAAAGTTAAGTCGCAATGTGAATTACTCAAAATTAAAGAAAATGAGGAAGACAAGTTCAAATGTACAAGGATTAATGGCTACAAAAGATAAAGAAAATCGCTCAAGAATACTGTCAATTATGGAGCAAAATACAGAAATAACTTTACAAAAAGTTACAGAAAGGTGTCAAAAGTTGATTAATATAAAACTTGACGAAGCAAGTATAGAGGGAAAAATATAGCTCCCATACAAATGATTAAGCAACGAGTCTCAAATAAAAGTGAAATACTATTGCCAAGCATATGGTGGGACAAATCATGCTACAAGTATCTGTTATTTTAGAAATGTAACATGCTATGAATGCAGCCGAAAAGGCCATAAAGCGTCATCATGTAAAAAGAAAAAGTATCGGAAGTCCAAAAAGATAAATATAGTGCTATCTAAAAAATGTTAATAGCAATGGTAAAAGAAAGTACGTAGATGTTAAAATAAATGGTCAAACTATAAATAGTCTGTTAGACACCGGAAGTGTCATATCTATAATCGATGAATTAACATGGAATAATTGGACGACCAAAATTACGAAACACGAGAAAAATTGCTAGAGGTATTTCGGGATGTAAGTTTAAATTCAAAGAAGAATTTTACACAAATGTGTCATTCGGCGATAAAACGCACAAGGCAAAAGTCTATATCATTCCCGGATGAAACTCAAACCTATTTGGCACCGACTGGATTATACTATTTAATTTATGGGAAATACTAATAAACACATTTTGTAGCAAATTAGATGCATCGGAAGTAAAGAAATTGGTACAGACAGAAAAATTTGTTAATGATCTAAAAAGTGAATTTACAAAAGTATTTGCTGACCGTCTTGGTGGTTGTACAAAGGCAGAAGTAAAATTTGAGCTAAAAGACAGTGCAAGGCCAGTATTCTAACCTAAGAGAAATATACCCTTTTCATCGTTAGAAGTAATAGATAAATAATTACAAAAATTTGAGAAATTGGGAGTAATTAAAAAAGTTGATTACTCTGAGTGAACATCGTCTACTGTGTATGACAAAAAGAAAAATAATAAAATAAGAGTATGCACTGAGTTTTCAACAGGTTTGAACGAATGTCTAAAAGACACCCGCTTCCTACACCGGAAGGCATTTTTTCTAAATTGAATGGCGGAAAAATATACTCGAAAATCGGCTTGTTTGAAGCATATTTACAAGTCAAAGTCGACGAAGAATGCTCAACGTATTTAGCCATTGATACGCATAAAGGTTTATTTTCTCAACAGCGTTTACCGTTTGGTTTAAAAGTAGCACCGAACTTATTTCAACAGATTATGGATACCAAGCTAGCTGGTCTAAATTTCGTGATGGATTATCCAGATGACATAATGTTAAAAAGTGAAAATTTGGAAGAACATAAAAATCATGTTAGAAGTATTCAAAAGAACACAAGAATATGGGTATAAATTGGGACCAGAGAAATGTGAATTCAGCATGAACAATTACCTTGGCCAGATAATTGATCATGAAGGAATAAACCTTAACTCAAATAGAGCAGAAGATATAAGAAACATGCCTACACCAGACAATATATCAAAACTGTAATCATTCCTTGGCTGGGCTAATTAATATAGTATGCACTTGGTGCATTCAATAAGTTTCCAGACTTTTTTGTACAGGCACTTAAAATTGTCGTAGACTTTACAGAAACTCGTTCATTGATGAAATGGTTTAGTTTGGTTTCTTTGTTTAATAACATATCAATTTCGTAGGTCATGTTATGGTGAAGCCATCCTTGGAGAAGAACAGCAGTGATAGCATCTAACCCATTGCACTGGATACAAGGGAGTTAATACCTTTCTCAAGGGTATTAGTCCGAAAGTGAACGTAATAGCATGATTGGGATTCGAAACCAATTACTACGATGTCGCAGCCCAGTGTGTTAGCTCATACAATACGGGGACTTCTTCACTCCGTTATAGAATGGAATAGAAAGTGCTGTATCCTTTGAAAACTTTGGAAATATTGAGCATTATTATGGGATATGTGCTCAATTCGATTAATAAGCTAGATTTTAGGTTTTGAATTGCAACGATCAACATACGAAAGGTTAACAAAATTATCAGGATGCAAATCGCTATATAAGTACAATTCTACTTGAATTACCTTGTAGACTTTATATCTGCATAGCCAAAGAAATCTAGCCGTAACTATCAGGTTTGGCGAAGGGCGAGAGAAACGTATAAAAAATAAAGGAGAAAAAAGGGGAATGGGAAGGCTAACTTTTGCTACCCGAAAGAGAAGTGTGTCTATATTTCTTTAAAACAAAAACAACCAGTGCCCACAAAGTAATTTATTTCAAGAGAAATAAACTTTATAAAGTCGGGCTTTGCATATTTTCCCCTATGTTTGTCAAAAACATTGAATTTAAAGTAACAAAAGTAACATACAGTCAAGTAACGACAATATTATAAAAAAAAGGGTATAGAAAATAACGGCTGACTTGCATGAAGCAATGCCGTCAACCACCTACTGTTAATTTAACTTTTGTTAATGATAAAATACCATTCTTTGGTATTTTATGTCAAAGTTCTTTTAGAAGCCAATTTTTAGGGTTTATTCTTTACTCGATGTCTCCTAGTGTAGAATCAACCTTCTTCTAATTTCCTGCGTAGACTTGTTAAAAATGAAGTTTACTATTTCTTTAAGTGAACTTCGAGTAGACCACCGCTTCCTCCTCCTAGAGATGAATATCTTTCTGTTTCAACAAGAATTTTTTTCTGTTGAGTCTACGGAGGCTTTTACCGAATCTTCTGACCCGGCCAACAGCTTCTCTTGTCGGCAAAAAGTCCAATAATTCCGCCTCCAGAATTTAGACTCAACTTTCTTTTTAAGGGGACAAGATACCAAAGCAACAATCAGCTTGCAGTAGTCTTATTGTTTCAACAAGTAACACGAGTCCTTTAAGGAAAAAAGCTTAGCCTAAGGGTCTAATAGGCCTATTACTCAAGCCATCTTGCTTAAGAAAAACTGCCTAAAGTCGAAGGCGAATAAACAAGTGCTCACAAAGCAAAAAAGGGCGAGCAAGGTAGTGCCTCGTGCTAGAGTGGTGAAAAAACAAACAAAAAAGGGGTCAGATCTTTGGCGAGTCTTACTTATATAACAGTAGGGGCGGGGGATAACGACACAACTTCACGACAGCCAATCATATTCGAACAGACATTAACATCGAATTTACAAATTTCAACATCTGTGCTTTTCTAAGAATATATACATTACTAAGACTGTTCTTGAAAAGTAGTTTGTTATTATGTCCTCTACGATTTGAATTGTCCTTCTCTTTACTGGTTTCCTGATACCATAGCCAGAAATCCCATTCAGCTCTGCTATTTAAGTTTGTGCTTGAGAGTGGATTGGTTTCATGCTTTTGTTGAGGAAATTTATGAGAAGTAATCCAAACAGTCTTGGTAGGAGTTTGAACCCGAATGGCCGTTTCCATTTCCGCATTATTAACAGTTACGTTAACCCAACCATCATCCATTTATAACAAAATGATTACAGCATTCCTATTGATGATCATAATCAAAATGACCAAAGTTAAGAGTGAATATACGATTGCATCTTGGCTACATGCCTACGAAAATCTGTTTTACTTCTTTTTTACGTCAAACGTGACGTGGATTCAAGGCTTCATTCTGTCTTGAGGAACGGGAGAAATTTAACACAGATAAACAAGAAACTATCTATAATACAAAAACTATGAAGAATTAGAGAAAAACACCTAAGATGATCGTAGTTAATAATCTTTCATACCAGCATAGAAATTCCTGATGAACTCTTCGAGGTAAAAAGAAACCAGATAGTAAATACGTCTATTTTTAGAGAGGACAAAACTTTCAAGTTACATTATAACAGTAAAGTTCCCAGTGGCCTTCAAGTCAGATATTAGATTTTATTGACTGTTACACTGTTCCAAACCCATGAAGAAGTTCAATATGAAGCCTAAAACCACGTTTAGCCCATTTGACTAAAACTTGCATTACACATTCTTCTTTTAATTTCATATTGTTTGTTTTTTTCAGCCACCTAAATTTGATGGCACATCTCTGTTAAAGTCTCTGTTGATTTGCCACTAGTTTGAATAGCCTTAAAACAAACTTTTTCGTGAGATAAAAATAATTTTTGCAATAAAACAAATCCACACAAATGCTGAGTTTTTATTTATGAAAAGATTATGAAAAAAAATTGACTTTTTAAAATTCCCTTTATTTATTATGCATAAAAAATTTAATAAATAAAAAAAAATAGCAATTATATCATTAAGTGTTTGTCGTAGAACAATAGCATGTCCACATTAAAGAACTCAATTTTAATAATGATAATTGGCAAAACTTCTACACAATTCTACAATACAGTGGGACCTTCAAATGATGTTTCATTATATTAACATTGAAATGATCAACGAGCAGCCAATTGGAAAATGTCTTACACTGGGCTACTTGAACACGACAGAAAAATCACTCTAAAATTTTCATATCTTTATTCAGATATGAGTTTAAAAAATTCGCATCACAGGAATTTTTTTCCTCAACATTGGGTTGATAATACTTTCTTCCTTATACCTTTGAAAAAATTACCATAAATTTAGATAATTCAGTTTAGTTTGTTTAAGGCATATTTTATGGGGTCAGAATGTCTGCTATTATATTAACAATGTTTTATGACTTATCTGTTATTTGCTTATTTACTGCTAAATGAAATTTTAAAAAAAACCCATAAAAACAAACAAGATAACATCTTCTAAGTGTTCTACTTCCGTAATTTTGGCCGGAATAGTAGTGAAAATAATTACCAATGCATTTTATTGTGAAAATCATTTCCGAGTTGTTTTTATAATAAAAATTATTCCTAATTAATTCTTTTAGTAAAAATGATTTCCAATGAATTTTTCAAGAAAAAATCATTTCTAATGTATTCTTATAATAAAAGTCATTTACAATGCATTTTTAAAGTAAAAATCAATTTTAAAGCATTTTTTGTTGTAATAACATCCAAAGCATTTTTATAGTAAAAGTGTTTGTCCAATGGATTTTTATAGAAAAAAATCATTTTTCCTGGATTTTTAAAAGTAATAATAAAAAAAAAAAACAGGTGAACAGTCTCTATGAGGTCTAATTTCATAATTTTGCCCGGGGTCATAGTAAAATAATTTCCAGTGCATTTTTATTAAAAGATAATTTTTATTGAATTTTTATAGCAAAAATCCTTTTTAACGTATTTTATAATAAAAGCCATTTCTAATATATATTTAAAGTAAAACTCATATCCAGTGTATTTTATAGTGAAAATAATGCATTTCTATTGTAAAAATAATTTCCAATGCATTTTATAACAAAAATAATTTTTCTACTGTATTTTGAAAGAAAAATAATTTCCAATGCATTTTTCTTGTAAAAATAATTTCTAATGTATTTTCATAGAAAAAATCAGTTCCAATGTATTTCTCAAGTAAAGATAAAAACAGCAAATGAACATTCTATAAGATTGCTCTTTCAATAGTTTTGTCATGGATCGTTGTTAACGCATTTTTATAGTACAATTATTGTTAATGTGTTTTTATAGTAAAAATAATTTCTAATGCATTTTTATTGTAAAAATTCAATTCCAATTTGTTTTATATCATAAATAATTTTAAATGCATTTTTATTGTAAAAATACACACTTATTTATAAAAACAAATAAAACGAGGTAGATGTCCTCTAAGTGTGCTATTTCCATAAATTTTACCAGGTGTAATACATATTTTCTTTTCTACGTTCGCTGTTCATTGCTGTTGACTAATCTCTGTGTCTGTGCGCGTGTTGCCCCGGTAGCTAACTAAACAACATCTTGTTGACGTTTAGCACACCTAATACGAATCTGGGACACAGATCGAGAAGTCTATCTAGTCGACACACAACTCACCACAGGTAGAAAAGTTAGACAATAATTAAGAAAATATCAGATGAAAGCCAAAATTTCTTATGATTAACATTTTTGAAGAGTCATTTATTAATACTAATATCTCTTTTACGTGGATGATGGAAACATTTTTAACATAATCTCCTTCTTTGTCAATGCTCTTTAGTCACTGATAACTAAAAATTCCATTAATCAAATATTATACAATGATGTTTTCATACTAAAATTCAGTGTAGGGAGAAAATAGATAATTATTTTCTTAAGAGAATAGTCGTGTCCGTTGGGTGACTTGTGGAGTGTCATGTAACAGTCACACACACCCGTTCTCAACCTCTTTTGCACTTGTTCTTTGAACTGGAGAGGTGTGTCTCGGTGTTTGTCAGAAACTGGTAGTGTCACGTGGAAATTTCATTCCCCTAATCAAGTAAGCTTTATTTCTCCATTTTTGTCCCTCTTTTACATATTGCTTGTTCACAGAACAATATGTGTATAGTTTAAGCTGTTGGGACACTTTGTGTATTCTTTCGTCTAAATACAATTATTTTTTCTTGTCCTCCCTTCCGTTGTGTTCAGTGTTCGTATATCATGGATTTACTTAAGTCAATGTTGGTCCTTGGTGCGTCCAAAGACTTGATATCTTCCCTACAACCAAGCATACTAATATAAGTCATTACAGGAGCCTGACAATAAGTTTCGTGAAAATGTACTAAATAGAACCTGTGCCAATAGTTAGAGACTAATTCACAGAACAGGATAAGAGGACTGGAAGACGTTAATTTTCTATCCTCACTTACTGATCTGCCAAAGACTGAAAAGTCACTTGCAGCAAAGTTCAAATGATCCTGACTATTTTGAAGACTTCTGCGAAGTGATCGTGAAGCCAACTGGAACTCAACAAGATTTTACGGATACTCTGAAAAAGATACGAAATAGTTTTTTCTGATATTGAGAATTTTGGTGGTAAAAAGTGGGTACAGGCTATAGGCCAGAGGCTTAAAAAGGGTTTTATTTTTGAGTTCGTGAACATCTTATTCATATTAGAAAATTTCTATTGTTTCTAGAAGTATTTTTGGGATGATTCCAAATCTGAAGATATATTCGCTGTCAGTGCGAGCACTGCTTCAGTAAAAGGGAGATAATACAGGGTTTGAAATTCACAGAAAAAATAAATTTATATGGTTTACTTTATGTAAAATGAGGTTTAAACAAGGTATTTAACACATTTAAGTGTATAAACCAGAGGCTGATATGTCTATGTTCTTGTATCATGTGTTAATTTCCATAATCATGGATTTTAGCAAACAGAATGAACCGTGTAAAGCCTATAACAAAGAAAACGTTAGTTTTCATACCAATATCAGATTCTCAAATTGCAAATATCTTCATAAAAATACTACAATTTATATTCATTTGATAAAGAAGATGAAAAGCATTTACGTATATTTCCAAACATTGTGCCTTCCAAAAATGATACAACGAAGAACTGTTTTCAAATACTTGTGGTGATTAAATTCCTTTCTTTCCTTTTGTACTGCCATTTACTTTTTGATGTAATTTTGTAAGACACACATTGACTGATATAAAGTTATGGATGTTTGGACTAACTTTAACTATATATAAAAGTTTTCTTTCAATTATTATGCTGGAAGAATTGTTATATTGGAACGCAACATTTTGAAAAGGAAATAAAATGTGATTTACTGTCCTCTGATCCTACTAGCTCATCTTTACAAATATCCTTAATCTTTCGAGAAGTCAGAATCTTCTATAACATTATACTGCATCATTATGCTGATTTTTTTAAAGCATATTAGAACAGGCCACACATTGGCAAAGGCAAGATTTGACAAACACACGAACAACGCCTAGAGTCACAGCTGATCTTCTCACAATTGCAATTTACAAGGTTGCTCAATATAGATGATTGAAGGCTGCTCCATAGGAGAACTATTCTCTATTGTTCACATAACCAGTCATAATTTTTTGGAGAGGGAGCAATAATGTTGTTGTGAAGACACTGTCGCCAAATAGTGGCCTGGTAATTTGCCCTTGTTGCGTGTAACAATGAACTATTTTGGTAAACTGGTAATATACTATCAAATTTTCCAGTTGTTTGAAAGATATTGAAACGAGAAGCATTGACAGAAGAAACATTTCTCTGTTCAAATATACAGCACACAAATTTTTCTCGTCGCTGGAACAAATTTTCGGTCAGATCCTTAGAGTCTGAAGGTTTGCACAAACTCCACTGTTTCTTTCATCAACTCAATAGGTTATATTTTCTCCTTTCCCTTAAAACAACTAACACTATAACAGTCAGTAAATGGATGCAGAGAGAGCAGAGCACTTGAAACAGCAGGTCCACATTTCTCAGAAATTGATCGAAGAGAGATCAAACAAGACAATCTACTAGTACTTGTCGTCCCATACAAGTCAGCACTTAATCCATGTTGTTGAGCAAGGCAAGAAAGAAAAACATCTGAATTTGGAGTCTTGATAATAATGGAAAAGAAAGCAGTTGATAGATGCTTTGCATGAAGCAAGAGAAGAGTATCTGCTTCCTCATTATCAGTTCATAAGCAATAGGGAGACTTTTCAAAAATATTGCATACATAGTGCTTAGCTGAGTTGGGTTACCACTGACCACAGTCAGATAGCCAATATTGCTTCTTGCTGGTATATGTTTATGCTATAAGATAATATTAAAACCTGTCAAGCTTGAAATTGGAGGAATTACCACAGCTTCTCAGCTTTTTCTTGAAGAGTTCTTGCTCCTTACCACAGGCTGAAGGCACAGTGAATATTAAATGCCTTTCTGCAATGCTGCGTTTCTCAAATCTTTCCAACCTGTACGACACCAGTATAGATAGCACTGGCAAACTTGTTTTCTATGATCAAATCAATGCTACAACAGTTTAAAAATATTCTAGGTGTAAAATTCCTTAATTTCCTGCGCAAGTTCCCTGATTAAACAGATAATCATAATTGCCAAGAAAAATTTAAATAGCTTTCATTGCTACATGGAATTATTCTTAAACAAATGCAAAACTCATTACTATGAGAATTTAGTAAATATACATAAACTACATATTAATACATTTTGAATATACATATATGTACGGATGTAACTTGCAAGACACATTTAGGTTATTCGGCCGCGCAATTACCATGACTAGATGATTTGGCGTCACTTGTGTGCGATATGAACTGATGGCTTAGTTGTAGAGTTTCGGCCCTGCAATTTGTGGTTGCTGGTTCGATCTCCAGTGGTGGATATTACGGTATACACTGCTGATGAGACCTAATAAGGTCGAAACAGCTGTTCAGTGTTCCCGTATGTCGTGCGTAGGTGTTCGGCGGATTTTCTGGTCGTGGTAATTCAATGCATAAACTAATTAATTAAGAATGGAGGTTGATAAAAAAGCGTACATACACGCTTCCATGCAGAGACTCACTCACTCATACATACACACACAGTACCTATACACGCAATAATAGAAATATACTGATGCAACACACGAGTGAGAGAGACACAAAGATAGAAAAGTAGATAGACTGTATATTCATTTATTAGAAAAAGTTTTACCTTGTCAGTAAATCGATTATAGCATTTTCTGTGCATTCCAAATCTTAGGACGTTTGCTTTGTAAATGTTTTGAAAAGAGGAATCTTTGAAAATTAATATGTTGACAGACAAAGGTCGCAAATTTTTAAAAAGTTATTTCAGTAAAAGAAACAACCTTTTCATTGATATTTGTTTATTCAAAATTCGCGCAAAAAATTGTCATATTCCTTTTTTTATTTAAGGGAAATAACTCTCGTATTTGATTATTAGTCAGAATAATCAATCAGATAATGCATTTAAAACACAGTTACTAAAAATAATGCGCAACTTTGACTCGGAAATAAGATATAGACTCTACTCCATTCATACTCTTGAAAACAAGAAAAAAAAATTTCATATAAATTGTATGTCCACGAAACTTTGCCCAGTCGGCTGGGGCTGCACCTCTGCAGAGGAGTAAGACCATCCAGCTAGTGTCCTAAACAATCTGATGGTGAGGTTCCAGTGATGGTGGAGCTTTGGGGAATGCAGAGTACCCCTTCATTGCTATCGCTCCCAGGTTTACATTGGCCCGGAGTGGTAGCACCTGATAGGGCCCTATCTATGGGTCAAATAGAACTAAACTGTGAACTTATGCTAAACTGAATTGTTTGAGATAGAACTGTTTTTGACAATTAAACTGTGTACTTATGCTACACTCAATTGTTTGAAATAGAACTATCTATTTGTAAAAAAATAGGTTTGGCATTAAATAACCTATAAAGGTTAGTATGCCATAAAACCCAAACAACAACCATCCACGAAACTAAACGAAAATCGTCTCTGATCTAGTAGTTCAGGAGTTGTTATCTGTGAATCAAAGAGTAAGTTTTAGCTTTCCGAACATACCGACCGAACACATACACATATGGTAGACCCTCAAATTCACAATTTGCTGAAAATGATTCTGAGATTCATCCAACACCTTGATTGGGAAGTACGGTTATTTCTACAGGAAAATATTCCCATCATAAAATAATTGGAAACTCAAAGAGTAAAAATTGAGTTTAAAGGCATCCCTGTCTTTATCCTTTCCGTCCTTAATTCCTTTGCAGCATCAACAAACCAAAAAAAGATAACTAAATGAGGATGAAAAGAAAAGTCAGTTACCAACATCACAACAAAACTGCCCAAAAACCTCCTTACACCCCATAACACTTAAAACATTACTGTATGCAAATGATTTATATTAAAGATAGTTCAATTTTGGGTACAGGTTAGAGGCCAGACCAGTGTTTTGTGAGGTGCCCCTCGAATGGGATCGAGAATTTTTGGGGTGTTTATAAGAGGCCAGACTATTGTGTTTGTTGAAGAGGAAACACTTCACATCCATGTGTTGAGCATATTTTTTCAAAATTTGGGTTGGAAATTAAGGAGTACGTGTACAAACTCTTGATGTGTTCTGGAGAATTCTAGACTTAGGTTCGAATCGAGCTTGTGAGTGCAATATACATGAATATGTGGATAAATAAAGAAAGTACATCCATTAACTATTGAAAAAGAGAAAGGAAATAGACTGACGGGCATTGGAAAAAGTGGTAGAAAAAAGGGTCGATAGACACGGGAAACGTTTGAGTATGGGAAAAGAATCCCTAGGAAATTTTATCTCTCCTTTAGAAGTGAGTAAGAAACTTGTGTTGTTTTGGTCGAAATAGAAAAAAGAGGAAGAAATGATGGCTGGATACGAACCATAATTATTTTGTAGAGATGCTTGTTGAAAAAATGGAAAAGGGCGCACACGAACAAATGTTGGCTGAGATCATCAAAAGAAGACAGAAGTGCACAGAGAATGAGCAATTGTACAGAAAAATATATGTGAACGTGAAAACTATTGGAGTAAAAAAAGATAACTGCTTCATCTTTGAAAACAAGGAAAAAAGACCGAAAAATGTACAAAGAAGGAGAAAAAAAAAAGAAACAAAAAAGAAATGATTTAATAGAAGAAATATGAAATATGTGTGTGTGTGTGTGTGTGGAAGTTGAAAAAAAAAACGAAAAAGGCAACTCAGCATTGTAGAAAGCAACATTTTTAGGATTTGAGAAAAAGAAAGAAAAAGAGAGAGAAAGACAATGTCGATACACACAGACTCTGCACCTATGCATAGGGAAGAGAAGGAAGAGGAAGAGATATTTTAAAAAATGGAACTGACACACACATGGATATTTTTTCGGAACTTTTTGACATTTTTTTTAGTTGTAAACTTTTGGATGGACCTTTTGTTTTGACGATTGCAGTTTCACTGGATATGTATTTTTAGATACTTAAGGTTTTGGAAGGGACTAATTATTTGAATTTAAAGCGACATTTCTGAATTTTTCCCTTATTCCCTTAAAGAAATTTCTTCAGCCATTGATAGGGAATTGTAGTTTTAATTTAGATTTTAATTTTGGTTTTGACTTTTTTTCTTTGGTAGATGATGTAATTTTTCTTCATTTTTTTTCTCGGTCAGACTTTGAATGACATGCACTGCAGATAAAGGCAACTTTAATTTGTTCAAACGTTGTATGTTTTAAAATCAAGAAGTTACATGTGTGAAGTTATATTCGAGCAGAGACATGCATGGTGTTAATTGAAGTTCATTCACCCGATGTCAATTAGAAAATTGGGGCGCGGTTACCGCCTATGATCGTATGGATATGCATCGAGATGTCTACTTGACATGATAAAATGCAGAGAAAAACGAACTTTTGAACAAATGGATTTAGGAAAGTGAAATTATTTGAAGCAATAATCGATTAAGTAGAAAATCATTTGCTGAGAGATGTTTTAATGCGGTATATTTTGGTTGTTGCAGCATGCATGTCGATTTATATTGCCATTTTGAGTTATTGTTGTGGGCCATTGAGATATTGTCTTTTGAATTTTTGCGAAATTCCCCAGTTACTCCAAGTAGGATCCTGTGGAGTGAATGACTAGTGTTTGGTTATAAGGAATCCATGCAAAATGTGTTGCTGGAATGACCCGGGTCACGGGGTTTGTAATCAGGATTTTGGGACCAAGACATTGATTACGTGATGTTTTTAGTTTCATCAAAGAGTTGCAGAATAGGCCCTATGTTTGTTTTTTTTAATGAGATGTATAATTGTATTGTAATTTTGATGTACACATGCAGGAAAGCCAATCGCGCCAAGCCATAATAAAGAAATAATTTAGAACAGAGCAAATGTTACATAATAAAAAGGTCACATTCTAAGATGTGTAATGATTGTTTTATTTTTGCAGTTGTTTTCCTTGTGCAGAGTAGGGTGTGTGTGGGGAGAGAGATGGAGAAGGACGCTGAGAAAATTTCCTCAGGTAGTCATGTTGAAGAATAAGTAAGAACGCATAGGCGTAATGAAATGATATATATAATATATACACGGATAGCCACATCAGTTACAGTCAGTCTCGGATACACAAGGGCAGTCAAGAGGCCGGGAGAGCACTAGCGAGTGGCCAGCGAGTGCCCAGCCGGGGGTAGTGCCCCTCCCGCCAAGAAGAAGAAGAAGAAGTGGGACCCTGTATATGGAAACACAACGTGGATCAAGAAAAGGTCAGTATAGTAGTCCTCTGTCTGTCTTCGTCTCTCTGTCAGGATCTCTCTCTCTTACTTACAGAATTCTCTACTCTTACGGGCCTTTCGAGAAATAAAGTTGTGAGAGCTACATTTTTGTAAAAGAAAGTGTTATGCCTCTTCAACCCTTCATTATTCATTATAGCTACATAACACTTGTTTGATCCGGAAATAAATGAAGATGATGGTCTTGGCATCCAAAAGATCGTCGCGCACATGAGGTCATTGAAGTTTATAGTAAAATAGCGTCTGAAAAGGATTGGAAGAAGAAAACGGAAGAAATAATTTGGGAAGAATGATAGAAAGAATAATGAAGAGGACGGTTACTACGTAGAAAGGGGTTAACATCAGGAGGAGGAACAATGACAGCAAAGAAAGTGAATGCGATGTGTGAAGTGGATGTCTCTTTTAGAAGGACTTGATGGATGGTTTAAGAGATGGACCTGTTGTTCTCATCAAGAGAAAAATGACAGGAAAGAGAGTGAGAGGAGAGGGAGGAGGAGTTATATTTTGGAATATAATATCTCCCAGTGGAAACTTATGGCTTGAATAGCTGAAAGTATATAAGAACAGTTCAATCGTCTAATAAGGTTTGAAGAATAAAGTCCTAGCACATATAAAGAAGATTGGAAATGATTTCATTCTACAACACGATAACTGTATTGCCAAAAATTATGAAAGAATGGATTTCTCATTGTAGAAATTACTTGAATTCTCTGCAAGAAGCCCAGATTTGAATTCTGCTGACGCAGAAGACATACCAAAAGAAGACTAGCAGAAATACGTAAAGATACTATCATCAATATGTGCGAATGCTATGATATAAAATTGATAATAAACTTCACTGAAAAATAATCTTGTTATTGACTATTAACCTTTTTTTTACGTTATACAAAAACTAAAGACCATTTTACCAGTGGAATTGAACAATTAGATAATTTGAACCTAAAAAATTGATAACACGCAGATAAATAGCAAGAGTGAGTTATCTATAGAAAAGAGATATAACGGTCATTCATATAATAAGCGAATGTAGCAAACTAGCACAAAAGGAGAACAAGGCGAGGTATGGGTGGAAAAAGTGATCCACGGGGAATTGTGCAAGAAATTGAAATTTGACCATGGTACCATGTCATATATGCACAAACCAAAATCTGTCCTAGAGACTGAAACGAAAAAAGTTCTCTGGGATTTAGAAATACAAACGGATCACCTGATCCCGGCCAGAAGATTAGACCTAGAATTTATTAACAAGAAAAAGAACTTGTCATCAAGTGGATTTTGATGTTCTGGTGGCCCACAACGTGAAAATAAAAGCGAAAAGATCAACAAATACACAGAGAATTTTAAAAAAATCAGAGGAAGAATAGAGACCATCCAAACTACAACATTATTAAGATCAGCTAGAATACTAAGAAGAGTCCTGGTGACCTGAGGAGACTTGCATGCATACAGATTCAAATGAAAGACCATCAATTAAAAACTGGTTAATTTGTTTGCATCGGATTAAATGGTTATACATATGATTTGTAAGTGAATAGTTTGTAGATAATCTTATTTTTAAATGAGTAGGAGCTAATTTGTTGGAACGCTTTTATTACTATAGTTTGCATACAGTTAAATGATTTCAAGTATTCCTGTTTAACACTCATAATTCGACTCAATACTATTCATTTGAATAAAGTTAAATGGTCCCAAGTATTGCTATGTAATACCAATAATTTAATTTTTGTTCACATTTAAATTTTCAAGTATTCCTATCCAACATGAATAACTCTATTTAGTATTAATCACTTGTTTGCTAACGCTTAAATAGATTCAAGTATTGATATCTAACATCAATAGTTTTATTTGCATACAGTTAAATGGTTTCAAACATCGCCATATAACAGTAACCATTCAATTTAACATTAGTCATTTGTTTGCACACAGTTAAATGGTTAAGCAGTTCTGTTTGATCTATAGGTGGGGATCCTAACAGGTACTACCACTCTGAGTCAGAGTGGAGTTAATGGTAATGAAAAGGTACTCCACATTCCCCAAAGCTCCAGGACTGGAGCTTCATCATCACTTATCTTTGTGTCATACCTTGGATATTCGTTGGAAGTGTGGTTTACCCCTCTGCAGAGATAGAGTCGGTGTATTCAAAAGTCCCAGCCGACTTCGCTGGTTAAATTCTGTAGATTTTACAAGAATAAGGTAAAGAATATAAAATGTGATATTCTTTAAACATTGATTCTTTTCAGAATCCCATAAAAACATTCAAATTCCCATTGTCACAAAGAATCTTATTGACAACAATTACTTGTTATCAGTTTGATTGATTGATTGATTTTAACGGCATATCAATCCCACTAGGGTTATTCTATGCCTAAGGTTTAAGACATCAAATTCATTGTAAATTCATATTTACATTTAAGTGTCATCATCATCAAGTTGTACTGATTGTATAGAGTCCCTTGACTCTTTTCTCTCCATCCATCCTTATCGTCCATCGCTGTTTGAGAGGGGTTTTTTTTTTTTTAGAATCTATTCTATCTTACACGTGGTCCTATCAAATACGAATAGTTTTTCAAAGATCTTTTTGATTCATAGAAACTACCACTCCAGATTAGAGTGGACCTGGCAGTAATCGTAATGAAGTGATACTCAAAACCCCTCAGATCTCCATAGTTATAGCTTCTCTATCAGGCGCAGTTAAGTGTCATACCTGAGACATATTTTTAGTTATAGTTTGAAGCTGGTAAATTGTAGATTTTGCAAATATATAAAAGTGATGAGAAATTTAGAAATTGGAAAAATGATTTACACCAATCTCTCCAATGAAATACTCGTCCACAAACAAAAAAAAAAAACCCCAACAAAACAAGAAAAAAAAAAAGAAAAAAAAAACTTGAGCGAGGTCGGAGCTTCAAATTTTTACTTAGGTGTTGCAAGTTGTAAAAAACACGGCGAACTATTATTTTGGTTTAACTGGGAACTTCAATGTCACATAAAGCGAACCTGTTCTTTTCGAACTAATGATAAACAGCGAGCAACAGCTGTTGTTTATTAGAATATGTTTGTTTACGAGCTTGATTTTTTAATCCAGAGAGAGAGAGAGAGGAGGAGGAGGAGGAGGTCAATACGCCCCGATTTCATGACATTGACTATTCTTAGAAGAATTTAAAACTTAAAAACGATAAACAACTCTTAAAAGTCACGTAAGCTTTTTTATAAATTTAATGATTTTGTTAAGTTTTGTCATATTTTCCATCTACAATTAAAACTTTAACCTGCTTGGTATATTTGCCTTGGATTGATTCATTGATTTTAAGGACACGTGAACCCCTCTTGGGTTATTTCATGTCTAGAGGTTAAGGAAATGCGTTCATTATGCATTTATATTTACTTTTACATTTTTTATGTAATTTTTAAAGAAGAGTTTTTTTTCTGTTTTTTGCGTACGATTCTATTGAATACAGATGAATTTTAAAAGGATCAATTTGACCTATAAATAGAACCCAAACAGGTACTACTACTCTGGTTTAGAGAATGTGGAGAACCCTTTCATTATCATTAATCTCAGCTCTACTCTCACTCTGAGTGAATGTATCTGCAAGAACTATTCAATCATTTACTACTACTACTACTACTACTACTACTACTAATAATAATAATAATCATCATCATCTTTCAGAGTTTTTCTCATCAGCGACAGCTGGTTTTTCACTGGAGTGACAGCGAGTTTCCTCACGTCTCCAGGACTCGTCTCAGGATTCTGGTCGTCTTCAATAATGCTGTCGTTTGGATTGTCTCTACTCGTCTCCCAACTTCCAAATCCCCCAGGCCCTTTAATAATCCCTTAGTTACTGTGCCAAAAGCCCCAATCACAGTTGGTACAATCGTCACTATCATGTTCCATAGTTTTTTTCAATTCTCTATCAAGGTCGGGGTACTTATCCTTCTTTTCACATTCTTTCAGTTTTATTCTGTGGTCAGTCGGGACAACAAAGTCTACAATTTTGCAAATTCTCTTTTTTGTTGTTATTATAAGGTCTGGCCGAGATTAGGTAATCCGTTTGTATGTCAAAGTCCCATAGGGGTTTATGTGTGTCATTTTCTAGGACAGGTGCTGGGTTGTGCATATACCATTTGTTCATTTGGTCAAATTTCAATTTCTTGCACATTTCCCAGTGGATCATCTTGCCGAGCCAGTCGTGTCTAGTCTTGTACTCTTTCTGTGCTAATTTGCTGCATTCACTTATTATGTGATTGATCGTTTCGTCTCTGTCACCGCATAGCCTACATTTGCTATTTTGTTGAGTCTTATCTATGCAAGCTTTGATATGGTTGGTTCTTATGGTGTTGTTTTCTGCTGCTATTAGAAGATTTGTTTCTCTCTTAAAGTTTCCTTTTCTTTGCCACGTCCAGGTTTTGTCGTGTGAGATGTTGTTTATTAGTCGTTTAAAACGCCCATGGAGTTGTTTTTCTTCCCATTTTTGTTACCTAGTTATTGTCATTCTGTTATGTATCGTGTTCTCAGTATTGTTTCTGATGGCTGTCATCAGTTCTCCTTCGTGTTTTCTATGTAGTGTTCGAGTCGTTGTATCGGTGCGTCAACGCTGTCTTCGATGCTGGCAAGTCCTTTTCCTTCCTCTTTTCTTGATACATATAGACAGTCAACGTCGTCTCTGGGATGAAATGCCTTCTGCATGGTCATTAGTTTTCTAGTTCTTTGGTCCATTTGTTTGAGTTCATCTCTGGTCCACTTGAGAAAGGGTCCGGAGTATCTAACGAGGGATACAGCCAAAGTATTTTTTCCTTTGATAAGGTTTCTGCCAGAGAGTTTTATCTCAAGTAGTTTTCTAGTTCTTCTGAGATATTCTTTTTGAATTTTTTCTTTCATTTGCACTTGTCTGATGGTGTCAGCCTCCAGTATTACCAAGTATTTGAAGGTTTCGTTTTCTCCAAGCGTTCCAATCTTGCCTTGATTTGGTAGTTCCATTCCCTCAGTTAGATGTCGTTTGCCACTTTTCATTACAAGCATGGCACATTTTTCTATGCCAAATTCCATTCCTCTGTCCTGACTGTTTATTATAACTATTTCTATTAGGGTTTCCAGTTCTTTTTCCTTTTTTACAAATAGTTTGATGTTATCCATGTACATTAGGTGATTGATCTTTTCTTGCGATCTACTAAGTTTGTATCCGGCAGTGCATTTTCTGAGTATGTGGTTAAGTGGCATCATGGCAATTATGAATAGTAAGGGTGATATTGCATCACCTTGGAAAATACCTCTTTGGATCTTTATTTCAGCCAAGTTTTTTCCTCCTGCTGTCAATTCAACTCTCCAGGTTTACATGTTTTTTTCGATGAAGTTTATGACTTCAGGTGATATTTTATACATTTTGAGACAGTTTATTATCCAGCTTTGCGGAACTATATCATATACCTTTTTGTAGTCAATCCATGTCATAACTAGGGTTTTCCGTCTGGTCTTGCTTTCATTTAGGATGTGTTGATCTATGCAGAGTAACACTGCTGTGCCTCTGGATCCTTTGCAGCATCCTTTCTGTTCTTCAGGGAACAATCCGCGGCTTGGTAGCGAGTAGTAGATCTATTATTATTTACTCCTTTAGAGTTTTTCACATCAGAGTTAGCTGATGGTTTTTCACTGGAGTTTGAGTGACAGCAAGTCTCCTCTCGTCTCCAGGACTTGTCTCATGATTCTGGCCGTTCTCAGCAATGTCGTCATTTAGATAGTCTCTACCCGTCCTCCAACTTCCAAATTCTCCTGGCCCTTTAAAAATCCTTTTGTTATTGTGCCAAAAACTAATCACAATTGGTACAATCGTCATTTTCACGTTCCACAGCTTTTTCAATACTCTAGCAAGGTCGAGGTACTTATCCTTCTTTTCTCATTCCTTCAGATTTATTCTGTGGTCCGCCGGGACAGAAAAATCAACAATTTTGCATATTTCTCTTCTTTTTGTTGATTATTATAAAGTCTGGTCTTCTGGTCGGGATTAGGTGATCCATTTGTATGTTAAAGTCCCATAGGAGTTTATGTATGTCCTTTTCTAGGACAGGTGCTGGGTTGTGCATATACCATTTGTTAGTATGGTCAAATTTCAATTTCTTGCACATTTCCCAGTGGATCACCTTGCCGAGCCAGTCGTGTCTCGCCTTATACTCCTTTTGTGTTAATTTGCTGCATTCGCTTATCATGTGATTGATCGTTATTCTCTGTCACCGCATAGCCTACATTTGCTATTTTGTTACATCTTATCTATTCTCGCTTTGATATGATTGGTTCTTATGGCGTTGTCCAGTGCTGCTATTAGGAGAGATTCCTTTTCTCTCTTAAGGTTTCCTTTTCTTAGCCTCGTCTAGGTTTTCTGGTGTGAAATGTTGTTTATTAGTCGTTTAAAACGTCCATGGAGTTGTTTTTCTTTCCATTTTTGTTATCTAGTTGTTGTCATTCTATCGTCTATCGTTTTGTCTGTATCGTTTCTGATGGCTATAATCAGTCCTCATTCGTATTTTTCTATTTAGTTTTCGAGCCATTGTATCGATACATCAATGCTGTCTTCGATGCTGGTATTATTATTATTATTATTATTATTTGTGTTATATGACCGAAAGAGATCTCTTCTAATTTATCATACACACAAAATAATGATTGCAACTAGCACCCACGAGAGTATTCACCAGATGTTATCTTTGCTGAGACTTTTTCAAATTGGAAAAGGGGGCTTTTGCGCAAAGGATCAGCGCATAGCAAAATGTCAATGAAATTTGTCAAAAAATAAAAATAATTTAAAGTAATTTTTCGGCCAATTTGTGACCTTCGCGGTAAAAAACGAAGAAAACCCAATTTGATCCGATCAGAAGTGAAAAACAATATAAAAGACAAATTTCTCGACAGTTGAGCAGATCTAAAGAAGGCAGACGACATCAACAGACAAGAAACTGCAACATCTGATTGACCGCGTGCGCGTAAGTCCAAAAATCTTACCACTACTAAGCATAGGACATTTTTCCACTTTTTAATTCCATACCAACACTTTTGTACAAACCCAGTTATTTGAATTTTTACTTATTTGTTTTCAATACAATTGTTAAAATTTTTACGTGTCCCCGAGTTCTTTGTTTTTTCAACTGTGCTTTTGTTCTTTCCTTGCAACCATAGGCCGATATAACATTTGAAACCATACTGCTGACGGCAAATTGTGCGTATTAGATTGGAATACTTGATATATAGAATTACTGATGTTAAATACTTAAGACCAGTTAACTGTATGCAAACAAATGATAGTTCCAAGGTTTGTTTTTACAGCATATCAACCATTATAGATTAATTAATGCCAAATCCTGTTCATGCATATATATTAAATATATGATTAATAAATAGATTTTCTAGATAACGTTTTTAAAAACGAGCCTGAGCTCATTTTTGCACACAGTTAAATGGTTACAAATATTGCTATTTAACACTAATAATTCTATTCAACACCATTCATTTGCACACGGTTAAAGGGTTTCAAATAATGCGATTTTATACCAATATTCAGATCTAGGCACAGTTAAAGAGTTTTTTGCTATTTAACAAAATTCTATTCAACATTACTCGTTTGCACACAGTTAAAGGGTTCCAAGTATTGCTACGTATCACAATTCAATTAAACAACCATTTGTTTCCACACAGTTAAATGACCAAGCAGTTCTATTTCCAAGAATTCTATTTCAAACACAGTTAAATGATCAAACAGTTCTATTTCAAACAATTCATTTGTTTACGCAGAGTTTAAACGCAAAACAGTTCAATTTGATCCATAGATAAGACACTTTTACATGCTATCCTTCCGGGTCAGAGTGGATCTCGAAACAATGGCAACAAAGGAGTACTCTAAATTCCCCAAATCTCCAAGACTGGAGTCTCACCATCAGATGGCATTGTGTCATTTCCAGGAAATTCGTTAGGGGATTCTTACCCCTTTGTAGAGATACAGTCGGTATATTCTACAGCTTCAGCCGACTGGGCTATCAAACAAATGATTATTAGGCTTGGTTTGGTTTGGTTTGGTTTTATAGCATATCAACCACCGTAGATTATTTAATGCCAAATCCAGTTTTATACTTATAAACAGTTCTATTTCAAACAATTCAGCAAAACACACAGTTTCGTTCAATTTGAACCATAGATAGGACCCTATTAGGTGATAATACTCCGCGCCAGAGTAGACCTCGGAGCAATGGCAATAAAGAGGTACTTCGCATCCCCCCCAAACTACAACATTACTGGAGCCTCACCCTCAGATTGTTTAGTGTCATGTGCAGGACACTCCTTGGAGGAGTTTTAACACTCTGTCGAGGTGCAGTCGGTGTATTCTGCAGCACCAGCCAACAGAGCCAAAATGATTATAATTAAAAAGTATTATTAATATTAGATTGCTATACTTAAAATCCTTTTACTTCGTACAAACAATGGACTGATATTAAATAGAATTATAAGTGTTAGATAGCTATACTTGAAACTGTTTGAGAGCAAACAAATGAACTCAGTCTGGTTTTAAAATAACGTTATCGACAAACTGTTCTCTTAAAAATCATGGACACACACTTCTATATATATATATATATATATATATATATATATATATGATTTGGTATTAAATAACCTACAAAAGATTATATGCCATCAAACATCAACCAATCTAAACAAACCTAATGCGTACAAGTGCGTGCATATCTCTCAACTGTTAATTTTAGTTCTAATATGAATGATCCATATAAGTGAATTCTTACTTGACCCAAATAAGTAAAATATCTAATTACCACTGAGCAAGTGAAAGTTCTTCATTTTATAATTTTTTCGTTCAGTATCCTCTGCGATTGCCTCGGCGTTTAAATGCTTTCTGGTTTACCTTAATTGTCAAGAGTCAAAATGAGGCTTAACGGGTGTAGAATTATTGTCTG
The DNA here is from genome assembly GCA_963585895.1 of Sepioteuthis lessoniana. NCBI lineage: Eukaryota > Metazoa > Mollusca > Cephalopoda > Myopsida > Loliginidae > Sepioteuthis > Sepioteuthis lessoniana. Next base: position 331,686 of record OY757909.1, read on the forward strand.
AGCATCAGTTAAATATTTACAAACTAGATTTGATTTACGTTTTAAGGTAACTCCAGCTTTGGTATGCCAACCAGTCTAAGAGAAGGAAAACTCTGAATTCAACCCAGAGGGATTGGGCATATACTTTGTAAGAGAAAGGAATTGCATGGCTCCTTAAAGCAAGAATCGATAACATTCCAGAACACAACAAGTACCCATGGAAGACCTTCGAGTTTAGGGCGAAAACTTTGTGAAAGAAAAAAACATAAATACAAAGAATAACCTACTGTTGTATTCTCATATACATGTTCATGTAGGATACATACTGACGCAATGATAAATAGACGCAGGAAGACTTCTTCAACAAAATATACCTCTCACTTTATTTGTAAGGGTTCGAAAATGTTATTCAAGGTCTGCGTGTGAGAGGGAGCTGGAGACAGAACAGAAACTGCAATATTTTGACCCCCACTCTTATGGCCGTCAACGTTGTGCCTTTCTCGTTCTCCAGATGCTCAACCGGAGGCCCTGGGGTCCACTCTGCTGGGTGCTGGCTTTCTTTACTGCATCTTATCAGCAACTTCTCTGGTCCCCAAACTCCATCGGGGTTCCCGAGGGCCCCCTCGGCCGGGTGTGGCTTTCCCTACCACACCTCGTCCCTCTCCGACTGGAACTCGAACTGACACTCCAACTGAAACTGCAACTTGAACTCAACTGTGTTATATAATAGTTCAACGCTCACTCGATCGCCCACTTGATCTTTGAAATCGCATGTTTAATCGTCATCAAGCGGAAATAACTGTCATGCATTTCAGAGGTCACTCTCTTCTCGTGCGTCAGTCTATGAGAGTATCATGGGATTTTTTTAGCTTGTCCCATTTTGTTAGCCAATTTCCACCCACGCGATTTCCTCTCCTAACTGCCATTGGAATGTGTCACTTCCTTCCGGTGCATCACCTTGAATGGCATTTTTGGCTGGGTCGAAGATCAAAATACAACACTACCGCATAAGCCATAAATATGTACACATCATTAAAAAAAAGCATGAATATGAACAGTAACCTACTGCATCAACCATAAGAATTGTTGAGAATAAGACAAAATCTACATCTGCAGTGTAAGGAAAAATAAGGCTTACTGTAGCACGCGCTTTGACAAGAGAAACGGAACAAGGCAACATTTCGGTTGAAAAAGAAGGATTTATATTTAAAGAAATATAAAGAAAGATGAATAAAGAAGAAAAGAAGAGTAATTGCAAAAAGAGGTGTTTTCTGCAGACTTAGCTATAGCATTCGTCTAGGTAACAGTTCTTTTAGTTCCCAGTAGTCTTGGTGACTGTTCCTGGCTGGTCCTTACAGATTCAAAGGCTTAAAGTGGGAGAATTTTGGGTCTCCGTGTGCGTAAAGTACTCTCGTGAGATGACCTTCGTATGTATCTCGCTGCTTGAACCCGTAGCCTGTTTCGGCAGCACTCAAGATTCCGTGTTACCTCGTTGACGTCAAAGCAAGAAAAGTTTAATGAATGCGCGTACATGTGGTGGTACGGCAGATGTGCTGATGGCGGCCCGCGATTGGTTTTCAGTCAATCACGTGGCACGTAAAAGTAACTCCGTAAATAATTTCCAATATATTCCCCCAAAATAAAATTGCAATATGAAATCATTGCAAGGTAATTTGTCATACAGTTCATAATAGTTCAATGAGGAATCCATGTTACCACCGCAGAATTAGAGTTCTGTTTTGATTTTACAAATGGAACGCAATGAGCAAATTAATTATTATTTTTTGTTTTGTTTTGTAAAGGGTTGTTAAAAGCAGAAAAGGGATATTAGTTTAAAGAACGCGCGCACATGTGGTGGTACGGCAGATGTGTTGATAGTGGCCCGTGATTGCTTGTTTTTCAGCCAATCACGGGGCATGTAAAATTGACTCCGTAAATAATTTCCAATAGTATATACGTTGTGGTGATTAATAAAAATGAAAATAAAAGATAAAAATAAAAATAAAATAAATTAAAAAGTGTGGCGGTTTCCAGGATCCAAAGATCGAGTAGGCGATTGAGTGGGCGTTGAACTATTATATAACTCGGTCAAGACAAAAAGAGAGATCAGTTGGAGTGGGAGTTATAGACAAGATGTGGTAAGGAAAGCTACATCAGGCCGAAGGGGCCCTTAGGGCCCCTGATGAGTTGGGGTCCAGAGAAGTTGCTGACAAGATGTGGTAGAGAAAGCCAGCACTCAGCAGAACGAGAACGAGAAAGACACAACGCTGACGGCCATAAGAGTGGGGGTCAAAATATTGCAGTTCTGTTCTGTCTCCAGCTCCCTCTCACAGTAAAACCTTGAATAACCTTTTCGAACCCTTACAAATAAAGTGAGAGGTACACATTTTCGAAAGAAGTCTTCCTGCGTCTTTATTATTGTGTCGTTATGATACTGCATATGAGAATATAACACAATAATGGTGACGAAAGAACACCATAACGTCTCATCATTAAAAAAAATACACATAAGTACGGAGAATAACCTACTGTATCAGCCATAAACGTGTACGTCTTATCATGATTAAATGAAAAATGCAAATTTTTTTTCTAAAACAATAACACCAATATGTTATTATTGATAGTGGAACGCTACAAAATCAAAGCGGACATTAATATTCATTATTGAGTTTTAAACTCGAAACCACTAAAAATGTGTTAGCAAAAATAGAATTGCATAAATATTTGTATAGGCGGTGTTCTTATTTTTGAACTGCTACATATTCATAGTTTTAGTCATAAAATTTTAGAAAAAATTTACTTTTTATAAAAAATTTTTGTTAGAGGTATATTTATTTATGGGCGTCATTGTATATAAAATGAGCATTGTTTTGCAATGATCGTAGAGAATTTTATTCCCATTAACATTATTTCTTGTACGGGATACAAAGAGCGCTGGAACGTTCTTGATCTAACCCAGACCAATTTTTCTTAATTTTTTAATTTCATTGATTTTTTTTTTGAAGAGTTAAAGAAACTTGAGAAACTAAGGGCCAAGTCGGTTTAATTGCGTGGTAAATATTTGCCATATATATTTGATGACTTTGGGTCATTCCTTTTGAATCGAGATGAGAAATCTTTGGTGACCCCTTGTAAGGTAAAACCAGAAAATTTTTCTTTAGTTAGTTTTATTTATATATAAGGATAATAACTGGTTGATAAGAAAATTACTTTAACAATCAAATGCTGTCAAGAATTGTGAGATTAGTTATTACAATCATTCACTGATTTTTTCAGGGAAATTTTGATGCGGCCATATTGGGACCACCATTTTGGCGAGTAACTGTTTTGGCACTCAGTTGTTTTGGCGTCTTTGGCCTATTTTCAATAGATTGTAAAGAACGGCCAAATGTTGATGATTAAATAAGAATTGAATTTATTTCTTTCAATGGTGACGGCACGCCTCGTCAACTTGTGCGTCAACTCACTGGTTTGTGTGACCCCAGGCAGTCTTTATTGCAGAGCCTGAGGTGGTGTCAAAAAAGACAAAAAAGGGAAGTTGAAGGATTGGACTTGCACTCTGATGGAAGACTGTGTATCATTTCGGACCTTCTTTTGATTCTGTCCCCCAACCCCATGCGTCTGGCTTGAATTCTACCAAATCCGGGCAGATCACTTCAATTCTAGGGGTGCCAGCAGACTCTGAGCGCATCTGACTCCGTTTGCTTTCTCTGACCAACTTTCTTTGGCAGAGACCTTTGAACTACTATGACGTATTCTTCTAACTTTGACGATTTCCACTGACCAATTCTCTGCTTTCAAGAAAACTGAAAAGAAGTCCTTGGTCATTTCTGGTTTCTTTGTTCCTTTTTATCGCGCGTTGTTCAACCCCACGCTTATTCATGTCATGAGTTCGCTTTGTTCAAACTCACAGTTCATCTACTGGCCTGCTGATGGTGGGTGGGTAAAAAATTCCTCCTTCCTCGTTTTTTTACATACCGCATGGATACATCTACGTACATATGCACACAGATACACATGTATATATTTATGTGCCCACACCCACTCATAAGTCAACCGTGATACGCGTGCACACACACGCATATGCATATGCATGTCTAACTCTATACTACCATGGCAAAGGTCCACAGTGTCACACAATAATACTAAAATCAAATAAGTAAAATGAATAACAGATATTTAATGCATTTCATATATGTAGGCCAAAGCTGCAAATATTCCAATTAGAGCACATGGGCCAAATTGCTTCACGATATTCAAAATTAGTTCATTGATCCTAAAGTATTTCAAACAATTTTGATTAGGAACATTCCCGGCAAAACCATAATTCTGAACCCAAACCCTTATCTTGGAACCATTTTACGTATGTTACTTGTCATTTACTGTTGTTCGTTACCCGTTACTTGATCTGTTGCGCTGCCCGTCCGTCAATCGTTTTAACATAAACATATTGTTGACATTCTGAATTGACACCAAAGCAGTACAGCACTAAAACGGCAATGCCAAAATGTCGACATAAAAAAAAAGAAAAAACGAAAAAAACAAAAAAGTGTCAAATAATCCCATTCCGGAATTTTTCTGAGGAGTAACACGTTCTTTGTTGTTTTCGGCTTATCTTCTCTTCAACATAGAGACGTGAGATAGAGTGACGACTACAAGCATGGAAAATGGAATTAACAACCGGGTTCGAATTTTAGTTGTAGTCACCTAACATTAACACCCTTAAAAAATATGGATTTTCATCCTTATGTCATTTCATCGTCATCTTAACAAAAAAAGAGCACCTTTACTTCTTTGAAACGATATTTAGCTTAGAAAAAGATTGAATGAATGAAGATTTGAGCAATCAATTCTCACACAGCTACAATACCAACAGTGATGAATATCAAGCCAACATTGACATAAACTGGTCACTATTCGACCGACTTCAATGTTCGTTTTTATTGTGCAATTCGTGAAGTCTTGCGGAATACCTGAACAAGCCTAGGTAATATTTCCTTTTATTCTTATTTCAATAATTTCTTCAAAAATATTTTCTAATGATTAGAAAAGATCTGTTCCGTAGCTACAATCATTACCAATTCATGTGAATTCTCCACACCAGTGTTAGCCGGTGGTATTCCACTGGAGTATGGGTGACCACAAGTCTCCTCAGGTCTCCAGGACTCTTCTATGTGTTCTAGCCGATGTTAATAATACTGTATTCTGGATAGTCTCGATTCGTCTCCCTGTTTCCAACTTTTCCCGTCTCCTTTTCTGTCCTTTGGGGACCTTTCTAAGTGCGCAAATAACAATTTGCGCTCTTAAAACTAAAAAGAAAAAATATATCTATTAACTTGGTCCAAGGCTTGAGGGGGGAAATAAAATAAGTAAGATTATGTTACACCAATCTTATAAATGAGAAAGACATGAAAAACAAGAAAGTAGGTATAGAAATCTAGGCCCTCTTATTCACCATCAATTGGATAAATAGTTCTACGACTCTTCTTCTTGGAGGTTAGCGAGGTATAATGGTTATCGTTGTAGGAAATAGATACGACGGCACGAATTCAAATCTTGGAAAGGCTGATTGCATTTCACATAGCACTTTGCCCTTGAGAAAGGTATGAATCCAATTATTCTCCCCCATCCCGCCATCTATGCGCAAATAGTACGGCCGACTAGGCTCTTTAGTCTTGGTTAGGCAGTATTGGAGAGTATTCAAACCTGTTAAACCCCGCTTAAAAATTGACCTTATGTAGCATCAAGCTCATGCAAAGGGGTTGATAAATACACACTCTTCTTCGAAAAGGATGGTTTGGTCATTAAATAACTCCCGATGTTAGCATGCCATGAAGCAAGAATATAACAAAAACGAAAAAAAAAAAAAAGCTTGGGTTTTACTTGTAATCTGAGCAGAAATCTTGAATCGAGAGAAAAAGTGTGCGACAATCTCAATAAACAAACCAGCATTTCGGCAGGTTATAAACACAAACCCACCCTGTCGGCTGAGGTAGTAGAATACTGAGAGGTAAGTTCCTCCTACAAGTGTCCTGAGTACAACACTAAGCTACATTTAAAGGTGAGTCTTTCGTCTTGGAGTACTCTGACACTGATATTACACCCAGGTCCACACAGACCCCGTTATGTAGTACATGTTGGTATCCTATTTATGGGTCAAATGGAAATGTTCAATCATTTAATAAAGATTATCATTATTGGTTATTTGAAGCCCTACAGCGGTATTTCAATCAGATACGAATATTTGATTAATAGAATTACAAATCTTAAATAGCAAAACTTGAAACCATTTAACTCTATGTAAACAAATGAGCTCTAACAACTCGTTTAAAAATAAAGTTACCCACAAACTATCCGCTTACAAATTGAACACACACACACACACACACACATATATATATATATATATATATATATATATACCAACCCTTCTGTCCGAGTAGGATGTGACACAATGTTTATTTTTAGCGGAATTTAACATGTTTTCCTTCTCCTAGACCGGTTACTACGGTTGCCAAACCAAGACTAAAGAGCACAGTCTGCACTACTATTTACACATTGCTGAAGGGAGAATAGTTGGATTACTACCTCTTCCAAGGGTTTTCGCCTTAGGTAAAATATAAACAACCTCGCCCGGGGTTTGAACTCGGGTCACCGTATCTATTTCCAACGACTGTAACCTGTACGCCATTCACGACTATTCCCCTATATCTCTCTCTATATATCTATATCTATATATCTAGATATATATATATATATAGGATGTGGCATTAAATAAACGACGATTGTTGATGTTGTGGCAATGAAAAATACGAAAACAAGTCTTGTTTGTTTTTCAAAAATGCGATTAATTTAACAAAACTGTATAGAAAAAACATTGAGGTAACATGTGGGAGGTTTAACATTTGAAGGATAAAAACACTGTAAAGTGCAACCTGTTTCCTTTTTGGCCTTTTCCTTTATAGATCAACGCCTCGGCCAGGTAAACATTTCTTGCGTCATGGAGATATGTAGAAAAAGGAGATAAATAGAGATTTTGGCAAAAAAATCAATTCTGTTTAGCACGTTCCAAGGTGAATATGATACTCTGTCTTTTAATGCAACTTATGTTCATAAGATTATACGTACATTAAGGCCCAATTCTCCTGGCCTTGTGCCACAGGTAAGCTAAGCTTAGTAAATAATATAGGCGCGTGATGAAATACTTATGAATCCAGCTTAGTAGATGATTGTTCAGAAGTTCGATTCTCACAACGTACCCAGTATGTCTGGCCTTATGTCACAATTAAACAAAGAGTAGTAAATAGTTTGAGACGCACGGTGAAATGGTTATAGAACTAGGTTAACAGATAATCGTTTGTCTGTTCAATCTTCACTAGGCGCCTCATACTTTCGGCATTTTGTTAAAGTAAGCTTAGTCAATGACTATAAAAAAATTTCTGAATATACTTCTAGATTTGGAAGCCCAAATCATTCTCTTTCTAAGAGTGTGTTTTGTGTCCTCCTTTATGGGTGCATCTTCTTTTTCCCCAGTTATTCTTTGAAATTTGATATGCTCTAAAGAGAGGAGAAAAAGAAAAGAAGAGAAAGAGAGAGCCAACCCCTACAAGGAGTCTGTCACCAAACTAAAAGAAACAACTACCCCCATCAAAACAGTGTCCACTATATAAACCAAACACAACAACGGAAAAATAAAAACGGAAAAATAAAAACTCAATGAAGAAATCCAAAAACCGGACTAAATAAATAATTTTTAATAGAATATAAATCTCTTTGTGGACCTATTCATTTTAAAATATTTACTTTTTATCTCATTGGACCAACAAAAAAACTTATATATATATATATATATATATATATATATATGCATGTGCCTTTAATTGTTAGATATCGGCTGGATCATTATAATTAAAATTATTATTTAATAATAAGTTCTTTTATCTTAAGGTATAGTTTATTAACACTTACTCAGGTTGTAAATCTACGAGGAACTGCTCACATCGGAGACAATAAAAAAAGATAAATTTTCAGTCAGAATCGAACTCGCTATCAATACAAGCTGCGTTAACAACAAAGACAGAGGACTTATTGGGTCTGCAGTAGCCTAAATAAAACCTATAACCCAATCCGTTATTTTGTATTTTGATTTGTCAGTACTATATTAATTATTATTTTTTCTTTAAATCAAATTCCAAGTTGAGACACTTGCTAATTTTTCAACAAAGTCAGCGGTCAATGATCAAAGCTTGTTGTAAGTCAGGCTGTCAAAAGCTGATTTTCTCAGCATTTGTTCTCCACTATGGATAAATAGTAGGATAAACAGGATTCTTTTGCTTTAGGATGTCCTAAGGATGGCACTAAAGTGCATCTGATGGTGAATATCCAGTTCGGTGGATCTGTAGAGTGGGAAGTCATACATTCATTGCAATTACTCCCAGGTCCATTGCAATGGTCCCATCTATGGGTTAAATAAATCTTTCAAAAATTATTCAAATTTAATAGGAATACTTGATGCCATATAACTAAGTTTTTTGTATATTGTATAGTTACTTGAAGCTACAATTGTTTACTAAGGATTATTATTATTATTATTAACTTGAAACAATGTAGCAGTTTGTTAACAAATGTCAATAATCAAACAGAGATAATTACTTGAAACCATAAAAGTACATGTAAATTATTAGTGGCCGAGTCCCTATTGTGCAGTGGCTAACGTGCAAGACTATGACATCGGAGTAAGCGATTTCGAATTCCAGGCGCACTATTGAGTTCACATTCGCTCTAATTCTCATCGGAAAGGTATAAACCCCCTTATTTCCTCCCTGATGTGGGTCAGATAGCACATCTACTGTTCTTCTACAAGGACGAACTTGGCATTAAATAACCCACAAAGGTTGATATTCCATTAAAACAAATATTATAATAACCCACAAAGGTTGATATTCCATTAAAACAAATATTATTAGTATCAGACATGATTATTTGAAACCATACAACTGTGTATAAATTATTTATATAAATATGGTTAGGTTCTTTGTTTAATGACATATCAGCCTTCGTGGGTTATTTAATGCCGAAGTCATCCTTGTCGAACAGTCGTGGTACTATTTAACCCATAGCTGGGGGAAGTAAGAGAGTTACTACCTTTCCCAAGAGTATTAGTTCTAAAGTGAACGCAAAAGAGAGACTGGAGTTCGAACTCGCTTAGTAGGTTGTCACAGTTCAGCTAGTTAACCACGACTCCACGCGACTCCTCTATTTATATTTGATAGAAATACTTCATATATAACTACGTACAAAAAGAAACTTCTCAAAGATCCACTACATAAAGAAATGTTAATAATAAAGGGACAATGAACTCGATTCCATATATCAAGTCATAAAATAACCCGAAACAACTTTGAGAACGTTTGCATTACTTCATTAGTCTCCTAAGGCCCTTTTAATTTCCTTTATAAAACTCAGCCATTTACCAAACCTTTGAGAACCGTAATTCTGTTTATGTTCTTTTTTTTTTTTTTTTTGACAGACTGATAAAAATGCTTGTGACCAAGTAGTGACGTAATTATGACTTCAACAGAACAGTGAGTGGGATTACAGGTAGATAGAAATATGTACGCGTAGAAATGCCGAGGTCAGCTAAAAATCGACTCTTACATTTTAGACCAAAATTCGTAAACACATCTATGAACTTTTGTTTATCTAACGAAGCATGGTGCCTCTACCCAAGTTTTGTTTGTTGCCTGCTTCGTTTTTGCAAAGCGAGGCAAAAACTCAATTTGTTCTGATGTATTCAACACACACACACACACACACACACACACACACACACATATGCATAAATGGTGGTGCAGGTGCTGGTGCAGGTAGTGAAATGGTTACTGTCTGAGGAAATAGATACGGTGCGCTGAGTTAAAACCCTGAATGAGTTTGTTTACATTTCACCAAACGCTAATGACGTTGGGAAAGTTATGAATCCAATAATTTTTCTCCTTGCTAGTTGGGCAGTCTGAGTTCTTTGGGATGGCAAGCAGTCTGCTTCAATGATATAAAAGGAAAGGTTTTTACATTGTATCGTGACCGGCGATGAAAAGTGGATACCCTGCGATAACCCAAAGCGTAAAGGATCGTGGTGTGAGCCCGGCCATGCATCAATATCAGCAGCAAAGCCGAATATATATGGTTCGAAGCTTCTGCTCTGCATTTGGTGTAATCAGTTGGGTGTAGTTCATTATGAGTTGCTCAAACCAACCGAAACCATCATTGGAGATCGCTGTCGACTACAATTGATGCGTTTGAGCCGAGTATTGAAGAAAAAACGCCTGCTACACAAGCAGAGACACGACAAAGTGATTTTTCAACATGACAACGCTAGGCCACATGTTGCAAAACGGGTAAAAGCCAACTTGGGAACTCAAAAATAGGAATTCCACCCCTCTAACTGCCGTATTCACCAAACATTACCCCGTTCGATTATCACTTGTTCTGATTGATGGTACATGGCCTGGCTAAGCAGCACTTTCATTCTTATGAAGATGCCAAAAATGGATCGACTTATGGTTAGCCTTAAAAACATGTTTTTCTGACGCGGAATTCAAATGCTGCAAAAAAGATGGGGAAAATAGTGACAATCGATGGTCAATACTTTCAGTGACATGTTTCTTACTAATTTTTAAACATAAAACATTACTTTTCATGAAAAATCAGAAAGAAGTTATTCAAGTTCCTAATATATATATATATATATATATATGGTGCTTCTTAAAATTTGATATTGGAGTTAAGACAAAAATAGAGAATCTTGAATGTTGATTTTCAAGGCTAGCAGATTCTTTGCAAAGGTATGTAGATACACAAAGACAACGTTCTTCATCAGATTTTAAATATAGCGCATATACTTGTGTAAAAGACAATTTATTAATTTTTGCTTTGATTCCAATATATAATTTTATGAGAAACCATATATATATATAGTAAAAAATAAATACCAGTAAATATCAAACCATACTACCACACACAAACACACACACACACAAATCTCAAGACACACACTCACACACAAATCTCAAGACACACACTCTCACACTGATAGAGAAAAAATAACTATAAGTGAAATTCGAAACCACTCCAACACACATACACACGCACAGACAATGACACATATAAAATATCAAAGACCAGGAGTAAGGCAGGCTAAGGTAAACACACTTTAAGAAAAAGAGTGAAGTGGCCTCTATATAAACCCATAACCAAATGAAAATCATTCAAACTGCAAACACGAGCGAGTTCAAGTCTCAGTGAGGAACTCCATTAACAAAGCATTGTACTATATATGTTCTCTGACGAAAGCAACCAGCTGGAAACATACACGTATATAAGATCGAAAAGAATAAATAAATCCTGAAAAATACAAATCTTTTCGTAGACGTCATCATCATCATCATATCGTGCTGGCAGCACGGATATCCCTGACCCTCTCTCGCCACTCCTCCCTATCGTTCATCGCCCTAGGTAGGTCTTCAGGACAACAACCTGTATCCTCACATAGCTGCTGAATGTACGTTCGTGCTGGTCGTCCTGCTTTTGCGCGGCCGTGTGTGGGGATCCATAAGAGTACATCTCTTATGAGTTCATCTCTGCTTCTCCAGCAATGTCCTGCATGTCTGGTTCGTCTAACTTGAATAGTTTTCGTGATAGGGGGCAGGTGGCCGTACAGTTGGTGTCTTGTGGGGTGTTGCTGCCAGGACTTGTTGAGGATTGCACGCAGCATTCTTGTGTAATTGCCATCTAGTTTCTTCTCCAGCCGTTTTGTTAGCGTCCATGTAGTGCATCCATATAGCAGTATCGATGTGACCGCTGCCTCTTTTTGGACCTACAACAAAAATTTATATATATATATATATATATATATATATATATATTCAAGCATGTTTTGGTAAAGTCGATGGAACACTGTTTATTATTTTTGATTTTATTTTTTCGAGATTCCTTGTTATTTTTCTAGTGTCGGAATTTAGATGATAAAGGAATTGTTGCATATTTTCTGCCCAAGCGCTTTCGACAATACTTTTGGTCGTCATCAGGGTAGTGTAGTTTTGAGTTGACTGTTGAGATTTTACTGTTTTAATATTTTTTAGTGTTTTGTTTTGAAGGTGTCAATTGGAACGTTTTCAGCGTTTTGTTTTAAAATGTTCGGTTGGAAAAAGGTTTACTAATACAGTTAGAGATTTTTAGTTATTAAAAATATCTAAAATATTGATGCCTGTGTTAAATGCTATTTCATTTATATTTGTTCTTTAATATTTTTTATGCATATTGCTTCTATAATTCTTAATCGTTTTTTTTATTATTGTTTTTATATATAATTATTATATTATCTGTGAGAATCTTGCTTATATCGGAAGATGTAAGTTGGTTAGTGCTATTGTTGTGTTTTATTATTAAATGTTTTATGGCGCGATTTTCAGAAAGCTGATAAGTAAGACAACAAGATAACGTTGTGATTATATAGCCAATGGAAGAATTATCTTTGTTTTTCGGAAGGCACTATCGAAATGGACATACAAATTTATAAACTACATTGGTTTGCTTTTGGTGTATTTTAGCGGAATTGGTGTTATTCTTAACAATAAAGTTTGATGTTTTAAATTTAGTGTAATAGATGATAAGTTTGATTTGTTTTTGTTTTTCGATAGGTTTAATGTGTTTTTTACGATGTTGGTTATTGCTTGTTCGTCTAATTTGTAGTAATAGTGCATTTGATTTCTGCAATATAAATTAATTCTGTTGGTGTTGTTATTGTTGGTAGCGTTATTATTTTTGTTAATGCTTTGAAGATATAGTTTTATTTGTTGATCAACTAGTTTATTTGAAAAATTGTTATTTATTATGAAATTTCTCCTCTCAGCACTCTGTCTCATTGCCTGATGTATTTCGCCATAGCCCTTCGCCATAGGCATGTCACGATGGTTGAGAATAGATGAATAGACAGATCACTCTCTCATAAACATCATACCTGACTTGACAGTAACATCGGAAAATTATTAACTTCATTGTCAATCTTGGCAGGACTCCATCATTTTGCTTGTGACTAAAAATAGAATAATTTGAATATTTTGTCAATTCGCGTAATTGTTTACCTACTCCGACAACGAAATCAATCATTTCAAATTTTCATTTTGATTACTATCATTACTATGCCAAGAAACCGTATATACTTGTCTATAGGTCGAATTCTGAAGACCGAATTTAAGACAAAATTTGGCGTCGACCTATACATTTGTAATTATTTTGTAACGGTGAAAACCGAAATTTTGGCGTCGAATTATCATTACTCCAAGTTACACTCTGACCTGGATTGGTAGGACGTATTAGGGACCCATATTTGAGTCAAATAGACCAGTTTAAAATCATTTGTATTAGATAGGAATACTTGATGCCGTATAACTATGGGAAAATTATTTGTATCGAGAATGGTTTCTTGAAGCTGTAATTCTTTACAATGTATAAAATATTGGTATTGGACAGGGATATTTGAAATTGTACAATTGTTTTCAAATTATTTGTATTAGATAGGAATACTCGATACAATATAATTGTATACAAATAATCTCTTAAGAAGCAACAACACAAAAAATGTAACTATAAACGTAAAATGAACGCGATTCCCAAACCTCTAAACTTAAAATAACCATACACAGTTTGACATACCATTAAAATCACTCTGTCATAACATAACTTAAGAAAACCACTCTCGCATTGTTACTTGTTCAGACATTAGTAACTATAAAAAGCTGTTACATCGACTGTCAACACTCGAAGATGATAAATCTTACTGATACTACTAATACTGCTGTACGTCTACGACTGAACAACTTTAAAAAATAATTACACATCCGTTCACTCGGATGATATAAACATTATAATTGTTTTTCAATGTTTGAATTCATAACGGTATTTGTTTATTCAGATCAGATTAGATATTAAATATACCATTTAACAACATCTGAGTGTAGTAGTAATTTACAAAGCGTTTTGCTAAGATGTGGCACAAGGCCGAATGACTGGGGCACCAAATAAGACTCGAACTCACTCTCGCAGGTTTGCTAATCAAGATAACGAAGAATGCAGCGAAAATCTCAGAGCACTTATGACAGCATAGATTGAAATATTCAAACAAATTGTAATGAATTTAGAAAAATCAGACCGGGATAAATGGATAGATAGATAGATAAAGTGATTTAAATTTAATGAATAGCTTAATATTCATATGATTCCAGCATTTCCAATCACATAAATATAAAAGTAACCGCGCCATTGACCTAATGAGTAGAGTATTCACCAATGGTCTGGGAGACCGCGGTTCAATCCCAGGTCGAGTCATACCAAAGACTCAAAAATGGTACTTGATTCCACCTTGCTTAACACTAAACATTATATGATATGGATCAAGTGGCGTAATCCAGAGGAAGGAGTAGCGCCCTCCTCTACCCCTTGGTATAGTAGCTATTGAAAAGGGAGCCTTCGGGTCACCCTCGACTAAGGTCGCCAACTTTACCTTTAAGTAAAATTGTCGACCGTAGTCGAGAGCGAACCAAAGGCTTCCTTTTCAATATCTAAAACCGGTCTCACGGGCCGTTGGCGAACACTATCCACTAGGCCAATAGTGGTACTATTCAAACCATAGCTGAGGGATAAAGGGATTCATATTTTTCAATGTCAGCTGGGGCTGTAGAGAAAATACCGACTGCACCTCTGCAGAGGAGTTGACCACCCTCGAACGAGTGTCCTAGATATGACACTAAACAATCTGATGGTGAGGTTCCAGTGATGCTGGAGCTTTGGAGAATGCCTCCCTGGTCCACTCTGGCCCAGAGTGATAGCAACTAATAGGGCTCTATCTATGGGTCAGATAGAACTGAACTGCGAACTTGTGCTAAACTGAATTTCTTGAAATAGAACTGTTTTGATATTTAAACTGTGTACTTATGCTAAACTGAATTGCTTGAAATAAAGGTGTTCTTGACATTGAAACTTTAATTATGGTAAATTGAATTGTTTGAAATAGGACTGTTTTGACAATGTAGACAAAAATTATACTGATACTTAATTGAATTATTTGAATTAGAACCGTTTGACTAAACTGAATAGGTTGAAATAGAAATGTCTTCCACGATTAAACTGTGTACTTATGGCAAACTGAATTGTTCGAAATAGAATTTATTATTTGTATAAAAATGGTTTTGGCATTAAATAACCTACAAAGGTTGATATGACATGAAACACAAATAAACAAACAAGCACGTTAGTCACTATGCTACATGGGCTCTTCCGTTTAATCATGTATATTTTTTGTATTACTGAGATAACCATGAAATGCTAAATAGAACTCTTCACTCCTTTCTAGATGAAGAGCATTGATATTAACATGGGCCGCTTCACTACGCCAACTCTCACCCTTGTTTGTCATCGCTTCTCGGTCTTTTGGCTGGGCCGTCTGGCATTCGTGCCGGATGGGTGATCGAAACCAAGAGCAGACTCGGGGCCGAATAGGCCCCCAGCTTCGGCTGGGCAACCTTCGGGTGGGCGAGCTGCTTTCTCAGATCCGTTTTGCACGCTTTGTATAGCACTAGACCTCACGGTCTAGTTTAAGCTATATGCAGGCATACGTGCCCGGACCTAGATTTAGGTCCGTGAAACGGCTTGACTCATTAGATCCACATTGCACTTAGTGCGTCAATGACTAGCAGGGTTCGAGTCTCGGCTCGTTCCCAGCCTTCCCCTCCCCTTTATCCCCACTTTAATCGGCCTTCGGGCTTTTGACCTTGTGTCAAGTCATGTCTGGTGGGAGGCAACGACAAATATCGCTTCTCGGCCTTTTGGCTGGGCCGTCTGGCATTCGTGCCGGATGGGTGATCGAAACCAAGAGCAGACTCGGGGCCGAATAGGCCCCCAGCTTCGGCTGGGCAACCTTCGGGTGGGCGAGCTGCTTTCTCAGATCCGTTTTGAACGCCTTGTATAGCACTAGACCTCACGGTCTAGTTTAAGCTATATGCAGGCATACGTGCCCGGACCTAGATTTAGGTCCGTGAAACGGCTTGACTCATTAGATCCACATTGCACTTAGTGGGTCAATGACTAGCAGGGTTCGAGTCTCGGCTCGTTCCCGACCTTTCCCTCCCCTTTATCCCCACTTTAATCAGCCTTCGGGCTTTTGACCTTGTGTCAAGTCGTGTCTGGTGGGAGGCAACGACAAATATCGCTTCTCGGCCTTTTGGCTGGGCCGTCTGGCATTCGTGCCGGATGGGTGATCGAAACCAAGAGCAGACTCGGGGCCGAATAGGCCCCCAGCTTCGGCTGGGCAACCTTCGGGTGGGAGAGCTGCTTTTTCAGATCCGTTTGCACGCCTTGCATAGCACTAGACCTCACGGTCTAGTTCAAGCTATATGCTGGCATACGTGCCCGGACCTAGATTTAGGTCCGTGATACGGCTTGACTCATTAGATCCACATTGCACTTAGTGGGTCAATGACTAGCAGGGTTCGAGTCTCGGCTCGTTCCTGACCTTCCCCTCCCCTTTATCCCCACTTTAATCGGCCTTCGGGCTTTCGACCTTGTGTCAAGTCGTGTCTGGTGGGAGGCAACGACAAATATTGCTTCTCGGCCTTTTGGCTGGGCCGTCTGGCATTCGTGCCGGATGGGCGATCGAAACCAAGAGCAGACTCGGGGCCGAATAGGCCCCCAGCTTCGGCTGGGCAACCTTCGGGTGGGCGAGCTGCTTTTCAGACCCCTTATATAGCACTAGACCTCACGGTCTAGTTCAAGCTATAAGCTGGCATACGTGCCCGGACCTAGATTTAGGTTCGTGATAATGCTTGACTCATTAGACCCACATTGCACTTAGTGGGTCAATGACTAGCAGGGTTCGAGTCTCGGCTCGTTCCCGACCTTCCCCTTCCCTTTATCCCCACTTTAATCGGCCTTCGGGTTTTTGACCTTGTGTCAAGTCCTATCTGGTGGGAGGCAGCGACAAATAGCGCTTCTCGGCCTTTCGAGAGGCGTTGTATCCAGTTGATGAGACACATTCGGCCGGCCGTAATACGATGGGCGGTTCAGCTCGGATGTGTCTTGTCACTGGATGTACCTCTGGCCTCAGGGGGCGGTCCCCCCAGGCTTTAACCCTCTTCGGAGGGGTTGGGTTTATCGCCCGGCGCCTGAGGCGCACCTTTCAAGGGGAATGCCGACGGGGTCCGAGGCATTTTTGGAAATGCCGGGCACGTGTGGGCTACGGCCCTGCGCCTGGTCCCACCTTTAAAAAGCCGGTTGGTGGGACGGAGGACAAATACCATCACCCTTGTTTGTCAAAGAATTAATACAAATAAAAAATTACAAAAATAAATCTTCCTCTATAAACTCATATGATAATAATTTAAATGATAACATGTTGCCGTTAAATATACCATTGCGTTAGAGTCTGACGGACAATAAACAAATTCTTTAAAATGAGAACTGTAAGTTTCATTTCCATGTAAATAAATGAAATATTTAAAAACAAATTATATAATTTATGTAGTTTTCAGTCCATTTTGAGATATATGGTTAAACAGTATTTATCCTTCCCATTAAATCAGATTTGATACAATATCATTTTATACTGGGGGCGATGCATGAATCGAGAATCATTGGTGGCCATAACAAAAAATGCTTGGTCCACTCAGTATTTTTCCTTGGGGTCGCCTCAGGCGGCAAGCAATAAACTTAGCCGTATTAAACAGGTGTTGCTAGCGAGGAGAGGGAGTCCCCTAGGACCAGGTGATCAACTTGAAATCATCCACCTGACGCGAACGCCTGGTGAGCCGTGGATATACCAAGTAAGTATGCCTCTAATGTCAGTATTCATTCTCTTCCCACAAGTGGTATGACATACGTCTACCTACCGATATCCAGTCACCATAGTTTCGACTGTGAATAGATCCGGACAACTCACAAACATTTTCTTTTTAGCTCAATGGTTCCAATCTCCATGGACCAGCTTGTGTCTTGTCTGACGCGAAGACCAGACATGACTGATCTTAGTTAAAAAAAAAAAACAAAACACACACACACACACACACACACACACACACACACACACACACACACACACACACACACAAAAGAGAAGCGAGGATTTATTTATCTCTTAACGTGACAAATACGACAAAAGTTGACGTTTAATATGATGTCTGTCATCATTCATGTGAATCATGCATGCCTGTAGCAGAAAAAATTTGCCTGTCCGACCAGCTTTTGCTGTGAACTCTGATCAAGCTATGATCCTGGTCCGACCCTGTTCTTATAAAATGGAGGTGCTGCTTTAGAGATGGATCTCTAGGAACAAGAATCGCTACATTTATGCCTTGCCTTGATAACAAATAAAAAAGCTATGTAACCGAATACTTCTTCGTCTTCTTACAAATTTAGATTATGACATAGATTCGGCTTAAATGATTGATTAATTGATTGATTTTAACGGCATGTTAATCTATCTGGAGTCATTTTATCAAGGTTAATACGTTTATATTTACAATTTTTGTATAGTTGTTTCTTAAGAGTTTTTTGGCACGCGGTTATATATCAGGTATTCCTATTGAAACAAATAATTTGAAAACAATTAAATAGTTTCAAGTATTCCTACCAATTAGAAATAATCATATGGTTTCCAGTAATTATTTCTATATAATAATAATAATTTTTCTGCACACAGTTATATGGTTTTAAGTACTTAATGATGATGCTTCAATTATAGCTTCAAGTAACAAATCTTAATACAAATAATTTACGGTTAAATGATATCAAGTATTCTTATCAAATACGAATGATTTTTAAGCAAATCTATTTGACTCATAGATGTAACCCAATCAGGTACTACCACTCCGAGTCAGTGTGGACCAGGGAGTCATTTCCAAAAGCTTCAGAACTGGAGTCTCACTACCAGATGCAGTCTAATGTCAGATCCATGACAACCCTTTATAGGGGATACTATCAGCGTTTTTAAGCCGCACTAGCAGGACTGAAGTTCGGTCTAAAGGGGAGTAGGTAAAAAGTACACATACTTTACTGTGAATGAAAAGTGCAGTTCCAGAGCTGACATCCTTGTGATTAGGCTGGCTTCATTTATGCCATCTATTGTCGGAAGATAAAACTGATCCTAAGTAAAAATTCTAAGTACTCATGAATTTTGTATATAAAAAGTCGAATGCAGAACGGCATTAAAATGAAGTTATATGACGTAATCTGACTAGCAAAGACTTCATGGTGATATCATTCCGTATAAAAGACGCCGAAGTGACAAAAAATTGCTGACGCCGTATAAATGGCTTCAAAAAGGAAATAAAGAAAGATAATGCCTTTATTTCATAAGAGCAAATATAATTGCAAAATGATTGATACTTTCAATTATAATCAAATATTTTGTAGCCAGTGTGGCCTAAGTTTACTTATTTGATAATATATATTAAACCAAAAATAATTCTGTTCCTATTGTTGTATTTTGACCTTCGACCCGGCCAAAAATGTCATTCAAGGTGATGCACTGGAAGGAAGTGACACACTCCAATGGCAATTAGGAGAGGAAATCGCGTGGGCGGAAATTGGCTAACAAAATGGGACAAAAATCCCATGATACTCTCATAGACTGACGCACGGGAAGAGAGTGACCTCTGAACTGCATGACAGTTATTTCCGCTTGATGACGATTAAACATGCGATTTCAAAGATCGAGTGGACGATCGAGTGGGTGTTGAACTATTATATAACTCAGTCAAGACAGAGGTCAAGACAAAGGTCAAGACAGTTCCAGTTCCAGTAAGAGTTGGAGACGGAAATAGACGAGATGTGGTAAGGAAAGCCACATCAGGCCGAAGGGGCCTCGGGGCTCTGATGAGTTGAAGTCCAGGGAAGTTGCTGATAAGATACAGTAAAGAAAGCCATCACCCAGCAGAGTGGACTCCAGGACCTCCGGTTGAGCATCAGGAGAACGAGAAAGACACAACATTGACGGCCATAGGAGTGGGGGTCAAAATATTACAGTTTATGTTCAGTCTCCAGCTCCCTCTCACAGTAAAACCCCACACAACCTTTTCGAACCCTTGCAATAAAGTGACATATAAAGGTACATATATTTGTTAAAGAAGTCTTCCTGCGTGCGTCTTTATTATTGTGTCGCTATGATGCTGTAGATGACAATATAACACTATGATCGTCTGCCAGTCTCAGGAATAACTTTTTCCTTTGATGAAATTGAGTGAAGGGGAAGCAGTAATTACAGTGACATACAAAATGGTGTAGGAAGAGATAAGACATGACAACGAAAGAAAGAATAGGAAGAGAGCATTGACGGGGTTTGAGAAAGACTGGATTTTTCATGGTTTTAGTTTTATTAAATAGAATCCGAATATTTGATGGAATGCAAGACAAAGCAGTAGTCATTTTTCTGCATTAGTTTTTCGTAGATATGGCAATATTTGAACATACTAGACTGTTCTTTTAGTAACAGATTTTCTTTGTCTTTATTAAAAATCAGCCTGTATACTTTATCCATATTTTTATAACGAACTTGGAATTTGCGATTGAATTTCGTTTTTATTGCGTTTGATTGTGGTAACAAGTCGATCACGGTTGGACTCTAATTCTGTGGCTATGAGGAGTATGAAGTACTCTTTCAGTGATATTTACTCCCAGGTTCACTGGAGTGGTATTACCTTTTGGGGTCTGATCAATCGGTTAAATAGATTTGTTTAAAAATTATTTGAATTATATAGGAATAATTGATGTCATATAATTGTATAAAATTTGTATTAAGAATTGTTACTTGAAGCTATAATTGTTTACTAAGGATCATAATTAGTTTCTTAAAGCCATAAAACTGAGTGCAAACAAATGAATATTATTGAATAAAATGATTACTGGAAACTGTATGTTTATTAGTATTAGATAAGAATACTTGAAAGTATACAACTGGTGGAAGAGTGCTCGTTGTGTTGTGGATAGTGAACTGGATTACGCTGTACCGTTGTGAGTTCGAACTTTAGTCATGCTATTATTACGTTCACTTTCGGACTAATACTCTTGGGAAAGGTATGAAATAACCTACAATGGTTGACATGCCATAAAGCCCAACCAAACAGATGCATGATTCCGTTTTCGGTTTCTTTGCTTACCATTAATTAAAGAAACCGAACTACCATTACTGTTCTATTAACAATTAACCATTTGTTTGCACAAAGTTAAATGGTTTCAAGTATTTCTATGTAACAGTAACAATTTAACAGTAGTCATATCTTTGCACATATTTTAATGGATATGATTTGTAAAGGAATAGTTTGAAGGTAATTTCATTTTTAAATGAGCAAGAACTAATTTGTTTGTACACAAGTATTGCATTTCTTTCTACACAGTTAAATGGTTTTAATTATTACTAATACTACTAATTCTACTTAACATCAATCATTTTTTGCAGACAGTGAGTGGTTCCAAGTATTGCTATTTAACCCTAATAATTTTATTGAACACTATTCATTCATTTACTCAGTCAAACGGTTCCAAATCTTGCTGTGTATCACTAACAGTTCAATTAAACATCAGTCCTTTGTTTACATACAGTTAAATGATCAAACATTTCTATTTCAAACAATTAAGTTTAGCATATCAACAAAGGCAAATGGATCCAAGTATTGCCATGTATCTCAAACAATTCAATTAAACATCAGTCATTTGTTTTCAGGCTGTTAAATGACCACACAGTTTTGTTTTTAACAATTCAATTCAGCATAGCCATTTGTTTGTACAGAGTTTAAGCGTCAAACAGTTTTATTTGGCCAATTGATAGGACCCTATCAGGTGCTAACACTCTGAGTCAGAGTGGACCTGGAAGCAATGTCAATAAAAGAGTACACCACATTCTCCAAACATCCAATGTTGGAGCCTCGCTATTAGATGGTTTAATGTCATATCCAGAACACTCATTGGAGTGGGGTTTTATGTCCCAGCAAAGATCCAGTCAGTGTATTCTACAGCCCCAGCCAAATATGCAAATTATTTATATCAGATAGGAATATTTGATTTCGTATAAAGGTGTTAAAAAAACTTTTACGACACAACTACACAAATGATATGAATATAAATGTACAATGAATGCAATTCTATAATCTATGAGGATGAAATAACCCTTGACGAGTTAATATACCGATAAAATCAATCGATCGATCGATCTCAGATGACATTGCTATAGGATCGCCAACCATTAACATTAACTGGGGATGTTGAATACGCCGACTGCATCTTTGCTGAGAGATCATATCCCTAAACGAGTGTCTTAGATGTGACACTAAACCGAATTTGATAGTAAGGCTGCAGTCCTGGAGCTTTGAGGGAATGTGGAGTACCGCTTCACTGCCATTACTCTCAAGTCCACTCTGACTCGGAGTGGTAGTATCTGTTAGGGTCCTGTCTACGGGTCAAATAGAACTGTTTAGTCATTTACTACAGAAGAAACCATTTAACTGTGTGCAAACAAATGAGCTTTGGCTCGTTTAAAAATTGTTACCAACAAACTACTCGTTTACAAATCATATATATTCAATATAGGTGTGAATAAACAGGATTTGACATTTAATAACTAAGTAGAGTTTATATGACGTAAAACACAACCAACTCCTCAACCAACCAACCAACCAACCATTCAACAATTTATTATTTTCCTCTACGACTTTGGACAAAGCAGTAAACCGAACAAACTCCTTCGAAGTAATCTCCTCCGGCTGCAATGCACTTATTGTGCCGTTCCAACAACTTCTGCAAGGCCCCATCGAAGTCCTCTTGTGTGAGCGTGTCAAAGACCTTTGTCACAGCCTCTTTCATCTCCTCAATTGTCTTATAACCACAGCCTCTGAGCTTAGGGAATAACCAAAAGTCACAGGGAGCAAGGTCTGGACGATAGGGAGGCTGAGGAACTGTCATGATGCCCATCTTGGTCAAATAGTCTGTGACAACGATGGAGTCGTGGACTGGTGTATTGTCCTGGTAGAAATGCCCCTGAGCCGATTTGAAGAGTGTTGGCCTCTTCCGACGGAATCTCTTCCTGAACTACTTTAAAACTTCAACATAGTAACCCTAACCCTAACCCCTTGGCCAATTATTTTTGGTGTATTGTCTTCCTTACACCTCCCACACCTCTCATCATCTCACAAAGACTCCCTGCCTTCCTTGAATCTCTTATGCCACTCAAAAACTGATGCTCGATTCATGTAAGATGGTCGAAAAGCAGTCAGAAGCATTCCATACGTTTCTGTGGCATTTTTCCAAGTTTAAAACAGAACTTTATTGCATATCGTTCTTCTAAAGTGTCCTCACGTCCACATTGCATTTTTGAAATTCACCAGCTATGACAATCAGGCTTTAGTAGGATGTATTCCAATTGCTGCTGTAGCTGTTCATTTGAACCTGAAATCATAAATTGGTCAGTCATCTCATAAGATGTATAGGAATAACATACTGAATTTTCAAGAGTCTACGACAATTTTGAATGCCTGTACAAAAAAAGCCTGGAATCTTATTGAATTCACCACGTATATATATATATATTTAAGTGCAATAAAATCATATATATATATATATATATATATATATATATATATATATATATATATATATATATATATATATATGATTTTATTGCACTTAAATATTTTTATTCATATTCACACACCTATGAAATCTTAGAATGTGCAACTGTCCTTTTTCGCTGGTGATTCTCTTTTTCTTTAATCGCGAATGGACACAACTATTTTCTACTTCTGTAATAATTTGTTATTTTTATTTGTTCACGCATCTCTTTTGTTCTTCTCTTCAGTAGATTTCGGTTTTTCAGTTTTGCTGCATTTTTTACGCAGAAACTGCAAAACAAAGAAATTAGTCACCCAGTTAAGCAATATGATGAATCATGCAAACTTTTAAACACTAAAGGAATTCAAATAGACTTGCCTTTTTTAACTTTTGATAAAAACTGGAAAGGGGACAACAGATAAGTATTAATATTCAACTACGAAAGTCAACAGTTTATACCAGTGGGAAGCAGCTGATGATATAACAATTCTGGACCGTCTTACAATGGCAGTAAATCAGATATCCACTCAAAATAATGCGAGATGAAAACAACAAAAACAATGATTGCCTTGGGGGGGGGTGATATATCACACAAGAAATGTTATTGTTCTTGGTCTTTTTACTCTCGCAATGAATCAGATATTCATTCAAGACAATTATGAGATAAGAATGAAGACAGAAGAAGAAGCAGCTGACAAGATATTTTACAGATATGATCATACAAAACATTTCGGTCCAAAAGTAAAAATGCAGTTGAGCAATTATCTTGAGTTTCATTAAACATTTTACATCTTTTGCGATATTTGAAAAATTTGTGGGATTACATACCATCATAAATGAGTATAACTTTGTATTTTACTGATTAAAGCACTCTCAGTTATTGAATGTACAAAGCGTGAATGCCATGGCGTTTATCGTCGTAAGAAATGGATTTGACGAGCTGAGTTCAAATCCCGGATAAATCTGCACGATAAAGTTGTTAGTGTGACCCACGAAACTATTATTTACTGCAGTGGGGGGAGGTACTACTAAAAAGCCGGAATCTTCAGTACCAGAATCGTTTTATGTATGCCGTGTTTCGTTCGAAGATGATCAACGGTTGATCTTCGTGATCGAATCCATGAATTTTGCTGCAATTGAAATTTGTTTATATCAAGTCAAATCAAGTCTCGAAAGATTACTTGTGTACTTCATCTTAACAATTTCTTTTCGTTTAACTAATGTTCTTTTGATATGAGTGATTAAAGAGAACCAGAGAAAAGAGAAGTTTTGACAGATCTTTCCAACATTATCATCTCTGGGTCATTTAGCCATGTCTTTAGGGCTTAGAATATGCTGATTATTCCTTGTAAATAAGTAAGAATCCCCACCATAAAAAAAGATCGTTTCAAGAGTAGGACACTTGACTGCATCTAATTGGGAAGCTGTAGTTCATCGCCATTACTTCCACGTCCACTCTGACCCAGAGTAGTAGTACTTGTTACGGTCCTTTGTATGGGCCAAATAGATTTGTTTTCTTCTCCTAGACTGGTTGCCTAACAAAGACTAAAAAACCCAAATGCACCTTTCTAATTACTCATAGCTAGAGGGAGAATAGATAGATTCATGACTTTCCCAAGGACATTAGCACATTTGTTCAGTATATGAACTCAGGTCACTGATTCCATTTTCCACGACAATAACCGTTTCAATAAATCAAGGATCTACTTTAATGAAATAATGGCTTAAGATCAGTAATAATAATAAATTAGAGAAATTGGAGATATTAAAAAAAAAATATTATTGCACTTTAAATGATACTTTCTTCATCAACTGTTTCAGATGTTTGCTAAACTACAGCAAAGATCAAAATGGTGCAGTGGGAGGAGAAACATTTTGAGGGTGGGGTAGTACGACCGGTTAAGAAAATCGGCATTCACATCTTATTTTAAACTTGGTTTACCCATCGACTTTTGTCATCAGCCAAATATGTAACTATTTTGACCGACTAAATTTGCAAAAAGTAAGACTAAGATTGTGTTCGGCTAATTTTCTAAGTGGGATGACTGGCCTAGAAAATTAGCATTTGAAAACCCTGGCTTTTGTATTTGGCATGAACACTCGCTTCTGTGATCAGTGCGAATTATATATCTATTTTAGCCATGAGGCAAAGTGCCTTCAAGGAGAGCATTAATAATAATAATAATAATGATAATAATAATAATAACAAAGAAAAACGCGACTGCATAACCTGCTAGATTGACAAAAAAGAAAGTTATATTAGCAACTCTACAACTCGAAGAACAAAATTCTTAGCAGCATTCTTCGTGCACGCCAACTGGGAAGAATTCGCTTGCTCATCTGGTAAAGAAGTGGATCCCGATTCGTCATTTTGTGTTATGAGGGTCGCGGTTTGAACAGAATTACAGGCATGAAGACATTCTTCTAACTTTTTTCAACGTATACTCCCTTTTAGAATTTATAGGTATTTTTTGGTACAATTTGGTGAGCATTATACCCCCAGAGATTAGTATGAAACAAACACACGGATAAACACTTGATGCTTCTAATTTTGTTTCTCTGTATTTTTTAACAAGTATCAATTTTACAAACAGCTTTTACCAGTGGGAAAAATTTGCTCACCTTTATTATTATCAACTTCATACAATTATATTATTTCAAGCTCACGATTAGAATTATTCTTACACTTATTTTACCTTTGCATTTACTTAATGCGTTTAGAATAATAATAATAATAATAATAATAATAATAATAATAATAATAATCTCCAGTGAAAAACTATCAGCTAAGGTTAGTGTGAAAAACTATCAAAAAAGTAAAATAATAATAATAATAATAGTACAAAATATCAGACGAAGTCATAAACTTCATCGACAAAACTATGAAAACCTGGAGAGTCGAACTGACAGCAGGAGGGAGAAAATTAGCTGAAACAAAGATCCAGAGAGGGATCTTCCAAGGAGATGCCCTATCACCCTTACTATTCATAATTGCTATGATGCCACTTAACCACATACTCAGAAAATGCACAGCCGGATACAAACTCGCCAGATCACAGGAAAAAGTTAATCATTTAATGTACATGGACGACATCAAACGTTTTGCAAAAAATGAAAAAGAACTGGAAACCTTAATACACACAGTTAGAAAATACAGCCGGGACATAGGAATGGAATTTGGTATAGAAAAATGTGCAATGCTTGTAATGAAAAGTTGTAAACGACATCTAACTGACGGGATAGAACTACCAAACAAGGATAAGATAAAATCACTCACAGAAAATGAAACCTACAAATACTTGGGCATATTGGAGGCTGACACCATCAAACAAACAGAAATGAAAGAAAAAATCCAGAAAGAATACCTCAGAAGAACCAGAAAACTACTCGAGACAAAACTCAATAGCAGAAACCTCATCAAAGGAATAAATACTTGGGCTGTATCTCTCGTTAGATATTCCGGACCCTTTCTCAAGTGGACCCGAGAGGAACTTAAACAAATGGACCAAAGGACAAGAAAACTAATGACAATGCATAAGGCATTGCATCCCAGAGACGACGTTGACAGGCTATATGTATCTAGAAAAGAGGGAGGAAGAGGACTTGCCAGCAATGAAGACAGCGTTGACACATCCATATATCGACTCGAAAACTATATACAAAAACATGAAGGAGGACTCATTACAGCCACCAGACACGAAACTGAGAACACGATGAACAACAGAATGACAGTAACTAGGAAACAAAAATGGGAAGGAAAACAACTTTATGGGCGCTTTAAACGACTAATAAACAATATCTCACACGACAAAACTTGGACATGGCTAAGAAAAGGAAATTTTAAGAGAGAAACAGAATCTCTGGAACAGTAACTAAGGGATTACTAAAGGGACTAGAGGACTTGGAGGTTGGCGGACGAGTGGAGACCATCCAAACGACAGCATTGTTGAGAACTGCCAGAATACTAAGAATAGTCCTGGAGCCTTGAGGAGACTTGCTGTCACTCAGACTCCAGTGAAAAACCATCGGATATTGCTGATGTGAAAAGCTCTAATGAGTGAACAATAATAATGATATTTTGAAGAGTTGGAAATCGGAAGAAGAGCCGAGACCATTCAAACTATAGCAATGTTTAGGTAGGCCAGAATACTGAGAAGAGTCCTAGATACCTGAGGAGACTTACGGTCACTTAAACTCCAGTGAAAGGCCATTTGATAATGCTGGTATGAAAAACACACAAGAAGTAAAATAATAATAATAATAATAATAAAGTAAAGGAGGAAAAATTTATCCATGATATGGATTGACTGCAGAAAAGCTTATGCCATAATTCCATAAATATGGATTATAGAATGTTTGGAAATGTTTAAGATTGCAGAGTAAATTATAAACTTCATTACAATGGCTATGAAAAACTGGTGAATAGAACTATCAGCCAGAGAACGAACTCTATTAGTGGAGAAAATACAGAGGGACATCTTCCAGGGAAACACATTGTCGCCACTACTATTTGTTATAGCATTGATGCCACTGAATATGTTTTTAAAAGTCACAGAAGGCAACAAATTTACAAAATTACTAGTAAAGATAAACTACATTATATATATGGATGATATTAGAATATTTACCAAAATTTGATAGCATTGGAAACCATGAAATAGAACGTACCAAATGGGAAATGCATGTGAACACATGAAGAAAAAAAAAGATACAAGTACTTGGGAATATTGGAAGAGGACACCATCCAAAAGAGATGAAAGAAAAGTATGCGAGTACCTTCACGATCCACAAGGACTTACACCCGAGGGGTGACATAGACAGACCCAAGAAAATATTAAAAAAAAAACAAGAAGGAAGTAGATTGCGCAGATGCAGCAATTAAAGGGCTCGAGGAATACACTAAAAAAAGCAAAGAAAGACTTCTTACAGCAGCCAATAACAACGATGTCAACATAAGAACAAACCAGAAAACAGCAAAATACAGAAAACAGAAATGGGAAGAAAAACAACTACATGGATAATTCAAGCGACAAAGATTGCCAATTAAATGACCCTAATAAGGCTAAGGAAAGGAAACCAAAAAGAGAAGTTGAATCTGTTTTAATAGCAGCACAAAATAATGCCATAAGGACAATTATATACAAGCAAAAATTGATAATACGCAACAGAATATCAAGTATAGATTATGTGGAGACAGATATGAAAGAGTTAATCACATTGTCAGCGAATATAACAAACTACCACAAAAGGAATTCAAGAGTAAGCGTAGTTGGCTGAGAAAGGAGATCCACTGGAAATTGTGCAAGAGATTGATATTTGACCATATTAATAAGCACAAACCAGAATCTGTCACAGAAAATGAAACGCATAACCTTCTTAAACAGATCACCCAACCCGGTTAAAAGACTAGACCGAGTTTTAATTAAGAGGTAAAAAGGAATTGCCATCGAGTGAATTTTGCTGTTCCAACTGACAGCAGAGGGAAAGTGATGGAGAGCGTAAAGCTAGAGAAATTATCAAAGAACAGAAAAAGCTGAGAAATATTAAAGTGACAGTGATATCAATTAAAGTCTCCGACTATGATTGATATCACCGTCACTTGAAACAGTTCTTAAAAACATGGAAGAAAGACTCAAGAAACTAGAGACTAGAAGAAAATTCGAAATCATCCAGACCACTGCAGATTTAAGATCATCAAGAATGCTCAGTAGAGTCCCGGAGACCTGAGAAGACTTACTGTCAATCAGATTCTAGTGGAAACCATCAATGTGTGAAAAACTAATAATGATAACATCAGCTTGAATACTTTGGAAAGTCCTGGAGAACTGAGGATATTTGGTGTCCCTCAGACTTTAGTGGAAAAAAACCTGGTGAAACTGGTGTGAAAAACTCAAAAGGCGTAAAATGATAAAATTATTGTTACGATTTTACTTGAAAGTTTTTCACAACAGTAATAACTCGTTTTTCACAAGAGTCTGAGTGACACCAAATCTAATCAGGTCTACAGGACTTTTCTAACTATTCCAGCTGATCTTAACAATACTGTGGTTTGGATGATTTCGTTTCTTCCTCTATTATCTCGTTATACCAATGTCTTATCCTGGTCTTCGAGGACCGTTCCAAGGGCTCCAAAAGCAATTGATATCACCATCACTTTCACATTCTACATATATTGTTATCTCACTGGTAAATTCCAAATATTTGTTTATCTTTTCGCTTTCTTTTATTTTCACTTGACGGTCCACAGGAAGAGCAAACTCCTGTAGATGAGTTTTTTCAAATGAACTCAATGTCTGTTCTTCTGCTGAGGTTTGGCGATCGGTTTGCATCTCGATTATTTTAATCCTTGCGAGTTTTTTCCAACTGCGTTAGCTGGTGGTCTTTCACAGGAGTCTGAGTTAGTTCTGCAGGACTTTTCTCACTATTCGGGCTGATTTCAATAATGTTTCAGTCTGGATAGTCTTGATTCTTCCTCTGATTTCTAGTTCTTCCAATTTCCTTTCAAAACCTTCGGAAACCGTTTCAAGCTCATCAACTACAATTGGTATTACCTTCAACCTCATGTTCAATAGCTTTTTAGTTCACCTGCTGGCTACAAGTATCTGTCTATCTTTTCGTTTTCTTTTATTTTCACTCTGTATTCCGCTGGGACGACAACGTCAAATAGTCAGCAAGTTTGTTTTTTTTAATTATCACTAAGTCTGGTCTTCTAGCCGGGATTAAGGGATCCATCAGTATCTCAAAATCCAAGAGAACTTTATGCGTTACAATTTCTAGGATGGATTCTGGTTTGTACATATACCATTTGGTAATCCTTCTTGTTCTTCTTCTTGTTCTAAATATTATCATTATCATTATTGTTACTCATTGCGAGTTTTTAACATCAGTATTAGCGGATGGTCTTTCACTGGAGTCGGAGAGACGGTAAGTCTCCTCAGGTTTCCAGGACTCTTTTCAGTATTCTGCCCGATCTTAATAATGTTGTAGTTTGCATGGTGTCCACTCGTCCACCAATTTCCAACTCCTCTAGTCCTTTTACTTTGACTTTAGGAATCCCAGCGCACTAATTACATTGGAATCACCGTCTCCTTCATGTTCCTTAGTTTTTAGTTTACAGGCAAAGTCTAATTACTTATCTTTCTTTTCACTTTCTTTTATTTTCACTCTGTGGTCCGCCATTTTTCGGCACGTTCTCTTCAATTTTTTTTCTTTTTTTTTGCTGACTGTCACTGTCTGATCGTTTGGCCGGAATTTGTGATCTATTTGTATCTCAAAATCTAAGAGAAATTTGTGGATCTTATTGTCGAAGACAGATTCTGGGTTGTGCATATACCATGTTAATTTGGTTAAATTTGATTTTCTTGCACAATTCCGAGTGGATCATATTTCCCACCCAGTCGTGACTATTCTTATATTCTTTTTTGTGCTAACTTGCAATATTCGCTTATTATGTGATGAATCGTTTCGTCTCTATGACCATATAACTTACACTTGCTATTTTGTTGTATCTTATCTATTTTTGCTTATACATAGTTGGTCCTTATGGCATTATTTTTCACGCTCGTAGTAAATGTCAATTTTTAATGATGTCCGAATGACAGCAAGACTCCTCAGCTCTCCAGGACTCTTCTAAGTATTTTAGCTGGTTTCAGCAGTACAGTGGCCTGAAAGATCTTAATTCTTCCTCTTATTTCTTATTCTTTCAGTCTCTTTTCCCGGTTCTTAAGGATTGCTTCAAGGACTAAAATTATGATGAGCACCATTGCCACCTTCACGTTCCACAACTTTTTCTAGCTATCTAGTAAGGTCCTGGTGGTTCTCCTGTTTTTTTAACTTCCTATCACCTACGCGCCTTGATCGGCTGAAACAGTGAAATCCACTGATCGATAACTTCTGTTCCTCTTAAGTAAACTAGGGATAGTTTTCTTGTCATGACTTGATGTTCTGTTTGTATCTCAAAATCTCATAGAACTTTGGGTCTCATTTTCCTGAACAGCTTCTGATTTGCACATTAGTCTGTATGGTCGAAATTCAGTCAACAGTGGTTCACTTTCCTCATCCATTCAAGCTTGTTCTTTTATCTCTGCCGTAGTAGAAGTAGTAGTAGTAGTAAGTATGTATGTATGTATGTACCTATCCCTCTGCACGAGTAGGATGCGACACATGGTAAATTCTGTTGTATTCCCTACATAACGGACTCGCCCTTTTCCGTAAATATACGTCAACGAGAGCGTCAGATGGGGTTAACTAATCAGCTTGACCCAATCACACTGATACCATTTGCGTAGAGGACGGATAGTCACTACCCCACTGAACTCTCAGCTTCCTATCAACAACTGTTTATTCAGGTTCACTTGTATCTTGTTTCTGTCACTTGAATATATATGTTTTTCTATCAGCCCTTTTTGTGTTCCCCGTGTCTTTCTTTTGTCAGCATCACATCAAATTCTTAAGCGGATCTTAATAGCTTTGAATTCAGAGTTTTCCTTCTCCTAGACCGGTTGACATACCAAGATTGAAGACCTCAGTCTGCTTTACTAGTTACCCATAGCTGATAGGAGAACAGTTGGATTCAAACTTTTTCCAAGTGCATTTTGGCTATGTGAAATGTAAACTGTCTCGCCCGGGATTTGAATTCGTGTACCCGTGTCTATTTTATAGGAGGATATCTATAACACCACGAACGCCTCCAAGAAGTATGTATGTATGTATGTATGTATCCAACCCCTCCGCTACGGATAAGATGTAACACAAGGTCAAGTTTTAATCTTCTTCTGGACTGGTTGCTTAATGAAGGTTAAAGGGCCTAGTCTGCTCAACGATTTACCCAGAGCTAGATGTTGGGGAGAACAGAGAGATTGACGCCTTTCCCAAGAGCATTAGCACAAAGTGAAAACGCTAACAGCCTTGTTTAGAATTTGTATTCGGGTCACCAAATCCATTTCCTGAGAGATAACCCTTATGCTAAGCGCGCCAGGTAGTTGTAGAAGTCCTAATTGTAGTAGTAGTTGACACACACACACACACACACACACACACACACACACACACACACACACACACACACACACACACACACACATATATATATATATATATATATATATATATATATACATGTCTACCGTATAGATCTAGTGGTTATCGTTGGAGATTGAGTCACGAAAAGTCTGTTCAAATCTTTAATCTTTTCCACGGCACTGGTTCCGACACTGCCTGGAACTGGACAGTTTATAAAGAAAGGAATATTTGGTTGGTTGTTTGCTTTTAAATATCTAGACCTGCTCCAAGATATGAAAAAATTGTGCGATAGGAAGTTAACAGTCGGAGCTATTGGAAGAGTCTCAAAGAGCTATGCAAAAATATCTCCAATTAGCGATCCGATGAAAAATTCAAACAATTCATAAAACAGTATTCATAAAATCAATAAGAATAACGAGGAAAGAGGGGAGTCCCCATGTCGTAGTGGCTAAAGTGCTGGACTGCAACATAGTAGTAAGCGAGTTCGAAGCCCATTGTCATGGGAATAAGACACTAAACTGCATTTGCAAGTGAAGCTTTGGGGAATGTGGAATACTCCTTCATTGCCAATACTCCTTGTTCTGCTCTGACCAATTAGGGACCCTTTATGGGTCAGATAGAATTGTTTAACCATTTATCTGTGTGTAAACAAACGACTGATGTTAAATCGAATTGTTAGTGATGCATGGAAATTCTTGAAACCATTTATCTATGTGCAAATAAAATTATGTGTTCGATTGCAATACTTGAACCCATTTAACTGTGTGCAAAGAAATTATTAATATTGAACGGAATCATTCATGTTAGATATGAATTCTTGAAACTATTTAACTGTGTGCAAACAAGTCACATCTAGTTTGTTTAAAATGTTACCAACAGTTTATTCGTTTACAAACCATTTATATCTAATATATGTATGTATGAACAAGATTTGGCATTAAATAACCTACAAGGGTCAATACATCATAAAATATAACAACCAACCAACAAACCAACTAACCAACCAAACTACAGTCAAGCTATCACGTTCACGTTTTGGAATAATACCCGCAGGAAAGGTATGAACCTCTCATCCTCTAGCTCTTTGTTAAATAGTTTCTCTCTTGGTCTCCAAGGATGGCTTTGACATAAATTAACCCTCGAAGTTTGATATGCCTTTAAACAAAGAAAGCAAAAAACAAACAAACTGAGGAAAGTCCTAAAATACAGAGAAGATTAGCTGTCATTTGATTCCAATAAACAATACTATAAGTGAGAAAACGAGCATAATGAGAAGTTGAGTTCATTCTATAAAAGTAAAGATAGTGATGATGAAAACTATTGGTTGAGGAAATGTAATAAATATTAACGAAAATAAAAATGACATCTGTAAAATGTCAACTCAGCCATTGGTTTTGTTTTTGTGAATGAAAGAAGAAATAAATGAGGAGAAGTAAACTGCAGCTAAAAAATGACTATATTAATAGTTTCTGGATGGTTCTTTTAGATTTACTTGAACAAAATTGCAATCTTGAACTCTGCAACACCTTTTTTTTTTTTCTTTTCGATTACGAGGACTACTATAAATCGCAGAGGCCCTTAGCCAATAAGTGAATTACTTAAAAATATACACAGATAGAACCCAATGAACGTCTCTCTCTCTCTCTCTGTCTCTCTGTCTCTGTCTCTGTCTCTCTCCAATTTACAAGCAGATTACCTCTCACCAACCACATACAACACAATGCACACGAAAGGTTGGGCATACATTAACTGAAAACTTCCACAGAAAAAAGCGTTTTGTTCACACACGCAGACACAAGCAGCAATGATATGTTAATGTGTACATTCTTCGTTCTGTCCGGGATCTCGGAATATTCAGACTTTTATTCAAACTATTAACAGATGGATTGGTTTATATATATATATATATATATATATATATATATATAGAGAGAGAGAGAGAGAGAGATGCACAGAAATATATATACGTGTGTGTGTGTGTACAGATGGAGAGATAGAGAGAGAGATGACATTGCGATCGACTGATAAATATTTGTTAGGTATGGATTTATGGCATATTAACCATTATTGGTTATTTAATGCTAAATCCTGTTTTTACATATATATCAAATATATGATTTGTACACACATTTTTTAGATAAACACAGTTAAATAAGCAAACAGTTCTATTTCTAACAATTCAATTTAGCATAAACCGTTTGTTTGCACTCAGTTTAAAAGTCAAACAGTTCTACTTGACCCATTAATAGGACCCTATCAGGTGCTACCACTCCGGGCCAGAGAGGATATGGAGGCAATGGCAGTGAAGGGATACTCCATATTAATGGAACCTCACCATCAGATTGTTTTGTGTTATATCCAGGACACTCCTTAGGGTGTGGTCTTACCTCTCTACAGAGATGCAGTCGGTATATTCTACCGCTCCAGCCGACTGGGCTTGATCGATAAATAGATAGCTATATAGAAAGAAATAGACAACATGAGATAAATAAACGGATTGGAGAGAGAGAGAGAGAGAGAGAGAGAGAGAGAGAGAGAGAGAGAGAGAGAGAGATGCAGTGACAGACTAGTTTAGATACCAAAATGCTTTAAGATGTAATCAAAACTTTGACAGCAAAACATGTTGATTGATTGTTTAATAAAAAATGTGACAATAACAAACGTCACTTATTTTTCCATACAAAACAGCTGTGCATATCACGAAAATGCACACCAACATGTCAATTCATTAATAAAAGTTTGTAAAAAAATAATTACCTCATACTTTTTCGAAGAACAAAACGGATCCGATTATTATCGTTATAAAAGCAACGATCTGTTTATTCACACGACAGGTTTATCTTGAATAATCTCAACAAAAATATACCAATGATCTCAGTTTCGATTTTTTATCAACTTCAAATTTCAGCTGTCAAAATACGGATTTGGCATAAGATTTGAAGCATTAAAAATGTAATCTACGAACTAAGTTTATAAAGCACATAAATTCAGCTCCCTCAATAGGACAATTCAGCAATTACTTCCTTTTGCTGGTACCATACAACCTATCTTACTTGGTGAGTAAAGTGGTACCCCGAAATATCAAGAAGGTACCCCAACGATCTCATGGGTCATTTGATTTTAGACATGTTCACTCAGCACAAATGTTCTTGGGAAAGGCATAAACCTGCCCCTCAGGTAAAGGATTTCTCTTTGTTACTGGTACCATTTAGCTCAGACCACTTTGCTCTTGGAAAGGAGATGGGCGCTACCATTTGCCGTGGGGAATGTCACAAAGGGATCATCGCGGTACCCCGTCTGTCATGGCCTGATTTCATTAACAATGATATTTTTATTTCACGAACTTTGATGTGACAAAATATTCATCATATGTCTCATGCAGGCACAGTCAGTAAAATTCGTGCAAATGCAAGTCGATAGAGGTGTAAGGATATCACAGACAGATATATACACGCACTCAAACTTGTAATCGAATATTCTTTTTTGCTCTATCTTTGATTGGGAAGAGACTCCGTGGCACAGTGGCCAACATGTTAGATTATGTGCGACTTTGAACACCAGTCGAGTTATTACGTTCACTTTCGGGTTAATACCAATGGAAAAGTATGAACCCCCCTTATCTCCCCGGATGTAGGTTAAATAGAACCACTATTGTCCTTCTGTAAAGTGGGCTTTGGCATTAAATAATCCTCGAAGGTTAATTTGCCATTGAACAAAAAAACAAAACAAAAAAAAAACAAACAACAAACAAACCAAAGCAATCTTTGATTTCGAACATGTATAAAAATGATTTCAAATAATTCTAGACGCGTGTGGTGTACGGGTTAACAAGCTTAGGTTAGCATATCTACGTTAGTGAGTTCGATTTTCACTAGGTAACTCATACTCGGGTCCTCTTATTCTAAGCTTAGAAAATAACTTTCTTGTTCTTTCTCTGCCTCGTTTTTTCTTCTCCCTTTTTCTCTTATTTAAACTTATTCTGGCTGTTTTGTCGGCGTGGCAGAAGAGTGGGACACTAAACTGCCACTGATGGTGAGTCTCTAGTTCTGGAGATCTGTGGAGTGTCGAGTACCTCTTCATTGCTGTAACATCCAGGTCCACTTTAACCCAGAGTTGTCGTACCTGTTAGGGTATCATCGATGGGCTCAATAGATATGTTTCAAAATCATTTCCATTATTTAGGAACATTCGATACTATATAACAATGTGGCGTTCGTAGTGTAATGGATATCATCATAGGAAATGGGCACGGAGATCCGAGTTAAAATCCTGGACGAGGCTGTTTTCCTTTCACACAGCTCTATTATCCTTTGGAAAGTTATGCATCTAACTATATTCCCTTCAGTTAGTGGTAAATAGTAGGACAGACTAAGCTCTTTAACTTTGGTTTAGCAGAAGAAGAAAACGAAAATTGTAAAACGCTTAAGGAATTGACCTTGTGTCGCATCCAGTGGCGTGGAAGGGGAGGTAAATACATCTATAACTGTGCAAATTGTTTGTATTAAGAATAGTTAACTGAAGCTATACTTATTTATAAGGAATTACTATTGCTAGTTACTTGAAATCATGTAGCTGTTTGCAAAAAATTATTATTATTGAATAAGAATAGATACTTTAGACCATATAATCGCGTCTAAATTATCAGTATTAAATAGGAATACTTGCATCAAAACAACTCCGTGCACATTGTTTTTATATTATAAAACAGTGCTTGATATCATATAACTGTGAAAAAAAGCAATTGTTACTCAAAAAATAAAAATGTAAATTGAACATATGTGGTCCCTAACCTTTATGCATAAAATAAGCCCCGATGGGTTGATATGCCGTTAAAATCATTTAATCAATTAATCAATCAATAACTTTAAAGTTTAAAGGAAAAGCTCATTCTGGAGATCTTGAGAGTGTGGAATCCCCCTTCGTAGCTATTACTTTTAGGTTTATTCTGGCCCTTACTGGTAGTATCTCTTTGGATTCCATTTACGAGTCAAATAGATCTGTTCAAAAACTATTCGTATTCCATAAGAATACTTGATGTCATATAACTGTAAATTATTTGTACTAAAAATATATAACTTGAAGCTATAATTGTTTTACTAAGGATTATTATTATTCGTCACTTGAACTCATTATAGCTGTGTAAAAGCAAATGACTATTAATAAATATAAAAATAATTGAATCCATATAATTATTAATATTAACAAAAATATAAATAAAATTAGATGTACGTAATTTTCTAAGCTCTTGACATAAAATAACCCCAGACGGGTTGTTCTTTATCGCCTCTCACTCGTGCCGTAATCTAGTTTTGTTCGGGTCGTTACATATTTATCATGAGTTGGATAGGAACCTCTCTCTCCATGTCTGTAACTGTTTCTAATTCAGAGTTTCCCTTCTCCTAGATCGATTGTCATATCAAGGTTACAGAGCACAGGCTGCCCTACTATTTACCTACATCTGGAGGGAGAATAGTTGGATTCATACTTTTCCCAAGGGTATTAATGCTATGTGAAATGCTAACTGCCTTGTTCAGGATTTTAACTCGGTTAACTGAGTCTACTTCTTACGACGATAATCGTTACACAAGCTCCTCCGAACGGGTTGATATGGCATTAAAATTAATGGATGATTCAATCAGGCTTATTCTTGACATCTAATCAAATTATTTGTCATAATTTGAAATGCTTATACACACACTCTTTTTCAATCTATTTCCGGATTTATGTTTGGTACAGTCACCAAAGGATTGGTAAAGGGACTGTGGGACTCGAAAATAAGAGGACGATGGAGAGCATCCGAACTACAGCATTGTTGAAATCGGCCAGAATATTAAGAAGAGTTCCGGAAACTTGAGGAGAACTTGCTCTCAATCAGAGTCCTGTGAAAAACCATCAGCTAACTGTGGTGTGAAAATCTCTCTAGGTCGGCAAGATAATACACTGGGAGATGTGCAAGAAATTTAAATTTGACCATACCAACAAATGGTATATGCACAACCCAGCACCTGTCCTAGAAAATTCCACACATAAACTCCCATGGGACTTTGACGTACACACGGATCACCAAATCTCGACCAGAAGACCAGACTTAATAATAATCATCAAAAAATAGAGAAATTGCAAAATTGTCGACTTTGCTCTCCCGGCTGATCACAGAATAAAACTGAAAGAATGTGAAAAGAAGAATAAGTACCTTGACCTTGCCAGGGAATTGAAAAAACTGTGGAACATGCAGGTGACAATTATACCAATTGTGATTGGTGCTCTTGGTACTGTAACTAAAGGATTATTAAAGGGTCTGGAGGACTTGGAAGTTGGCGGACGAGTGGTGACCATTCAAACGAAAGCATGAGAACGGCCAGAATACTGAAAAGAGTCCTGGAGACTTGAGGAGATTAGCTGTCACTCAAACTCCCGTGGAAGATCATCAGCTGGCGCTAAAGTGAAAAATTCTAAAGGAATAAATAATAATAATAAATCTTGTCGGATAGTGGACTATGCCGTCCCAGCGGACCACCGAATGAAATTCAAAGAAAACGAAAAGAAAAGAAAGACAAGTACTTAGAGCTTGCCAGAGAACTAAAAAGTTATGGAACATGAGAGTAGCGGAGATATCAATTGTAATTAGTGCGCCTGGAACGGTCCCCAAAGGCTTGGTCAGGGGACTGGAAAAGCTTGAAATCAGTGGATGTACCGAGACCATCCAGACAACAATATTACTAAGATCGGCTAGGATACTGAGAAGAGATGAACTGTCACTCAGACTCTACTGAAAGATCATTAACTAACGCTGATGTGAAAAACTCTCAAGGAGTAAAATAATAATAATAATAATAATAATAATAATAATAATAATAATAATAGATAACGAAAGTGCTTTAAAGCAGTTTCTTTTAAGTATCTGGTTTCGTTATATTCGCTTCGATAGACATAAGTTTTAATTCTCATCTCAGAAGTTTTGAATGCAATTGTTCGTAATCTTTTAAAGCACTCTGATAAATGTTTGATTGATGATCAAGTTCTAGCAAAGAGGAGGGGAAACTGATTAAAAAAAACTCTTTTCTCCTCCCCTCTTTATGGAACCGCCTTCAGTGATCGAAATAAAATACAAGAGTGCAAACGGATCGATTAAACTGAGGTCGTCAAAAATCAGCCCTGACAGCAACATTATCAACAGCAGCAGCAGAAACGTTACAAGACGAGTTGAAAGTTGCAGCCGCAGCAGCAACGTTACAAGATAGTTGAAAGCAGCAGCAGCAGCAGCAGCACCATCATCACCACCACCACCACCACCACCACCAGCAGACAGACAAAGCCAATCGCAGAAAAGAATTTAGTAAACACAGAAGTGAAACGGTCTCTGATTGGTCGAAATCTTGGTTATGACCTATACTCAGTCCGACGTGCGACCTTAGGAAAATAAATGACTGAAAATTGTAGCCATAAAGAAAAGCAGAAGAGGTAGTTGAAAGGATGATGTTAGGTAGGTGAGGCTCTATAAAAAAAAAGAAAAGATGAAGAAGATGAGTTTGTTCGAGCATAAGTGCATAACCGGCAAGATGATAATCCGAGCTACAACTGTTTTTTTTCTTTTAATAATCAATAATTGACGGTCTGCAACTACAAACAAACGTATTGGATCTAAGTAGCCCAGTTATGAAGAAGGGTGTCTTCATTGTAGGTATATTAAAATAAGTTATTAAAAATATCTTGAAAAATTGAAATTTAATACTTTAGTTCAATCGATTGGAGTAACGATATAAATATATATATATATATATATATATATATATATATATATATATTTTAGAATAAATATATACATCATCACCGATATAAAAATGAACATGTCCCAGACTATACATTGTAACACAGTATCACCCATTAGTAAGTACACTGTAAAAATTGTAAAAAAAAAATTTGATTTTCTTCTAAAAAAATACGCGGATTTTATCACTACTAGTGGAATATCATATAATCAAAACGGATATTATTTGGTATTATCTACTACCAAGCTCTACAGCAATGAAACTGTAATAAGAAATATAGATATGTACCATATATATATATATATATATATATATATATATATATATATATATATATAATTTTGATTGAGTAATGTTCAATTAGAAATTTCATATTTTCGTATCATGAGTTAAGAAGAATATATGCATATATATATCACTTTGTATATACAATAGACAAGACTAACCATAAATAAGTAACAATGTGCCCGACAAAGCTTTGTAAATATAGTATCCCCCATAAATAGGTATTCCCATAAAAAGAATTTATAAAAAGTTATCTTCTTTAACAAAGATACAGGGATTTTTTCATTATGAGTGAAACATATATCCAAGACGGATATTATTAGTTTTTATCTATAAAGAATTTCCAGAGCATCGAAACTCTGTAACCAAAAATATGAATATATAAGTTAGCCAACTGTAGTCAAGGGAGACCCGAAGGCTCCCTTTTCATTAGTTACTACACGAGGTGTAGGAGAGAGCGTTACTCCTTTCCCTGGATTGCTCCACTTATCCTTGATCCGTACCTTATAATACTGAGTGTTAAGCAAGAGGTTTCTAGTACCGTTTTTCGAGTCTTTGGTATAACTTGAACCCCGGTATATATATATATATATATATATATATATATATATCGATTTTATTTGCTAGGTATAATGTCCTGTTAAAAATAAGCTATTTTTTTTTCCTTTTTTCCTTTTTCCCTTCTCTCTCTCACTTCTGCAAAACACTAGATGACGTGTTTAAGTGTAGAAGAGAGTTACTGCACAAACCAACTTTTCCAACATCTTGGCTGGATTAAAGTGTGTTATCTGTTCATCTACATTAGTTGTATTTTTCACTTTGAGTAGGATTAGATGTCATAAAAAATGTAGAATCTGTTTCTGATGATTCCAGCCACGTGCCGGGTTCGAGAAACCTGGTTGTGAGGACAAGGCAATTTTTTTTATGTCGTTAAACTGACCAGGCAGCGCATTTTTACTCCTTGGGTAGATCATTAGATATTGACTTGATGTATCTTAGCCTTAAACAATTGTCACTTAAGAATTTCTTTGCAAAAAGTGTATAAATAATAATAATAATAATAATAATAATAATAATAATAATAATAATAATAATAATAATAAGAAGAAGAAGAAGAAGAAGAAGAAGAATCAATAGTATTGACAAAAGGCATCGCAAATATCACCAGTGATTATTATAAGGTTTGGTCGTCCGGTTTTAATAAGTGATTCAGTGCAAATTGGCTCAAAAGGAATACAAAAGTAGACAAGACTGGGTAGAAACTGTGATCGACTGGGAACTGTGCAAAAGACTATAATTTAATAAGAACACGAAGGAGAGAGCTAGACAATGAAGTTTATGTCCAATGAAAAGCATTAGTTTCTACGAATGGGAAACATCACAGAGTATGTAATAACAGTATATATATAGAGAGAGAGAGAGAAAGAGAAAGAGAGAAAGAAAGAAAGAGAGAGAGAGAGATTAAGTGATAAGAAAAATAGGAATATTTCTCTATAGCTATTTATTTTTTAAAATCATTCTCAAATAGTTTCGAATTTAGGTCATCGCCACGAGAAAAGTTTTTGTGAAGAAAATTTATCGTTTTTTTCTAGTTTTTTAAAATAAGTTTTTAAAAGAAGCTCTATGCCTAAAAATTGACTGGTAACGTAGTATATCCATTCGTCCCCTTTCCAAGCCTTTGGGGACCGTTCACAATTGGTATCACCGTCACTCTCATGTTCCACATCTTTCTCTGTTCTCTGGAAAGGTCGAAGTACTTTTTTTTCGCTTTCTTTGATTTTCACTCTGTGGTCAGCTGAGACGGAAAAATCCACAACATGGCAAGTTCTCTTTTGTTCTTAATTATCACTAGGTCTGGTCTCCTGGCCAGGAAAAGGTAATCTGTATCTCAAAATCCCAGTGAATTTTATGCGTATCATTCTTTAGGGCGGATTCTGGTATCTGTACATATGACATTTGATTGGATGGTCAAGCATCAATTCTTTCACAATTCCCTGTTGATCATCTTGCGCACCTAGTTGTGTCTAATCTTATACTCCTTTTGCGCAAGTTTGCTACATTTGTTTAAAATCTCCTTAGTCGTTTCGACTTTTTCATTGCATAATCTACACTTGCAATTCTATTACATATCATCAATTTTCACTTTAATACAATTGGTCCTTATGGCGTTGTTTTGTGCTGCTATTAGAAGAGAGTCAGTTTCTATTATTATTATTATTATTATATCACTCCAAAGCGAGTTCTTCACACTCGCATTTGCTAGCGGTCCTTCATTGGAGTCTGAGAGATAGTAAGTCACCTCAGGTATCCGGGACTCTTCTCAGTATTCTAACAGATCTCAGCAATGCTGTTGTCTGGAGGGTCTAGATTGATTCTCTATGATTTTCATGTTTATGTCATCATTTTTTTTTTTTTTTACAACTTGAGAGTTTTTTTACGTCTGCGTTAGCTGATGGTCTTTCACTGAAATTTAAGTGACAGCAAGTCTCCTCAAGTCTCCAGGAC
This sequence comes from Sepioteuthis lessoniana, assembly GCA_963585895.1. Classification (NCBI taxonomy): domain Eukaryota; kingdom Metazoa; phylum Mollusca; class Cephalopoda; order Myopsida; family Loliginidae; genus Sepioteuthis; species Sepioteuthis lessoniana. The sequence continues at coordinate 374,888 of OY757909.1, forward strand.
TCTTCTCAGTATTCTGGCTGATCTCAGTAATGCAGTAGTTTGGATAGTCTTCATTCGTTCTCTTATTTCCAAGTCCTCCACTCCTTGTATCAATCCTTTGGTGACTGTACAAAGAGCATCGATTACAATTGGTATCACCGTCACTTTCATGTTCCACAGTTTTTTTAAAATTCCCATGCAAGGTCGAGGTACTTCTTCTTTTCATTTTGGTTTTCTGTTTATTTCTGTTTTGTTTGTCCTCGTACTGTCAGTATTGTTTCTGGTGGCAGCAATCAGTCTTCCTCCGCGTTTTTTATGTCGTCTTCGAGTTGTTGTATCGATGCGTCAACGCTGTCTTCAATGCTGGTAAGTCCTCTTCCTCCATTTCTTGACACATATAGTCTGTCAATAGTCTGTCAATGTCATCTCTGAGATGTAATGCCTTATACATGGTCATTAGTTTTCTCGTTCTCTGGTCCGTTCTTTGGTTCACTTCAAGAATGGTCCCGAATGTCTTACGAGTGGGGCAGCCCAGGTATTTATGTCTTTGATTAGGTTTCTGCTATATAGTTTTGCCTCGAGTAGTTTGCTGGTTCTGCTGAGATACACTTTCTAAATTTTTTCTTTCAGCTCCACTTGTTTGATGGTGTCAGCTTCCAATATTCCCAAGTATTTGTAGGTTTCCTTTTCTCCGAGCGTTCTAATTTTTTTCTTGATTTCATAGTTCCTTTTCCGTCCGTCAAGTGTCGTTTCACGCTTTTCATTATTATCATGGTGCATTTTGCTATGCCAAATTCCATCCCTATATCCTGACTGTATATTCTCTCTGCGTATATTAGAGTTTCCATTTCTTTTTCATTTTTTGGCAGTTTGATGTCATCCATGAACATTAGGTGATTGATCTTTTCCTACGATTTACTAAGTTGTATCCGGTTGTGCATTTTCTGAGTATGTGGTTCAAAGGCATCATAGCAATTATAAATAGTAGTGGTGATAGTACATCTCCTTGCCATATACCTCTTCAGATCTTCGCTTCAGCTAAGCTTTTACTTCCTGCTGTCAATTCCACTCTCCAGGTTTTCAGGGTTTTCTCGATAAAGTTTATTACTATTTATTCATTAGAGTTTTTCACATCAGCGTTAGCTAATGGTCTTTCACTGGAGTTTGAGTTACAGCAAGTCTCCTCAAGTCTCCAGGACTCTTCTCAGTATTCTGGCCGTTCTCAATAATGGTGTAGTTTGGATGATCTCCACTCGTCCGCCAACTTCCAAATCCTCCAGTCCTTTCAATAATCATTTAGTTACTGTACCAAAGGTACCTATCACAATTGGTATAATTGTCACTTTCATGTTCCATAGTTTTTTCAATTCCCTAGCAAGGTCGAGGGACTTATCCTTCTTTTCACATTCTTTCAGCTTTATTCTGTGGTCAGCCGGGACAGCAAAGTCGACAATATTGCAGATTTTCTTTTTTTTGTTGTTGATTATTATAAGGTCTGGTCTTCTGGCCGAGATTAGGTTGTCCGTTTGTATGTCAAAGTCCCATAGGAGTTTGCGTGTGTCATTCTCCAGGACAGGTGCTGGGTTGTGCATATACCATTTGTTGGTATGGTCAAATTTAAATTTCTCGCACATCTCTCGGTAGATCACCTTGCCCACCCAGTTGCGTCTAGTCTTGTACTCTTTCTATGCTAATTTGCTACATTCGCTTATTATGTGATTGATGGTTTCATCTCTGTCTCCGCATAGCCGACATTTGCTATTTTGTTGCGTCTTATCTTATCTATTCTCGCTTTGATATGATTGCTTCTTACGGCGTTGTTTTGCGCTGCTATAAGGAAAGATTCTGTTTTTCTTTTGAAGTTTTTTTTTTCTTTGTCGCGTCCAGGTTTTTTTCGTGTGAGATGTTGTTTATTAGTCGTTTAAAACGCCCATAGAGTTGTTTTTCTTGCCATTTTTGTTTCCTAGTTATTGTTATTCAATTGTCCATCGTGTTGGCAGTATCGTTTCTGATGGTTGTAATCAGTCCTCGTTCGTGTTTTTCTTATCCATTTATTTATTTATATATTTATTTCAGTTTTCTCTTTTATTTTTGGTGTCTTCCAATCATGAACCGAAAATAAGGAAAGGTGATCATTATATGCTATGCATCTAACTTCTTCTTCTTCTTCTTCTTCTTCTTCTTCTTCTTCTTCTTCTTCTTCTTCTTATTATTATTATTATTATTACAACCGATAAACTTGGGGTTGATTGATAGATTGAACGATTTTAACGTCGTGTAAGTCTGTCAAGGATTTTTTTATGTGGTTAAGAAATTGCTTTCTTTGTACGTCCACGTATACATTTTTTGTGTACTTGTTTCTTAAGAGTTTTTTCATCTTTTTTTTTGCACACAGTCCTTTCGAATAATCACACCGAGTTCGGAGTGGGACCGGGGAGAAATGGCAATAAAGAACTACTTCACACTCACCAGATCTCCAGAAATGGAGCCTCGCCATAAAATGCTGTTTAGTGCCCAACAACATTTTTGTAGGGAGCCTTACAACCAGTTTTCTCAGCCCCACCAACTGGACAACAGAATAATCTAATGAGGAAGCTAACATAAATGTTTAGTGTAATCAAGAGGGAAAAGACTGAGCCTGAATCTACAACAAATCTTGGAGAAGTCGGAGATTGATTTTTCGCCTCGATGTTGTATGAACGACATATTCTACATGCGCATGCTTGGACTGCTATAGCCTATTAGCGTCAATGTTTACATCCGGTAAAATGCATACAAACTCTAAAATAAACACATATTTAGTTACGATGTAAATGTAATTTTTCTAAAGTACATATTTTAGATATTGTTCTTGTATCTTTCTTCTAAAAAGGTCATATACATTCTGAAATGTTTTTTACTAGTTACACTGATGAGAAAAGGCCTTTTTTGTTTAAATTTTGTTTCTATTTTCTTGAATTTATTTTTCAAGAACGATTCGAGTATACTTTTAAAAAAACCCTCATGAAAAAAATCAAAACAACTTAAGCATTCAAAGCAATAACTATGAACCGTATAATCATTTTTATTATGATTCGTGTAAAAAAGATTGTTGAGGGAGTCCTCTGGCGTAGTGGTTAAGCAGCTGTCCTGTGGTAAACGAGTTTGAACTCCTGTCACCCTATTATGTTCATTTTCGTACAAATTCTCTTCGGAAAGGCTTGAACATCCTTATCCACACACCTGCGATGGGTTAAAAAATACCTCCATCGTTTTTCTTCTAGGCTGGTTTGGACATTAAATAACCCTTGAAGTTTGATATGCCTTTACACAAAGAAACCAAACCAAAAGATTATTTTTTTTGTTTTCTGTTTTTTCTTTTTCATTGTTTATTTAGTATGCTGTTAAGAAAAAAGGAATTGAGATATTTGCACACAGATACTCGTTCTCAAAACTAGAGCGTGTCTCGTATTTATCTTGTTTTCATGACATACATAAATAAGCAAATATTCTTAGGGGAAATATTCTGTGTCCTGGCAAAATTATTTTTCTATGACTCATGCTTCAAGCTAATTATCGTAAGTCAGAAAAAAGTATTTCTCACAAATATGTTTATGCGATCGTATATGTTTACGTATTCGAACTAATTCCTAATACACTATGTCAGACTAATATAGATTTAAGTCAATGAGCTTTGATTTATTAAATCTATTGAGAGCATTACTATCGAGAAGGATCTTATTTAGCAAATAATTACTCGAGTAAAATTGAGAATTTTATAATCTTTTTAAAGACAAATGACTGCATATACTAATAAAAGCATGTTAATAATTATATAAGATCTTCTGTAAGATTAACTGATTGATTTTAATGGCATGTCAATTTGTCTAGGGTTATTTTATACTTTTTGGTTAAGGAGTCGTGTTCATTGTACGATTATATTTACATTTTTGTGTACTTCTTCCTCAAAAGATCTCTTTTATCACACAATCCTATCGATTCTGAATATTTTTAAATAGATCTAGTTGACCAGTAGATGAAACTCTAACGAGTGCTATCACTCTCAGAATATAATTTCAATAAAGGGGTAACTCACACACGCAAAATATCAAGAGCTGGAGACTCACCATCAGATACAGTTAAGTGTCTTACTTAGAACACTACTTTTTGGAGGTGGGGAGGAGTCTTACCCCTCTTCAGGAGATACAATCAGCGTATTCTAAGCCCCATCGACAAGTCACAATTGTTAAATGGGATGAATTTAAGGGTAAAATCGATTAGGTATTCTGGCTGCCTTGGCGTAAGGGTCGTGGAAGAAATCTTACTGACGATTATCACTCTGAGTCTCATGCTCACCGAGTGCTTTGATATGGATTTTTTTAAAATTCTATTAACGTGCTTTATTCTCCTATATTAAATTCATATTCACATCTTACCGAATCTATATTTTTGAGTTTGGTCTATCTTGATTTTTGACTATTTGGTTCTTATAGTACTATGCGTCACCATTTACAGAGTTTCGGTTTCTCTCTTCAGTTGTCCTCCGTGTAAACATCACTTTCTTTATTGCTATGATCTTACTGTCGCTTTTTTCCATTTTTAACTTCTGATTCTCTATTTTGTCTCTTGCATTGTTTTTTCAATTGGGATTTTTTGCTTTTGCAATTAGCCATTCATGACACTAGCATCATCATCATCTTATCATTATCTTTATTGTTATTTTACTCCTTTGAGAGTTTTTCACACCAGCGTTAGCTGATGGTTTCTCACTTGAGTTTGAGTGACAGCAAGTCTTCTCAAGTCTCCAGGACACTTCTTAGTATTCTGGCTGATCTTAATAATGCTGTAGTTTGAATTCTCTTCACTTGTGCACTGATCTCCAAATGTTCCAGTCCCTTTATATTATTCTTATCATTTGTTTTCATCCTCGGAACAGATGTTTGGATCTTTTAATTCATCTTGATTTGATTTTAACATTTTTGTCATTGTTCTAAGTACACCGACGATAATGGGTACATTCCTAACCATCATGTTTCACAGTTTTCTCAGAACCTGAGTAAGTTTCTTGTATTTTTTCAATTTTTAGATCTCTTTCGTTTTAAAGAGTTGTCCACTAGCTCAGCGACGTCTACGATGTAGTAGGTCATATTTTCTTTGCTTTTTTTTGTTTACAATTATCAAATGTTTTTCTTCTTTTGAATGAGTTTGTATTTGTAAATAATGGACTCAGCGAGTATTGTTCAAATAGTGGATGAGCGAACTCCTTTGCATTTAAATTTGTGTTTGTGCCATTCGAAAAGGCGTGAACCTGTCTTCCTTATCTTAGGTATAGTTAAATTGTTAGGCAACGCTAAATTCAAACTAGCTGTACTCCACTTAAAAATTGACCTTGTGTCTTATACTGAATGTGACAGAGTGGCAGAGTAAATACACACAGACTGGATTTTAAGATGCTAGAGTTCCTTATTGTTTTATTTTCTTCAACAGTTTGATAATATCGATGAAATATTTAGGCCTAGATATTTTTTCATTTGGTTGCAATGACTGTTCTTGCAGTATTTTCATTTATCCAGTCATTCCAAAATACAACAGATTATCAAAGAAGACTGGAGAGGGGACCGACTAGAACTTTTACAACAAAAATTATTATCATTTCTATTTTCTATTCAGTTTATCCTTTTCTAATCTATTTATTCTTCTCTGCATGGTTATATCTCTTGTATACATCTTTCTTCTTCTTCTTCTTCTTCTTCTTATTATTATTATTATTATTATTATTATTATTATTATTATTATTATTACATTAATCCTCGCGAGTTCTCCACATCCGTGCTAGCTGGTGGTCTTTCACAGGAGTCCAGGTGACAGCAAGTTTCTTTATGTCTCCAGGACTCTTCTCAGTATTCTGATCGATCTTAACAATGCAGTAGTTTGGACGGCCTCGATTCGTCCTCCGATTGTCAACTCTTCTATTCCTCTAACCAAGCCTTCCAAGTCCACCTATTAAAATTAACATAACCGTCACTTTCATGTTCAATAACATTTTAAGTTCTCTGGCATAGGTCCAAATACTTGATCCTCTTTTTGTTTTCATTGATTTTCACCCTGTGGACAGCAAAGTCCACTATTCATTAGGTTTTCTCCCATTTTTTTGTTTTTTGTTTTTGTTGTTTTTTGTTAATCATCACTCGGTCTGGTCTCCTGGCCAGGATTGGGCGATCTATTTGTATCACAAATTATTATTATTATTATTATTATTATTATTATTATTATCATTATTATTATTATTATTATTATTATTATTATTATTTGAGCGTTTTATTATAATTATTTACTGATCAGAATAAACTGAAAAAGATTTAAGTCGAATGCAGGTCAATCTATGTTTCATAATTTTTTCTTCTTCGCTTTCCAAAACAAAAACGACCTTGACATTTTTAAAAGTTTGTTTACATTCTCCACATTTGAAAAAGAGAAGGGGAGGAGAGAAAGGCAGAAACAGATATATGGAGAGAGTGAGAAAGAGAAAAAGAGAGATAGAGAAGGAGAAATGTGTGTCCCCACTCCTAGGTAGTAAGAGTACAAAAGAATGAGGGCAAATTATGAACGCGTTTAGCCACGACCTGAATTTCAACCAATCATCTCGTACCCAGCATCTTATCCGACTTCGATCGATCCGTTACTACTGCTACTTCGCCAGCCACTTTCACTGTAACTTGGGTCGCCCCAAAAAAGAGCTTCCCAGATGCAAAATGTAGACTGCATAAATTTTCAGTGGTAAACAATATCGATCGAAAGACGTGTACTTTAACGGTCGTTTCTAAACTGTGTCAATTTACTACGAATGAATCTGGAGAGAGGAGAGGTAACAAAACTGTTAGATATTATTAATCTCTCTCTCTCTCTCCCTCTCTCTCTCTCTCTCTCTCTCAGCTATCACCTCCATCTCCTAACATCTTAGTTTTGGTTTCCGAGCTTATGAATGACTGTTATGGGTGGGTGTGCGCGTGTGTTTTATTATATTTCTCTCTTTTTCCGTTTGTCTCTCCACGATGAACTAATGTAACAGAAAACCGGGTTTAATGACCTGGAACCACATGTGTACCTTTGGGTACAGACTAAAATAAACAAGTCTATTTAACCTGCTCGAAGAAATAGCCCTCCTCCTTTTTGAAGTGTTACTACAGAGTTGGAATACTCATGGGCCAGGCACATTTGTATCAATTGTGCCCTTTCTCATCCAAAGGCGAAAACGATTTTTAAAATTTTTTTGCTCCCTATTCCACCTAAAGAAGGAAAAGCCGACATAAGATCATTTTAAAACAAGCTACCACACACTTTCCTATGTCAATATGTTCAGAAATTACTCAGCCTCTGTGACCCTTACCTGTTATTTGCCAGTGTCCTGGCATCTGATGGAGAGGCTAAAATTCTGGAGCTTTGGAGAATGTGAAATACCCCTTCATTGCCATTACTCCCAGGTCCACTCTGACCGGGATTGGTAACATCTGTTAGGGTTCCATCTCTGGGTCAAATAGAACTATTATCATTAGTTGTAGTTATTTGAAACCATACAGCTGTATGAGAATTATTTATATTACCGAGGAATACTTGATAAATGGAATTATTCGTGTTAGGAATTCTTGAAATCATTTAACTGTATGCGAACAAGTGAGCTCTATCAACTCATTTAAAATAATGCTACCTTCAAACAATCTGCTTACAAATTATATATATATATATATATATATATATATATATATATATATATATAATAATGATAATAAATAAATATATATATATTATATATATTTAATCCATGGAAAAGTTTAGAGTGAATTTGGTAGGTAAGGTGAATGTAGAGCGATGAGATCTATTTTAATGCTCTTCATATTATATTGCACTTGGTTCGACACATAACCACATAGTGATTTACTGACGACCAACACTCATAATATATATATATATATATATATATATATATATATATATATATTGTTTGTAAGCGAATAGTTTGAAGATAGCATTATATATATATATATATATATATATATATATATATATATATATATATATATATATATATATATATATATATATATATATAAAGGATTTGGCATAAGATAACTCACATGCTTTGATACGACATAAAAAAACAACCAACCAATATGCCACATGGGGATTTATTGTCAGAAAAACAGTTTTTGCCAAAACAAGAACTGTCACTCTTTAGTTATCAACCTTATCGAGGAGGCTTAGAATATTAAGACTGTATCCCCTGCATAAAGGTAAGAACCCTTCTAAAAAGGGTGTCCTGAGTATGACATTTAACTGCATCTGATGGTGAGAATCCGGTTCTGGGGTCTGTTGAGTGTGCAGTGCCTTATCATTTTTACTCCTAGGTCTACTCTGATCTGGAGGGGTAGTACCTGCAAAGGTCCTATCTATGGATCAAATACTTTTGTTTAAAAATTATTCGTAATCGATGGGACCGTGTGCAAAAAAACTCATAAGACACACACACACACACACACACACACACACACACACACACACACACACACACACACACACACACACACACAAAAATGTAAATATAAACGTCCAATGAAGTTTTCAGTATTTAAAACCCAAAGACGAGTTGACAGTCGTTAAAATCAATCATTCTTCTCATCTTTAGTTTCTTTCCCTTTTATAGTAAGCACCCCCCCACACACACGAGCAGATATATATACATACATGCATACTTACAATTCTTTTTGGGGTGGAAAGAGGCTAAAATATTTCAGTATCTTTTAGTGTGTTTAAGTTTTTTCTATGACTTTCTAATTTGATATCCTCCATTCATCTTACGGACTCTACATGGTGTGCGCAAAAACATTCCTCTATTTCAATTAGTTATACGAGGTCGGTTCAAAAAGTTCTAAGTCTCACCCAGAAAGAAGAGCAGAGCTGGTTTCAACACTCTACCACTTCTTATAAAATAAGAAAAATTTGAAATAGTTTTTCTAGTTTTATAAGAAATGGTAGTGTGTTTCCATAACAAAACTTTTCAGCTATGCTCTTCTTACCGGGTGAGGCTCAGAACTTTTTAAGCAGCTCTCGTAACATTATTGGATTATGTTTATAAATATCGTGGTGTCTTGGGTATGACACTAAACTGGATCTAGAGGTGAGGCTCCAATTATGGAAATCAAGTTTACTGTAACCTAAAGTGGTAGTATATGTTCTAGATCCATCTATGGGTCAAATTTATTGGTTTAAAAATTATTTGAATTGAACAGGAATATATGAAACCAAAGGACTGTGTGCAAATAAATAATTATTGTTAGAATTAGCAATGTTAGGAAGAAGTGAAACTATATAGTTGTGTGCAAGTTATTTATGATTAAGAATAGTCACTAAGAGATATATTATAAGAACATTGAAAATATTGTTATGATTGTAATCAAATACTTAGAAATTTGAAACAACCAAATTATCCTCATAAATATGGTACATCGCATACATTAACTCAAAATATTTCTTTTCTCGTAAAAAGAATTTTTGGATTTGGATTCTTTGTTTGATGGCATATTAACCTTCTTGGGTTATTCAATGCCGAAGCCATCCTTGTAGAACGGTAGTGGTACTATTTAATCCGTAACTAGGAGGATAAAGGGGGTTCCAACTTCCCCAAGGGTATTTGTCAGAACCTGAACGTAATTAAATGACTGGAATTTGAACTCACTTACTACGATATCATAGTTCATTTCGCAGTGGGAATAGCCCGTAAAGTTTCTCAGTGCACCTCTCTTATTCGATGAAGGCAGTGAAATCCATTCAAGATGGCGCATGACAATGGAAGGAGTGTTTTTTGTGTTCACCTTGCACAATTAAGTAGCACACATTTATATAATGAAATATAATCAGAATAGAGTGTCCATGATAGAAAACAATCTTCTAATGCTGACTTTTCCCTGTGGTTTTTTTCTCCAGCAATTAATTCTTCTTTATAAATCTAAAATGCATTTTATTATGAACTTCAGATATTTTGAGATTTATAGCATATTCAAGAATTCATTATCCAAAGTTGTGAGGTTCTGTTATGGTAGTTTTGTCATCTGTCGTTTGTTATTATTTACCCGATGCGAGTTTTTCATACCAACTTCAGTTTTAACTGTCGAAACAATAACAATACTTGTGTACAAACAAATTAGTTCTAATTCATTTAAAAATGAAATTACTACCAACAAATTCTTTGATTACAAATCCTATGCATTTCCATTGTTATCTGTACAAACAAATGATTATTACTAAATAGAGTTGTTGGTGTTTGATGGAAATACTTAAAATCATTTTACCGTGTGCAAAATGGGCTCATGCTTGTTAAAAAATATTATCTACAAAATGAGTTTACAAATCATATATATTCGATATATATGTATAAAGAAGATTTGGAATCAAATAACCAACAAGGGTCGATATGCCATAAAATATTACCAATCAACCAACTCTAATGTTCCCCCCCCAGTGTCTGACAGCAAGTCTCCTCGATTCTCCTGGATTCTTCGGAGTATCCTTAACAATTTTAATAGTGCTGTCGTTTGGATGGTTTCAATTCAGTTTCTTTTCCAGGTTCTTCAGAACTGTTCCAAGAACAACGAATACAATTGGTATCACTATCAATTTTATACTCTTCAGCCGGTTCATCATCTTTGTTTTACTCCATGCAAGTTTTTCACGGGAGTCTGAATGACAGCAAGTCTTCTCAGGTATCCAGGACTCTTCTCAGTATTTTGCCGATCTTAACAATACAGTAGTGTAGAGAGACTAGATTCTTCCGCTGATTATGATTTTTTTCGTCTTTTTTCCCAGCCTTTTGGAGCAGTTCAAAGTGCTGCAACCACTATTGGTATCATTTTCACCTTCATGTTTCACAGTTTTTTTTTTTAATTCTCTGGAAAGTTCCATGTTTTTGTTAATCTTTTCGCTCTATTTTATTTCCTCACTTTTGATCGCCGGAACTGCAAAATCCACTTGGTGAGAAGATTTTTTCCCTTGTAACTCAACACTAGGTCTGGTCTTTCGGCCGGGATTAGGTGATCCGTTTGTATTTCAAAATCCCAGAGTATTTTTGCCTCGAGTATTCTAGTTTATGCATATACTATTTGATAGTATGGTGAAGTTTCCATCTTTTTCACTATTCCCAGTGGGCCTCTTTTCCCACCCACTCATGCCAAGTCTTGTATTCCTTTTGTGCTAGTTTGCTGTATTGGCTTATTATGTCATTAACCGTCTTATCTCTAGCTCCACATAAACTACAGTGGGCATTCTGTTGCATATTATCGATTTTCGTTTTAATATAATTGGTCCTTATGGTGTTGTTTTGTGCTACTATTAAAAGTGATTCCGTTTCTCTTTTGAGTTTTCTCTTTCTTAGCCACCTCCAGGTCTTATAGTGTGCAATCTCGCTTCAAATGTCTATACAGTTGTTTTTCTTCCATTTTTATTTCTTCCATTTCGTTGTTTTTCTGTTTGCTATTATGTTGTCCTTGCTGTTACTGGTTGCTGTAATTAGTATTTCTTTGTTCTTTTTAATGTGGTCCTCGAGTCTTCATATTGATGCATCCACGCAATCGTCAATGCTGGCGAGTTTTTTCCTTTTTTTTTGACACATCCAGTCTGTCTATGTCATCTCTCGGATATTAGACCGTGTGCATCGTTACCAACCTTCTTGTCCTTTGGTCTATTTGTCAGAGTTCCTCCTTTGTCAATTTTAAGAAATGACCCGAGTATCTTACAAGAAGGACTACCCAGTTGTTTATTCTTATTATCAAATTTGAAAAGTAAGTTGAGACTGAGAAAGCGACGAGTAAAGTCGAACTTGGGGCTTAAGGGGTTGGAAGGGCTTATAAATGGAGCAGATTGTGATTTAATGGTTATCCTCGTAGAAAATGGATACAGTGCCCCGATTTCAAGTCCTTGACAAGGCTATTTGGGTTTCACAAAATATTCTCAGGAAAGGTATGAATCCATTAATTCTCCCTCCAGCTATGATTAGATTGTAGGACAGGCTGAGATCTTTATGTTGGATATTGACTTGAAGACCTTTTTGACATCTGCCGATGCAGCGGTGGAAATCGGACCTTGGTTGAACGAAAATAGTAGGAAATGCTCCTGGTACATAACGTAGACAGGACACAAGTACTCTCGGTGGAAATGGCCATCTAAATTGCGTAGGTGGCATGCTAGAAAGGAGCGTGATAACGTGCATTGTGTTGGTGACAGGCTGGAGAAGTGACCACAAGAATTTGTGTGGGTGGCATGCGAGAAGGAGACGTGTCCACATGCAACGCGTAAGTGGCAGGCTGGAGAAGGTGTGACCACGAGAATTAGCATGTGCGACCGGGATGTAATATAAACAGGAAGAAAAATTGGGTTCACTGAAGATTTGTACTCCGGTCTCAGTGTGTGCAGCTCAGCCGTCTACGACCCTCCGTACTCTCCCTATCGGTACATTTTGGGTGATAAAATAAAGATAAAAGTAGATTATATTTTTATACATCAGTTTTGTCGTCTTTCTTTACTATACAACATTTAAAATTGGCATTTTAAATGATTTCAAACCTGTTAAACTCTGTTTAAAAATTGACTTTGTGTCGCATCCTGCGCGTACGGATAGGTTGTATAAAGACACATATAAATGATAAGATATTTCTTGTTCTGCATCGACTGAGCAGAATCACATCGCGTCTGCCTCTTTCAGACCTTTTCAAAGAAAAATCGAATTCCTGGAAATAAACATGAGTGGTTTTGTAATCAACGTGACAATTGATTTCATCCTGCCGTTAGGATCAAGTGACCACCACCTTTTTTAATGTCTTCGAAACTCTTCAGCTGTTGCGTTCATAAACTGCAAGTTTAACATTTACAGCTATCTTTAACTCTTTTATCAGCTGTAACGACAATATTTGACTTATCTTCGTTTCACTAAATTTTGTCACTTATTTCTTTTTGTTTTTATTGTTTTTCTTATTTCATCTTTTCGTGATCATCCTCTTTTATTATTGTTTTTATTTATCTTTGCTTTTTTGTACCTTTATTTTCAATTCAGAAGTTGGACGACTTTTTTCCCTTTCTTTTTTTGTTTGTTTGGTTTTTTTTTATAAAAATAATTACGAAAACGGCCTCTTTGAAATCATACGATTTTTATTTGTTTCATGGGATTAAGGTTAAAAGATTATCCAGATCAGTAAACTTTGTCGATTTACATTTCAAATCGTATAATCCTGAAAAGCATTAGATCATGAATAACAGTTTTTAATTTTTGACGATAATAAATCCAACTTTGTTTATAAATAGAATCTGTTTACTATTAATAGAAATAATAGTCTGAAAAATTCACCATTTGTTTTATAAATAACTTCATGTTCACACGTAAACATATGAACAGTATTAGATTTTTCTTTTAATTCAGAGATTATAGCGCCTTAGAAGAGAATTAAACGGAATGAATCATAATTCTTTTTTGAAAAGCCTGGGATTTGGTGCAAGGTAAACGACTTTTCACCATCTTTGTCGACAAACAACTGGCCATTGAATGAAGTCAGTCCGAAAATGAATCAGCCATTTAAGATTAATAGAAAATTAGACGATAGAAACAACGCCTTAGTCCGCTTCAAATTAATTCCTTTGTTTCAGTTTTGGTTTCTTTTGTTTTAATGGTAATCAAACTTCGCGGGTTATCTAATGCCAAAAGTATCCTTGTTGAAGGATAGGCATGATTATCCTCATCAAGAAGTGCTAATAGCACAGAGTTCCCTAACACTCTCTCTTTCTCTCACTCTCTTTCTCTCTCTCTCTCTCTCTTTCTAAATCTTTCCTTATCCTCCATCTCTTCTGGCAGGTCCTCTAGACTGCATCCAGTGACCACACCGAGCTGATGTGAGTAAGTTCTTGATAGTTGGCTAACACTTGCACGTCTAGATGTAGGAGTCAATAAGAGAACGTCGCTTAAGAGTTTTTCTACCTGTGCCCCGTATGTTTTGTTCGTCTTATTTGGATGGTATGTGAGATGGGAGGTAGGTGGTCGTACTGCTGCTATTGCTTCCAGGACTTGTTCAAAACAGCACGCTGCATTCTTTTGTAGTTCCCATCGATCTTTTTCACCATGCATTTCGTTAGAGTCCAGGTGGTGTATCCATACAGTAGTATCGACCCAGTCACAGCTTGGAAAACATCCGGTTAGGACAGCTATGGTGTTATTTAACCCAAGGCTGGGGAGGATAAAGAGTTTCATTTCTTTTCTAAGGGCATTAGTCCGAAAGTAAACGAAATAGCGCAAATGGAGTTCTATATGACTTGTAGTTGAACCATAACAGGTACTATACTCCAGGTCAGAGTGAACCTGCGAGTAATATCAATGAAAGGAAAACTACACATTCCCTGATTCTCCAGGACTGTTTAGTATTATATTCAGAACCCTAGTTGGGTGAGGGTTACTTACCCCTCTGCAGAGAAACTGTCGGCGTATTCTACCGCTTCAGATGCAGGGTAAAGAAATATATCTCATCTAATCATACAAATTGCCGGTCTTCACCCAAAGAACGTGATGTATTTGGTGTGATTAAAAAGGAGTCCTCTGAGACCACTTTCCGGACAACCAAATGATCGATTGGAACAAGTACTACTCCTTATCAAATGAACTGAATGTAACAATAGGAGAAAGGCGTCTCACATTGGTTATCAAGAAGGACATAGTATTCCATTGATATAAAGCTAGTCTGTAAGTTTCTTTGACGATTAGGTCGTGAAATATTCCGTCTTCTGCTCTGCAGCTGTATTCACCAATATCGTATCCACAGCTTACCATTTGTTTCGGGCATAATAGAATTCCTATCCTTGCTGAATTCTTTTAACAGATTTTATGTTTTTCTCTTACCTGATAGATGGCAGATGGTTATATACGAGAGTCATTTGATGAATTAGGTGAATTTTACTTTAGGGGTTGGCAATAGGAAGTACTGTTTACAGTTGTACCTTTTGCAAGGAAGGCAGTAGTGATCAGTCTTTTTATGTCCCGGAAGACTGTCAGCATGACCTTTACTGATAGTTGCGCCCAGAACTTTTCTTTATTGGAGATTCAGTGCGTTTTAACTCCATGAACTGTCTTCAAGACGAAGGCTTGTAGTAGGAAACAAATGGTTGGCCCATTTGTTAACATTTTTTGACTCAAACTTGCTTCTCTGTACTCATCACAAATTCTTCTGAGTATATCACGTGGTTTACACTTCTCAGCCACCAAACTTTTGATGACAGATTTCTGTTCAAGCTTGAGCACTCTGTTTGATTTGCCGCCATTCTGAGTAACCTGAAAACAAATATTTATGCGAAATGAAAATATTTTTTGGCAGTTAACCAGTTCCAGACAATGCAGAGTTTATATTTATGGAAAAAAATTCTGAAAAAAAACCCTTTTTTTCAAGAAATGTTTGTTATTTATTGAATGAACACACACACACACACACACACACACACACACACACACACATATATATATAGAATGATTGAAAAATAACACCCTATCTAAAATATTCATCATTCATTTCTTGCAAAAATTATACCCAAGAAATTAATTATAAGAATTTTAAAATAGGGAATCACCATATATATATATATATATATATATATATACGAGGAACATTAATAAGTTTCCAAACTTTTTTGGTATGGGCACTTTTATTGATAGTACACACATGAAACTCTAGTCCACTTCGAAGTAATCTCCGCCGGTTGCAATGCACTTGTTGTACCGTTCCAACAACTTCTGCAAGGCCCCATGGAAGTCCTCTTGAGTGAGCGTGTCAATGACCTTCGTCACGACCTCTTTCATCACATCATTTTTCTCATAAAGACAGCATCTGAGCTTATGGAATAACCAAAAGTCACAAGGAGTAAGGTCTAGACAATAGGGAGGCTGAGGAATTGTCATGATGCCCATCTTGCTCAAATAGTCTGTGACAAGGATAGAGTTGTGGACTGGTGCATTGTCCTGGTGAAAATGCCACTGACCCGATTTGAAGAGTGCTGGCCTCTTCCGACGGAATCTCTTTCTGAACTCCCTTAAAACCTCAACATAGTAACCCTAACCGTTGGGCCAATCAACTCTGGTGTTCTGACTTCCTTACTCCTCCCACACCTCTCATCATCCCTCACAGACTTCCCGCCTTCCTTGAATCTATTATGCCACTCAAAAACTGATGCTCGATTCATGCAAGATGCTCCAAAAGCAGTCTGAAGCATTCCATACGTTTCTGTGGTATTTTTCCAAGTTTAAAACAGAATTTTATTGCATATCGTTCTTCTAAAGTATCCTCACGTCCAGATTGCATTTTTGAAATTCAACAGCGGTGACAATCAGGCTTTAGTAGGGTGTATTCCAATTGCTGCTGTAGCTGTTCATTTGAAGCTGAAAACATAAGAATTGGTCAGTCATCTCATAAGATATATAGCAAGAACATAGTGAATTTTCAAGAGTCTACGACAATTTTGAATGCCTATACAAAAAAAGTCTGGAAACTTATTGAATTCGTCAAGTATATATATATATATATATATGTGTGTGTGTGTGTGTGTGTGTGTGTGTGTGCGTGTGTGTGTGTGTGTGAATTGCTGTAGAGGGTAATAATAATGCTGTAGAGGGTAATAATAATGCAGTAGAGGCAGTAGCATATGACAGTATTAGTTTGTAAAAGCTAAAATGATTTTGTACTCAGAGACGAAAATGTTTCGAAAGACCTCAAAAGAACTTGAAAACTGATGAACATGCCAAAAAGTAGAAATGAATTAGTTATCTTATTTGAATGACGCATTAGAAAAGAAAAGAAAAAATTTGTTTATTTTTAACATTTTTTCTTTTTTGGTTAGGAAGTCAAAAAATATCTTTCCTTGTACATTAATAAATTGGATGAAAATGGCCAATGTCCTTCGAATTCTTTTCTCTGGGTATGTACACACCAACAGCTATCACCCACTAGTTTCTGACGTGAAAGTTTTTCCATACTCGTTTTAGGTTAGCATGAAGCCAATTGAGAACTTTTGGACACCTTTATATAAAAGGAAAGATATTCCATTTGGGTCAGGTCTGGATTTATTCCTACTTTTGCTGACTATACGCCTTATTTCCTTGCGTGTAGGTGGTTTCAAGTCGAACCTCTGCTTAAGGACGGCTGGCTAAACCATATTGTTATATTCCAGAGGGATATGTCGATTGGGATCAGAGTATGAGTCTTTTATCTGTTTTTTCAGAACTTTTTTCTCCGTTTGGAGCACACCTGATTTCAATTTATCAAATATGTTCCTCGCATATTTGTATGGTTCCTGGAAAGAATGTTCTTGCTTTTTCTTTCGTTTCACCCGTTTCTTTCTCAGATTTTCTGCATTGGTAAGAACATTGTGTTTTTCTTTGAGGTCTTGCCAGGTTTTAAGCAGACCCTCTTTTTCGTCCACGTTGACGAAACAGATTTGCTTTTTAAATTTCCCTTCTTCATTCTGGGATCCTGCATCATTCTTTGATGTCTGTTCTTTTTGACTAGTGGCTTATTATTTTTCTCTTTCACCCCGTAAATTCTCGTACAGACATTGTATATAACTTGACTACTTTCATTTAGTCATTGGTTGTAATCCTTATTTCCCAGTTCTTTATGTAAAGTCTTGCTTATGATATTGTCAAGCATACACCAAGCTTCCGTGTTGGATGCCGGTGGAAATTCAATACTTGGAAAAACGGGTTGCGTCTCATCCTTTGATTCAGCAACACGGATATCCTCAGCACTGTGGTATGCATCCTGGCTTTGGTTTTCCGACGTCTTATCTGCATTAGCAGAGTGCTACTTCTGAAACTTTGGCTGAAAAACACAACCCATTTTTGTTTGATGGATTTTCACTCTCTTTTGGAATCTCAATTTCCGACCACAGACGCATGGGAAGTTCGTCGGGAATTCATTAACTATGGTCCGTTTTTCATTCTGGGGTTGTTGACGATCATTCAATTGGATTCATCCTCCCTTCTTTTCGGTGAATACTGAGGGCATTTTCCGAAGAATTATTAGAGCAAACAAATCAGCTCTAACTCGTTTAAAAATAAAATTACCTACAAAGTATTCGCTTACAAATCATATATTGTTGTAGTCTGGTTAACGCACTAAATGCAAATAGTCCAGAGAGTGAATGTACACAGAGAAGTAATCGCTTCCGCCTTTTATATCCACAACTCAAAGATGGCCGAAACGGTGCTTCCGTTTCTTACTAACCAATATACTACATCCCTCCCCACTTAGTTTGCAACTGCACACACACACACATTTTTAATAACCCCAAGAAACACACATAAGCCCCTCTCCGGAACTCCGACAAGAACTCCCATTACTTGTGGGAAATGTTGTCCGACTCTCGGACATAGTCACATCATCAATAGCGTCTGGATATTTCTGAGCCGCAATTTCCCCAGTTAAGGGCATGGCACTGGGCCGTTTCCCTTTTGTGTTTTGTTTTAATGCTGATGTGCTGTCTTTTGGCTTTATTCTCAGCATTGTTCCTTCTTTCCTTTTCTTTGCGTTTCTGAAAACGTGTTCTCATCTGGGTTCTGGGATGTTCATCTTCCAAGCTGTCACCGGTTGTTGAGGGGCTGCTATCTATGTAGGGTGCAGGAAGCTGTGCAACAGATATTGAGTGCCCTGTAACTGTTTGTTCCCGACTCCCCAGAGGTTGCCTGGATACTTCTGAGCCTCTCACGACAGGTCTGTTGGAATATTCACGCGAATATGATCGACATGTATTTTCCATAATCGACCATCCTCTAACCGCACTCTAAAAGTCAGTGGGCCCCCCCTTGAAAATTCACCACATTAACGATATCTCCAATATGAAACATCCTTTCAACACGATTTTTATCCGTTGTTCTTTTAGCATTATCTATTTTTGTAGTGACTTGGGTAGATAGATCTGGATACACAAGGTCTAGACGTGATCGAGGCTGACAGCCCATTAGTAGCATTGCTGGTGATTGACCCGTTGTTGATTGCGGGAGTAAACGGTATAGAGGCCAATACACGCAATAATCGCGTTTCCAAATCCCAAGTAACTTTTTTTTAAGCCCACACTTAATGGTTTGCACTGCACGCTCAACCAATCTATTCGAGGAGGGGTGATATTGCGCACATCGAACATACTTAATGCCATTTAGGGTACAGAACCTGGAAAATTCCTTACTAGTAAAACTGCTAGCATTGTCAGATATGATCACATGTGGACTTCCATGAGTCGCAAATGTGCGTCTCAACATCATTTCTGTTACTGCGGAAGATGGTGATGACACAACATGTGCATCTATATATTTACTGTGAGCGTCGACAATCACTAAAATCCACTTGCCCAGGATAGGGCCTGCATAATCCATGTGTACTCTGAACCAGTGCCTCCCTGGCCATTCCCATGGATGCAATGCACTAGCCTGAGGCATATTTGCACTATCTTGGCACATGCCACAATTCCTCACACACAATTCAATATCTGCATCCATCTTAGGCCACCAAATGTGACTACGAGCCAGAGACTTCATCCGAAAAATTCCTGGATGACTTTCATGTAATTCTTTCAGTAAAGCATCTCGACACTTTGCTGGGATAACCACTCGTGATCCCCATAAAACATAACCCAGTTGTTCCTGGTTGTGTATGGTTGAAAATTAAGAGAACTTTTTTTCCCGGCCATCCATGCAAGATCCATTTACGCACTTGTGATAACACGAGGTCTCTTGATGTGTAAAAAGCAACAGTTTTTTGACGTGACTGGGGTTAAGTCTACAGCTGACATGGAGAGTACTACTTCTTCCGGACAAGGTAAAGGCGTAACATAGTCCTCTATAGGTAGCCGACTGAGTCCATCTGCATTGGAAATTTTTGAACAAGGCTTGTACACTAGTTGATAGTGATAACTTGCTAGAACCAATGCCCAACGTTACACTCTAGCACTTCCTGTCAGTGATATTGCACGATCCTTTTTAAAAATCCCAAGCAGAGCTTTATGGTCCGTGATAATGGTAAATTCTCATCTATAAATATATTTATGGAATTTGGAAACTCCAAAAATGACTGCTAGTCCTTAACGTTCTATCTAGGCATAATTCCGTTCTGCCTTTGACAATACCCTGGAGGCAAAATAAACCGGTTTTTCACTCCTGTCTTTCATTATATGCGATAACACTGCCCCCACACCGACTGGAGATGCATCTACCGTCATGATAAGTTTAAGTTCAGAATTGTAATGAACCAAGACATTAGTGGACATTAGCAACCCCTTTGATTGCTTGAAGGCAAAGGCCTCGTCTGGTTCCCATTTCCAAGGAATTCCTTTCTGTAATAACCTGTACAATGGAGCTAAAACCGTGCTGATATTGTTTAAATACCGGTGGTAGTAACTAACAAAAGCTAAAAAACTACGCAGTTCAGACATTCTTTGTGGTGGGTGCTTTGTAAATTGCATTGACCTTATCTTGCGTTGGATGGATTCCTTCAGAATCAATCCTATGGCCCAGGTATGAAATTGAAGACTTCTTGAATTCACATTTATCGCCTTTAAGGCGGAGACCAGCATCTTGTAATCTCATAGATACGGCACGCAGGTTCCTACTATACTCTTTCATAGTTCATCCCGAGATCAGGATGTCGTCAAGATAAGCAACTGTTCTTTGTATTCCTTAAATCTGTTGATCAATAATTCTTTGAAATACTCCTGGCGAAGAAGCAATACCAAAACACGAACGAGTATACATAAAAAGACCATTATGCGTGTTTATCGTCGTTAGTTTTTCTGACTCTTCGTCCAAAGGAACTTGTAAATAAGCGTGACTCAAATCTAGTCGCGTAAAATAACGTCCACTCGAGACTTTAGAATACAGATCGTCAATATTCGGAATGGGATATTTGTCTATTGGCAAAACGGGAATGACAGTCTGTTTGAAATCCCCACAAATCCGAATTTGACCATTTCTCTTTAAAACGGGGACAATAGGGGAAGCCCATTCTGAGAAACAGACTGGTTTGATAACGGAGGTAGCAACCATTCGCTCAAGTTCAGCTTCCACCTTCTCTCTAATTGTTAAGAGTACAGATCTAGCCTTCATAAAACGGGGCATGCTATTTTGTTTAAGATTCAATTTTGCTGTTGCGATTTTCAATGTACCTAAACCTGGTTTAAAAAGTTCTGCAAATTCCTGATTCAAATCGGTCCATTCAATTTGATTGCAGATAGCAGAGATATTAATTGGCATCTTTTCCAGCCAATCTCTTCCAAGAAGATTTGGTCCAGATCCGGGTACAACTAGCACTCTTAAATCGTACATTTTGCCTTGGTATTTGACCTTCAGGTTAGCAACTCCATTTGGTATCAAGACCCCACCTGAATAGGTCCGTAACCTCAGTATTGTCCTCTTTTTAGAGAGTTTTGCGTACGGTAGTAAGTCAAACTGTCTTTTGCTTATCAGAGTCGACGAACACCTGGTATCAATTTCCATTTCGCACTGGACGCCATTTAATTCAAGTTTACACGTATATGGTTTATCGTTACCGTATCTTGTAGGCAATAAGAGCATATCGTGTGTCTCTTGTATGTAATACGAAATGCATTTGTTTCCTCTTTGTTTATTTTTACAATGTCTGGAAAAATGGTTTTTATTGTTGCATTTAAAACACGTCTTTCCCCGTGCTGGACACTGTGAGCGTCTCTCGTGCCATTTTCCACCTCACCCAAAACATATCTTTTCTTTTGTTATTCAAATGCATTAGATTCCGCACACATTTTATTTACTTCATCCGTCTTTTTTCTTTTATATGCACTACATTAGCCGTCGCTAATTCAATAGCTTTAGCCATTTTAACAGCTTCTTCTAGCAACTTGTCTTCAGACAATACTTTTTCTTGGATTCTATCGTCCTTTAACCCACACAAAAATTTGTCACGCAACGCTCTTTTCAAAAACGACCCAAATTCGCATCTAGAAGCCAAATGTTTAAGGCGAACAAGAAAATTAGAAATTGACTTACCCTCCTCTTGTTTAGCATTGTAAAACTTGAAACTCTCTGCGACAACTAGATGTTTAGGTTTAAAATATTCCAGCAACAGCTGTGTAAGTAATAAAACTAAATTTGGCAACCTTAGTCGAGGGCGACCAGAAGGCTCTCTTTTCAATAGCTACTACACCGAGGTGTAGGGGAGGGCGCTACTCCTTTCCCTGGATTGCTCCACTTTACCCTTGATACGTACCATATATTGCTGAGTGTTAAACAAGGAGGTATCAAGTGCCATTTTTAAAGTCTTAGGTATGACGCGACGTAGGATTGAACCCAGGTCTCCCGGACCATTGGCGAACCACTTGGCCACTGTGTAATTACCTTCAAAGATTTGTTGCTTGGTTTTTGAGGGGTACATAAATCCTCCAAGACTCTGTACGTCTTTTCTCCAATTGCACTAAGCAAAATTGCTTTGCATTTTGTTTGGTTTCCACATCCGATATCGTTTGCGATAAAAAAGAACTGTTCCACGTGGTCCAGGTAAGTCGAGATATTTCCCGATCCCGTGCAGAATTCCTCTAAGTGTCCGAGTAACGGCATTTCTTGAGTGAGAAAAAATCCTCGTGGCCAAATGTTGTAGTCTGGTTAAAGCACTAAACGCAAATAGTCCAGAGAGTGAATGTACACCGAGAAGTAATCGCTTTTGCCTTTTATATTCACAACTCAAAGATGGCCGAAACGGGGCTTCCGTTTCTTACTAACCAATATACTACAATATATATATATATATATGTATATATATACAGAATTTGGCATCGCATAACCATCAGGGTAGGCCTGGCAATGAAGGGGTACTCCAGCATTTCAGAAGCCTCACCATCAGATCGTCTTATTAAGGACACTCGTTAGGGAGTTCTTATCCTTCTGCAGAGATACAGTCGGTGTATTCTACAACCTCGGCCGACTGGCCTTTTCTAATTTGTTGTTAAGTAACCATTTTTATCACCCTTCAAAAACATTTAAAAAAACAAAGGTTTTGCCTTGTTAAATGTATATGTAAATACGGCTCAGTATGTATTTTATGCAACCATCTATCTACGGGCAGAATATAAAACATGGTCAATTTTTAAGCGGAGTAAAGTTAGTTTGAATTCAGAGCCTTCCCTCACTTTGATTGCCTGACCAAGGCTATAAAGTCAGTTTGCTTTAGTACATACACATAGTCGACCCAAAAGTTATTTTTTATTTAACTTATGTGAAAGATTTTAAAGCGACTTATATTAATAAGTTGATACAAGTGATTTTTAAAACTTGTTTCCGCCTACCTGTATTCAGTCCGGTGATATGCACGCCATAAACTTGCACATACCAAAATATTACAAAACTTTTTTCAACCAAGTATTCACACATTTTGATTAGCAATCTTGATCTTTTTTCGTCAACAGCTTTTGGTTGGTCGTTCGGTTGGGTTTATCGCATATAAACCCTAAAAGGTTATTTAAGGCAAAATTCTGTTTATACTTATGAATGTAAAATTATTTGCAAACAAAGTGTGAAGGTAACATCTTTAAACGAGCCAGAGCTCATTTGCTTGCACACAATCAAATAGATTCAAGTATTGATATCTAACTCAAATAATTCTATTCAGCACTATTCATTAATTTCCACACAGTTAAATTGTTGCTGATATTGCTAATACTAATAATTTAATTGTTCACACTGTTAAATGGTTTCAAGCATCGTTATGTAGCAATAACAATTCAATTTAACACCAGTCATTTGTTTGCACACAGTTAAATCGTTAAACAGTTCTATTTGATCCATATATAGCACCCTAACAAGTACTACCACTCCAGCTCAGAGTGAACCTGGGAGTAATAGCAATGAAAGGGTACTCCCAAAGCTCTAGGATTATTAGAACCTCACCATCAGATGCAGTTTAGTGTCATATCCAGGACACTTTGTTGTATACTATGAAGAGATATAACACTTTTGTTTATAAGAATATAACTCTCTTCTTTATTATCACGAAAGGGTAGAAATGACTGCAAGTAAGAGAGAGAGAGAGAGAGAGAGAGAGAGAGAGAGAGAGAGAGAGAGAGAGAGAGAGAGACGAAGAACTCGGGCGGCAATCATTGACACTATGTGGGACATATTCGAGAGTCAGTCAGGAACTGCAAGGGTTTACATCATATCTTCTTAACCGTCGTTGAGATACATATTTCGAAAATTCTGGCTTCCTTGACGGGAGGTTCATTCAGGGGGCCACCATCCCCCACCTCCAGCTGACATGTTTATTCGCTGGTTGCTCTCCGAATCTGACCAAATCCCTCAAATGACTGCGATTCTCGTCATTATATGATATTCTTAACGCCCACGCATTTTTCCTTCTGGTTTTCAATTCACGGGATTTATTTCCGCTGTCCCTTGTTTACATAGGTGCGATATCCTGTTTACGAAATCCCGAATTTATCGGTCTGTCAAGGTTAATATGTAACAACTTGATGTTGGGGGTTCTTATCCAGCCGACGGGTGAAATACAGGATGTGTAAGTGCAGCATCCTCCATTCTCATTAGACTTTGCTCCAAACAACTTTTCTTTGTTTCTATCGGAAAATTCATGTCAAGGGTAAAGATTTGTGATTTGTAGAAGACTTTAAAAGAAATTCAACTTGGCAACTTCACTCTATTTTAAAAAAAGTTTCTGGGGTGCTTCGAAAACTTGTTGGAAAATGTGCGTTGAATTCCAATTATACTATTTTAAAAACTTCAGCTTGAAACTTTGCAAACCATTTTTTCATTCAAAGTAATTTCTGCAGAAATTGTACAAATCTTCTTTTTTTGTGTCTTTTGTTTTTTTCGATAGTCGTATTTTGTCTTTCGTAACAAGTAAAAATCACATGCCAATATTGTTTATTTTCTTCAATCTTCAGTGTTACACGGTTGAGTCAAAGGTTTTGCAATATTTTGGTACGTAAATCACGTGACTGAAGCAGTTCAAGCTGCGAGAGGTACCTGCTATGGTTGATAGTATCGTGGTAGTTGGTGCGCTGACACGTTGTGCATTGTTTCTCTCTGTTTGTGATTTAAAAGCAACACAGATGAACGTGCAACGTAGTCTAATTCACAAAAATATGCTTTACCTGTTCTCACTTGGCCATAACGCCACAGAAGCAACCAAAGATATTTGCTATGTAAAAGATGAAAGCGCAGTTGCTTAAAGTGCAGGGATAATTCAAGAGATTTTACAAGAGCCGCAATAATCTTAATGAACAGGCAAGGGCAGAAAGGCCTAAAATAGTAGATTTCGAAGCCGTGCTCCAAACCATAGAGGAAAATCTGTTGAATTGCACTCGCAGAGTATCATGTGGTTCGTCATCTCGAACTCGCTAAAAACATCTAGAGCTGAGAAATTGTGCCTCGTGTTACCATAATATTGTAAAACTTTTGACTCAGCCTATCAGAATCAATAAGCAAAAATATATCAGTTTTGGCATTTTTAAATGCACGCTTGTGTCATACGTAATAGAATAAGAATAAAGTCTTATTGAATGAAGCCACTTAATACTAAACGTTCGACGTGATAGCAAACAAAAACAGAACACACTTTTTATTCCACAGATAAAATTATTTTTTCCAAATGAGATTTTATCAAAAATCTTCGTCCAACTGTTGAAAAGTTCGTTTTTATTCAAATACATAGCATTGTGGTTAACGAGCAAGACTGTAACATCGTAGTAAGCAATTTTGAACCCCAATCGTGCTATTACATTTACTTTTTAACTAATACCCTTGGGAAATGTATGAATATCCTTATCCGCCCTTGTTAAATTGTATTAATTTGTACTACTACTATCCTTTAACAAGGATGGCTTCAGCGTTAAATAACCCATACAGGTTGTTGTGCCAAACTGAAATAATTATAATGATGTCCTTGAACGAATTTTCAAACTCATTGTTCGTTTTTTTATTTTATGTATATATAATTTTTTTTTAATCTCTGTTTTAGCTATTGTTCCTTAATACCTGAATACATCTGCTGACGTCATGCTTTTGTTAATTTTGAATTTTCTGTGGATTACTTAATTCAGCAGCTTACCTTAAATCAAATTAAAAGTGGCGGGTTCATAATTTAACAAGATAAAAGTTGATTCGTATTCTCATTTTATTTTCGCCGTAATTTCTTTCGTTCTCACTCGCATACTTTATCAAGTTGAACCATTTTATCCATAAATTTATTCGAGTTATATTTTTACTTAAACTACTTAGGTCAATAACGTTTGATTTGGTAGTGTTTTGTGGTATATCAACCCTTGTGGGTAATTTAATGCTAAATACTGTTTATGCACACGCACACACACATTACAATCGTCACCCATGGCCAACTAGCGGCCTCCTACGACGGGGTGTTCTTACTCCTCTGTAGACGTGTAGTTGTCATATTCTACAGCTCCAACTGACAGAGCAGCCCAGTTCAATGTAAGAAATCTGCGTTCATTATAATCAAACAAGCATAATATGGATTTACTCAACCTCCACCACAAACAGAATGTGATATAAGTTCAACTTTTAAGCGAGGTACAAGTTCGAATTAGGAAATTTTTTCTTCTCCTTGACCAGTTATCATATCAAGGTTAAAGAACCTAATCTGCCCTACTACTTACTCATAGTAGTGGGAAGCGGAGAACAGATAGATTCATTACTTTTATAAGGTCATCAGCATAATGTAAAACATAGTCTCATTCTGGATTTGAACGTGGCTTTTCGATACAACAATAACCGTTATGCAAAGAGCGCTTTCTTTAAACAAGCGAAGTACCCACAAAAATACCTGGATTATTTATGCATAGATTTGCTCTTCTACCAAAGCTCAGTTTATCTGTGCTCCCTATCTTGTATTAAAGCATAACCACCGGGTCTTTTCGGCTGGGATCTGAGTGTATTATCTGTTACTTTTTTCAGTCTCCAGTTTGGTTCGGTTTGGTTTGGTTTGATTAATGACATATCAACCATTATGAATTATCTAACGCCAAAGCCATCCTTGTAGAAGAATAGTAGTGGTACTATTTAACCCATTACTGGGGGTATAAGGGGGCTCATACTTTTCCCAAGATTATTAGTTAGAAAGTGAACGTAATAGTACGACAGGAGTTCGATGATGTCGCAGTCCAACACATTAATTACTACGCCACGGGGACTCTCCGCCTTCGGGTGAGACGTGACAGAAAAATGTAAAAAAATCAGGTGGCCATGGACCTGGAGATTCCAACCCTGGGAAAACATTTCCCTATTGCTGTGGGAAGAAGGCATCGAAGTATTCTGACGTCTTCGAGACACTAATATCGTGGTATAGATAATTTTTAATCCAAGCCTACACATACCCGTATGAAACGTCTAATCTCTTGTGTTACACGCAACACAAGATTTCATCGTGAGTTGACAGATTTATTAATTTAGTCGCGTAACTTTCATTTGCTCTATCTGTGAACGTTTTAGTCGTTTCTGTGATATTGACATTTTATCAAAAAAAGAAAAAAAACTATGTTAAAGATATTTCAGGTTTGTGTAAATAAGTGAATATCTAAGAAACATATTCTTCGCAATATT